>OX424444.1:11487114-11912114 GCA_949152495.1 Lasius fuliginosus
GAAGAAACGAGAGAAAGCTGTCCGAGCTGTTCGGAAAGGTGAGTTGTTATTGTGTCACGTTTAATCACATTTTACCGCGCTGTAAGGTTATGCCGCGATTTTACATAGCTTCAAGATGCTTACGTATGTTATGATTATCTTGGTTTTTCTTGATTATTTTTATCGCATTTCTAGTTTTATATTTTACTATAATATAATATATATTTTATGACAATTCAATCCAAAAAACATACAATATTATGAAGATGAGATTTGGAAGCGAATTTTTGCCTCATGGAAGCATGTGGTGGATGTGATGGATATTATGACCAACGCGAGCACTACAGTATATGAAAATTGATAAATTATTTTCTATTGTCAAAGAGATAACATATATTAATACATTGATAATATTATTGAAGTAAACGGGTTTTTTCTCAACATGCTAGTTTTAACAGTTTATACATATATATAAATATATATATATATTTTATATATATACATATATATATATATACACATATATATTAAACATAATAATTAAGTATATCTACATATTTGAGAGAAGGAGTGTCCAGAATTACTCTCATTACTCAGAATTATACTTACAAACAAATATATCACTGGAGAATACTGCGGTTAGTTATTCTCAAACGGACACTTTAACAAGAAAATATAAACAAGTGGCTTCACTGACTTATCATTTTAAACAATTTTTTTTATTTTTATCATTTGTAACTGATTAGTGTACAAGTAACCTTTGACATTTCTATTACGGAATGTATATTACACACGTTATATATGTAATCATATATGTAATCAACATCTGTGCAATAACTTTTTTACATCTCAAAACAAAGAAAAAACTGTTAAATAGGGATATAAATGAGATGCATATAGTGCAGTTTCCAGCAAATTTATTACAAAAATACGATTTCGCAAAATATCATTTAAAGCGTTTTTAATTTTTGTTCTTCAAAAATTTTTGAAGTTTTCAAATATAATACTAGAGCTGTTATATGTTTTGCAAAATTTTCGAAAACTCGAAATGCATGATCATTAAATTCATTAAACGTTAAAACTATCGTTTAAAATCTTTTCTGGTATATCTCATAATTTCGGCAATATTTGCACAAAAACAAATATATAGAATTAGGTTCGAACGATTATTTTGTTTAACATGCTATGGAACACTTATAAAAAAAATATGTGCTTTGAACGATTTTAAAACATAAAAATCCAAATAAAAATCAAAAGAGGACATTTGCATATGCATTTTGTAAGTCTAATTGACAATAAATATTGATGATGTATATTATACAGATCCTACAACAAAAATGTTGAAATATAAATAGGTGTTTTCAAACTATAAGTGATTAAAAATGTAAAAACATTCTGGTGAATTAAGCTTCATTTTAATTTGCATAGAATTATTGTATAATTTTAAAATTGGATCCGATATGAAAAAAACAGAAGAGTACATATGTATATAGTATAAATCTCATGTTTAATCATTTTAGAATGAGAGAAATATACATATATATATATATATATATATATTTATTTATTTATTTATTTCGATGATTTACACACACACACACACATATATAAAGAAATAAAAGTTAAAAACAGTTTATAACTAGTTTATATATATATATATATATATATATATATATATATATATAACTGTTTTTAACTTTTATTTCTTTATATATGTAAACGCCAATATTCTTAAATATAGTATCTATCGACATTTATTTAACGATTTAATGAATTTGCATGTATCACAGATACGGCTGCTTTCCCCGACAGAGCCAGTCGGTCTACGACAATTTTAATGCACATTTGCAAATTGACGTACAATACAGACCGTAATAAAACGCCTAATGGCTTTCAATAGGATTAATTTACGACTTGCGGCACGGAATCCGGCCTCCGAGTATCAGATCGCTACCATTTTCACTGGTAAATCGTTTCACACATGCAAAAATGATCATTTTTTCGAATTAAAAATGATCTACTCGAAATTTTGATCACTTTGAAATATGGAATTATTCAGAGATTCTATATAAGATTAATTTGTGTTGATTTGCGCTTTACACAAAATTCGTAATATTTTCGGAGATATATGCTGTTAAATATTGACTCTTCGTTTTTTGAAAATATGGATTTTGCAAAGCACTCGGTACAAATTAGTCCTAAAATTTCTTAAACTATAATATATTTTAAGGCGATTGGAAATCCTGAAAAATAATTTTTTTAATTCTCCGAAAAGTGATTGTTTTCGCATGGAAAATAATTCTAGTTTTTAAAATTTAAATTTTAGATAATTTTGAGAATTGAGCAATGCATATATGTATAATCGAAACAAAATAGACTTTAGTTGCACTTCTTATTAAATCAATTTAATAGAACATAGTAATCTGCAATCTTGATCTTCGATCTTAATCGATAAGAAATTTTATTTTGCTACTGAAAAGTATGTCTGAAGAGGCCTCTTTGATAGATATTTATTTGAGGAAAGCATAAAAAACTGAATTTTAAAATTTGGAGCGTAACCGCAACACATATTCCCTTAAACTTTTCACTTTTTTTGTTTGCGCACTTGCGTGTTTTCATGATAATAAACGACATAAAAGTTGATAAGAGTAAATTAAAAGTATTTCTGGCGCCAGAATGTTCGTGTTCCCTGATTGGTTGTGTCCGAGTAACGCGATGCTATCTCAATTAAATAACATAAAACGTGTCCGCTAAATATATCAAGCTCAAAAATACATCAAATGCGTTATCGTCATTTATTTTGGATACGAACATTTTAAATTGATTGTTAAGTATCTAAATGCAAAATGAATTATAATATTATTCATATTATTTTGCTTGTTGGACCACAACAACAATTTATTGGTTGGATTTAATACAAGCGTGTAATACAACTGTCGCGCGTAGTCCATCTTCTTCGTCGGTCGCGTTGCATTTTAAATCGCGGATGCAGCTGGATGCAAGTCGTTGTCCCGCATTCACGTGGAGATTTCGCCGTCGAAACGTATATATATATCGCGACGCGTAGTTTGAACATCGTACATCGTCATTCGCGTTAAAAATTAATTGGATAAGTGACGACTCGGCTGATTAGTCGCTTGGACGTCCGAATTCGGATGATTCGAAAGTTTCGTCGAAATACTGATCTTAAATAATCTAAAGAATTTCATCGTTTAATCAAAGCTCACACCTGTTGAGTAAAGATTATGCGTTTATCGATATTTCGACAATTTTGCGTGGAAATCTTTCACTCTTTACTTCACTCTTTATTTCACTTTCAAAGAAAAAGTTACACGATTACTCTTTGTAATTTCGACATTTTCATTGAAATTCGACTGTATCTTGATAATCAATTTTATTGACGATCGCCAAGATTTCTTCGAAGATTTTTTCGCCTTTAATGCGCTTTTAATGTTTGCCATTCTGTGATGGTTTTCGCATGATCGCACCGCGCGAGTGCGTGACGTTAATTCGATTTTAATTTTCATTCAAATGTTTGAAATTGAATCGCGTAAAATGTGAAAGTCGTGTGTTTTCTTGGGCTCGCCTTTGGAACCGACGGAACTAACGAACAGAGAAAGTCTTACCGGTCGAAGCACATCTCCTTTCCGCAATTATTTCGGAACTCTGTTGCAAACGAGAAAACCAACCGCGAAATATATATACCGAGATGAAATATGCGACAAATACGCACATATATATAAACGCAAACGCAGAAATTACGAATGTGAAAAGGGAGGGCAATTCAATTTATAATTGTATGAATTTCTCAACAAACTATAAAGTAATCTCTATATAGTAATTGATATACGATATCCAAGCGAGTAAAATTAAAACTTCTGGCTCTTTATTGTAATCATATTGAATTATAAAGCAAAAAATCATATAAATAAATTTTTTTTGTGCGAAATAAATTTTTTTTTATATTTTGCAAAAGAAAAATTTACGGTTTCTTGCTTCCGATGTTATAATATGACCGCAGTGAGGAAAAAACAGGAGTCTTAATTAATTGAGCTTTTTAATGAGATACTCTGCGTCAAAAGCATTGTTACAAATCGCATTGTTAGCAAAGTTAAATTTCCGTTATAAGAGTAATTCATGTTAAGCGATTAAGAAGCCTCGAAAAGAACTTGCAGCTGTTTAAATAAGTAATGATAAAGAATAATTACCCTGGATACTTACACCATTTTTGTAATATAATGCATAATCTTGTATCTTGTTTTTAGAATGTATAACATGCTAGTCAAAATTATTTATTATCATTTAAGCATAACTTCATTCGAATTCATATGCGCAATATATTCCTATTTCGCAACTTTCAAGGGCGTCTGTGTACGTACTGAGACCACATCATCAAAGTGCTAAGGAGGTGACTCTTTATTTTTCTTTGACCGCACGATGACAGCTCTTATTGCTCGGCGACAGTAAGCAATTCTGAACTATTTCTTCGTGAGAAAAACAAGTAAAAGATGTAGAGCGCATTTTGTTTGATTGAATGCTCGCACGATTTTCAATAAAAATGATAAAGCAGAAAACAACAGAAAATAATAATTAATTTTTTTTATATCACGTGTTCATCCGCCGAAATTCCTCGTCTCTTTTATTGTGCATTATCATAGGAATTCAATAATAACCTGGCAATAAAATATACTGGCAATGAATTAACATTCAGTAAATCGTAGTTAAAAACTTGGTTAAAATATTTTTTTAAAAGGAACAACTAAATAGAATAAATTTTTCAATTGACCACAATTTTTGAAAAAAGATTTTTATCAAAGTAATTTATTTCTGTTTAAATTAGCAAGATGTGCAATAATATGATCTTACTTGATATGAGTTTACTTGCGTAACAAAATGTTATTCATTATCGTGTCCGCGAAACTAATATAATCGTTAATTTTTAATGATCTCTTAAAATACTACAGCAATCGCTAGTTATGCTTCCGTCATTAAAAGCTTGCGGCGATAAAGAAACACATGTCGTGCATCTCTCTGTTACGTTTACATTTAAAATCAGTTTTATTGAAAATTATGCAAGCATTTAAACAAATATACTCTACATCTTTTAGTTGATTTTTTTTCAATACCTTCTCGCTGATTATATAATTTACCGGACATTTCGTATACCTAATGAGTCTTCGCATATGTCGTCTCTTATCAGCTTCTTTGAACAGGGCGCAATTTTCTGCAATTACATCGACGCTACTGTACACTTCTTGTGCCCCTTGGAAACATAGGAATTTCGGAGTGCGTAACTGTCCAAATTGTTCAGAGTGACCGATACGAGAGACTGATAGACGATCGTCCGATACACATCCTCCGCGACCCAACTCTTCTTATTCGCCTCCCTCTCTCTCTCCCCCGATTCGCGTGATCCAGAAGGTCACGCGCAGCCACCCTCCGCTCCCCTTTTCACGTACCTTGAAAACGTAGTTTCGAGTTCACGCACGCATGCATCGCACCGCACCGCACCATCATCGCAGCAAAGTCACTGAGTCAGTGAACCGTCCACGGCGACGGCGGCGAAGCGGTTCGCCGATGGTTACTTAATGTGTTGCGGTAGAAAGTCGACGATAGTCGACGACGTCGGATCGACCGGACGGGCTGGTGCGATCGTCGTATCAGGGATCTCGGACTTCGACTCTCGTCGAGATTCTATCTGCTCTCTGTCGGAGGCTTCGTCGATCCATGGATCCCGCAAGCTACGCGATCGACGGCGTTCTGTCCGCGCGTACTTTTGCTACCGCGCACGTTGTTCCTGCCACCTGCGAAGATAATCCCGCGACGCCGCTGATACATTATTACTGATCATCGATCGGATAATCATGGCCAACGATCAATGCACGATCGATTGACCAGCGTTGTGTATGTTATAGTGCGTATAGGACGGTTTTGTTACCCCCCGAATTAATTGTTCGTGTTTGAAGTACATTGAAAAAGAGTGTCGAAAACGAGGATGGACGGCCTCATAGAAATCTTCCTCTTCTGCGGAGTGCTCTGCTACTTCTTTAATCTCAGGTAATTCAATCGCGGAGAGGAGATTCGTGATTATGTGTTCGTGTGCCAATAATTCGAATGTTATATTAAAATATTGAACTCTCTCGATACTTTTAGAAAATTTTTAACAATTCTAGAAGAATATAGCTATGTTCCTACAGAATCATCGATTCATCTGTAGACTCTGGCGATTTTATAAAAAACAAGATTACTTCCATTATAATATAAAAAATTATTTCGATTGTTATCTATATGAACCGTATTTGTATCCGATATTTCAAGGTGGTCGTCTGATTTTAAATTTACTTTGCATAGAATGTTACTTCGAATCGAGAATCGAACGGCTACATTTAACATTTAAATGTGAGGTATCGAGTCGAAAATAAATTGGTCGGATGTAAATTGGTTTGTGGAAAAAAAAGAGATTGCCTTGTTTCATCGATTTTTATGTGGATTGAGATTTGTAGAGAAATATGAATAGATTTTCGTTCCCGATTCTTCTCAATCGCCGCAGAATTTTATGGTATCTTATCGTATTTCCAAATGTATTTCAGATGTTCTGAAGTGAAATTTTTGACATAGTTTTAGAGAATCGTAGTTTTCAAAAGAATTTCCACGATGGGAAATTTCGCTTTTTTCACGCTTCACAAATATCTTTCACCGGCTCTTGAACAAAAACAAAGAAATGGAGTTCTGCGTGTTTGCAACACCGAATTATTTTCTTTTCTATTTATGATTTAATTTGCCAAAAGTTTTTAATTTTTTCTCTTAAATTGATAATTGGATAATTGATAATAATTATTAATAATCAGAAATGTTTCAACATTAGAATAATCATTGATTTTTTTTAGTTAAAATTTCATAGCAGAGAAAATATTGCGTAATTCTGGCAGACGTATTTTTTAATTATATGAGGCAAATATTTATGTACAATAAATGTGATTTATATTAATTTTATTAATAGAAATCGTACGATACAATTTATTTATATGTGATACGTACATTTTTTCTCTTTAATTATTTTTGATTTAATATTTAATTAATTGACTCTTCCATCAGCTGATCTTACTTCTTGTTTTGATGGCATGAGATGTTTACCTTGATGTTTACCTATCAAAAATAATATGCAAATATTTCGCAATCCTTGAGTTCATCGTACATCGATGCTATTCTGACCTGAAACATTTTTACTGATCGAGATATGGTGACATGTCATTTCTTTCTATATATATGTTTGATATATTTATATCATTTATATAATATTTATATTCATAATCTCGTCAAATTAAAGAAATGTGTATAGATCACTTTTTGATCATCTTTCTTTACCATTTTTATTTCTGACCATTTTCAGCATTTATATTACATATTATGTCCGCGAATAATAAAGTTTATTTTGTGCTGTTATTTTGATTATTTAGTTTCGAGTCCCGTTGATGAACTGCTTAAGAATGATCTTTTAGGATAATCGGTCGTTGTATAGAACCGTTCTAATCGCTCTTGAATGCGATGAAGTCCCTAGGGGAGCTCGATTCTCGATGTAAACTCTCGCAATATGTACTGTCGGGCGATCGAAAGGTATTCCGGAAGCCTTGCTTCGTGTTGACGTGGACTACTATTTGTCGTTTGCAGAAAAAGAAATCCGACAGTTCTGCGAAAAACACACCTGGTTATCGACTCGCCGTTTACGTTCATTGCATTGAAATACGCGTTTACTATCAAAAGTGCATTGTGCGCGATTTCACCGCGATCTTGCTTCTCGTTATTCGCCAGCCGCATCTTGTCGAGTGTGATTCCTATGCTGATGCATACAAGGACGACGGTAATTTTCGTTTCTCATGGCGACGCGTGCGTACGAATATATTCGAATAATCGAATTATGTCCGAAATTATAATCCTAATCCGCGCGATTATTTAAAAATCTTACTTTAATCGAAAAATGTCTTTATTATCTAGATGTTTCATTAATCCGGATGTCAATAATCTTAAATGAGTAATATTTTATTAAGAGAATAATTATTAATTTTTCTTAAATGTTGGCGTTTTACGTGATGCTTATTCTCTTAAAAAACATCTTTGAAAAATGTACTTTTCTTATTTAATTACATTTTTAAAATTTATTCTGATTCTAACTTCTAACATAGATGTGTGCATGTGTTTTTCCGTCAAATCTTTAGAAAAAATAATTTTCAAATGCGGCAAACAAATTAGAATTAATAAATGATGCAACTTTGGTATTCTGCAAATTTCAATAAAAAATAAAAAGAACTGCAGTTACATGTACATTTGAAAACTAATGTCGTGAAAATTCAAGCGATATTGTTTCCATATTTATTCAGTTTTAGTAGTAGTGCTCTAAATTTTATCTATTAACGCACAATGTACCAAGGACTCTCGCTGTTTATTGCGAGTTTCCATTGTGATTATGCCGCACGATCAGCCATTAAGTTCGATAAGCCAGTGAAGTAATGCGTATATTAGTTCCAATAATATGCACAAGTTTTGATGCCGATAACCCGATCTGCCACGATGAAAATAAGTTCATAGATCTATGCTGACGTTGAGCGAACTAACAGAATAACATCTTGTGTAATAATAGTATGATCTATCGCGTTAACATGTTAGTACACGAGTGTGTAAATTATGCTAAACTAAAATCTGTCAAATTATATCTTCATATTCATTGAATCTCGATTACGTTTCCTACATTTTTTGAACTGCACCGGACGAGCAATTTAAATAAATTTTGCCCTGCTGGGAGCACATTGTGAGCGTAATATTATACTCACTAATACATTCATTACGATGCATTGCGAAATCATCGCGAAATATATCTTGTGAGATTTAAATAATAATTTCTTTTGGCGCTAATTTAAATATCATTTCCATCGCGTTATTATTGTTGCCGGTTATAGAGGATTACAGAAACATAATCGTCAAGATAAGTTTGATAATTATAGTGGCAATACAAAATAATCAATTTTTGCGGAATAAATTTTCTAATGGTATATAAATATAAAAAAATGTGTAAATTATATATCAGTTCTCCGAAGTGAATTGACAGGATTTCAGGAGAATGCAGCGCGAAAGAATCCTTTATTGTTTTCACGATCGCGCTTTCTTGTTTTTATTATTCCATTCGCCGTTCAAGAGCCATTTAATGTTTCATTTCAGAGTCCGAGGGCAATTTCCGTCTTTCTTGGATTATGTCTTGAGTCGCAGTGTCATTCTCTTCCGCTCTTCAGTTTTCCCGGCCCTCTTTCTGCAATGGAATTGCCCTCGCACGCATTATTCACGCGATAGACTTATCAACGTGGACTTTGACAATAATTATTAATCGGGTTCAAACACTTGCTTCTCTTGTTCCTAGCAGCTGTAAATACAAAGTCATGTATCATCGACGTTGTTATCGGTCATCCGGATGATCCGCAACATTGTTGCCGCCGTACAACACATTTATCTTTGTTATGATGTTTCAATACTGCACTGATATTAGAACTTTGCCTCATTGACACTTTATGTAGGATTTTTCTCTTTTTTTGGAACTATTTTTCCTTAAGTTCTGACAATCAATTGAAACGATTTAACTTTTTAAGTAAGCTATTTAATTATCTTAGAATATGGAGTTTTCTTTGATTTATAATTATTAAATCTTTCTTCTGACACCGAAAAAGGAAGGATTTCTAAATTAATCATGTTTTTAATTTTTTCAAATTTGAATTTGAATCAATTTTCGATTAAGAGTATTAGTTCCCACAACGATTTAACTCATTTATACTCATTATATATTTTCTTTTGATAGTATTTGTGCCATCGAAAAGGATTCTAAACCGAATAAAAGTATCAATATTTTTTTTTATAAAATGACCATCTCTAGTTTGTGGTGCAGAAGAGAGCCGCAGATGCGTAATCGGATAGTTTTTGCGGAGGTGATTTCTTATGTTTAATGTGTACCGCACATACGTATGCAAGCGACACGCATAAATCAGCTGAGACCATGCACAATGACATTCGCCAGAATGCAAGATAATAGATACACTCATTTTCCATATAGAGCAACACTTAATCCCCGCATTTATGTAACCGCAAACGCGCGATATCACATATACGCAAAGATCGGATGACCGCAGATTCCATATTCAATTAATTTGTTTTTGTAATTTTCTATAATAATTTTCTTCGTTAAAAACTAGATCAGCCGATTTTTCCGCAAACTTCTTTGAACAATAACATGCAAAATTGCTGAGAAGAAAAAATCACATCTATGATTATTAGTTTATTTGCTAATGCAATTGTATATGATTTCGGTCAAAAATTCTTACATTCTCTTCGAAGAAAGCTTCTTAAGAAATATGATTGAAAAAGATTGAAAAGATTGAGAAAGATTGAAAAAGATTGAAGAAAAATATATCAAATGTCAACTCGTACATGTGAGTTTTGTAATTGTCCATCTATAAAATATATTTTTTATATTACTTCTGTCATACATTCTATATTATTCTATATTAATCTTAATATTCTTTACATACATGAAAAAATTTGATTACTATAAAAAATATATTGTTCTTATCCTTTTTTATCCTTGTTTCTTAAATTAGAAGTCTATTGAAAAACTGCTTCTCTCTCTTACTTTACTATATATTTCTTAAAGTTTCTAGGAATCAGCCACTTATTACAACTATTTATTAATTCATGAAATTGACAAGAGAATCTTTGGCATAATTTATCAATCCATATTTATCAGACGCGACTAATAACATAAGAAAAATAATATATGAAAAAAATTGATTTGTTTTGACGTATTGTTCACAAGAAAAATTTTAACATAACGCTTCTGACGTAATGACGTAATATAATTGTCGTTTAATGTCATTCACAAATTAATCTGTTATTGTTTTGATTTACATCAACTTGACTATGGAAATAAGTAATCACAATTTGACCTCGTTTTAGGGTTAAACCTGTTTTTATACAGAATACAAGCTTATTTCCGATGAATGCAAAGAGTGGATTGCCGCGCATTGACTCGTTATTGCACTATCGTTATTACTGAATGACGAATACGACACGAAAATGTCATATTTCGTCATATATTGCGTCGAAATTTTTCTCATTTACACTTTTTGCAACATCTCTTTATTTTCTACAATGTCAGCGAAGCAGTGATTATCACGCGTACTTTAAAGCAGCGGGTTTCATGCGTAACACATGTGTCTCGCTTATCGTAGTACTTTGTACAGAACCGTTTTTTTGTCTTTCTATATAATCTAATATCGCGAAGTCACGTTAAATTAGTTATAAATAATAGTTATCATGTTTCCGACGGAATATTCCGACACATTAAACACAAAGTCAATCCTATTTTAGCATGCTTTCTTCAGCTTGCGAGAGAAATAAAGATCACTGAACGTTATTGGACTTTCTCTTTTTCGAGGTGAATGTTCCAAATCGCCATCGTTTTTATTTTTTTTATGGGGATGTTCTTTCTTTCTATAATATATCCAACAAAAACAATTATATCAATTTATATTGAAAGTATTACATAATTTTGCTGGGATTCAAATTTTGATGCTGTAAACACACAAAAAAAAATAAATTTTATTTGTTATATTTGAAGAGTGATAATTGACGCGTAAGATGTTGTTCCGTTTACATAAAAAAAAAAAAATGGAAATTACCGAAATTTTACCAATTATAATCTTCGGTAAACAAGAAAATAAACGCTTGATATTTAAATTGGACATTTAAATATCAGTAATATTACTAATCTGATATCCATGAGTGAATCATGTGAAACGTAATCGTATGATGATTTTTTATTTTATACAGAAACATTGAAATTGTAATTATTTATTTAAATAATTACAAGAATGACACGCGTGACGCCGTAATGTCATAAATATGTACAGCAAATTAATATTCATACGAAAGAGAAAGATAATAAAAATATTTTTTTTGTCTTTTGTTTCATTTTTAGCGTCATCTATTTCAGATTATTGAATATATTAAATTTTTCTCTGTTGAATGTTTCTCGCATAACTCTGGACGTACTACGCCATTGTCGGGATCGTACGAGCCTAATCGACGGTAACTCTTGGCAATCTCTCGCTTCTGGACCATCACCATGAAGCACAGTCTTTGTGACGATTGCGCTCGCAGCCATTCCTGCATATGCATAGATTGAAAATTATGCGATATATCGTATACAAGGAAAACTTGTTGATTAGAATCTTTTTAAGTTTAATTATGCCATGCGCAGCACTAGAGCGATAAAAATGATAAATCAAAGATCAAAAGTGTATTATATAAATATTGCGTGTTCAGCTGTGTGTATTGGAAAAAACGTGCTAAACTGCACCGCTCGAACCATGACCCCAAAAAATAGAAATTTATTACGTTAAATATATCACTTCGTAATTAGAGTTATCAATTATAATATACATGATTCTTAATTGATTTTGTTTAATATTGTTCATTAAACACACATCACATGAACAATATTTATTCAAAATTAAATGAAATTTAACGATCGGAAGAGATTGCATCTTTTTGCATTTTCATAATTATTTACATTGTGTGTATAAGATGATAATGTATAATTAATTATAATTCTTTCATAATTTTACAAAGATTTATTTTAAGTGTAAATATATATTTCTTATATATATAAATGTATTTCAATAATTTCTTTTCAGTTTTAAAGTGTGCCAATTTTAAAGTTTTAAACACTCTTTCAATTAGCTTCCTCTTTGAAGATGTTAATTTCTCAACAAAAAAAATTATCAAGTTCTAAAAAATGCGAAAAATTTTGTTACTCATTTGCTTCTTTAATAGCGTTTACATCATCTGATTGCTTAGAACTAAGAAGAAAGGCTATCGATGAGTTGAGAAACAAACATGCATTTTTTTCGTTCAATCTCGAGGTATCTAATAAGAGAGAAAGTGCGTCCCACGATGGGACGCAAAAGACACGTATTGTCGCGATACATTCATTAGTAAGTCTTTAGTAAGAAGTGCTATTAAGCTTGTTTTAACAATTTGTTTTTGCAATTGCGCTTGTTCCGCAACAGTTTTTCCGCTTTCTCGATTTTCCAGGCTACACTGGATTGTTGGCAACGAGCGTATCATGCGTATCGCGTGTAACGGATTCGATAGCAAATTAATTGATCACAGATCTACTTCTCAATAGGCATAATAAGATTCGCTCGCCTAAAATTAATCGCGATAAACTTTGTGATAGAAAAATTTGTTTCCTTAAACTTGGTGTGATATTGCTGTTACTTAAATATCCAATTAATGTATAATGCAATATTGGCATTATAAAATGAAAATAATCGTATTTCTACCGTTTTATATTATATGTTAATTTTTATTTTCAACGAAACTTTATTAAGGATTTATTTTCTCTGTATCATTTTCATTACTTCTCATTCATTTTCATTAATTTCATTACTTTTTACTTAATTTTTTAATTTTTCTCTTCGTTTAATTTTTGTGTTCGTCTATATCAATTTGCAGACCCAATAATATGGTGGGCGTGCTATCTACGCGTTTACAGGAAGTATACGCCAATTGGGAAGCCAGGACGGAAGTGCGAAATGCGGAATCGACATCCAGTCGATTCACACTGGACGGTAATGGCAATTTTCTTTTCTTTCGTTTTGAAGCTATTCTTGTGTAAGTCAGGACATCAAAGGACTGTAGTTATTAGAGACAAGTATCGTCTCGCCCAAGTCTATAATTATCCTCTTGCAGCGAAATTCCTTTAAATACGAAATGCACACTCCGAACAGACATTCTTTGCGAAATATCATGTGCCGTGTTCGTTTAACGATTCCAAGAGAAATCAGCATTTAATACAACTGTAGTCTATTTATTAATTTTTTATATCAATAACACAATAACAAATATCCATTATACTTTGTTCCTATTATTGATCTCTCATTTCATATTTTTAATTTAATTTAACAAACTCTGAATCTTTGTTTTTCAAACTTGTTTTTCTTATTTTGAAAAATTAATCTATTCTTCATTTTTCTTCTTTTATATATTCTAAAAGTGGATATATCATTAGACTGCCTAAAGTCCTTTGTTATCATTTTTTACATAGACGAAGACTTTTCTCATAATGAGATACACTTGAACTAAATGCGATACGCGCACGATTACAGGTCTTCGACAGGCCGCGCAAAACTTTCGGCGAAGCAAGATCCAAGAGAGGGAAGATTGGCGTAAGCTACGCGATTTCTCGTTGTTCAAGATTAAGGAGAGCGAGCCGCTTCCGCCACGGACCAGACAAAAATTATCGTTCCTGCAATATTGCTGCAGCAGCTGCACGCCCGCTTCCAGGGTGAGTTTTTGTACGCGTGACCTATCGTCGTCTCTTATCATCTTGACTAATCACGCAAACCCGACCGATTTGTCAATCATCGACATTTTCTCGCGTGTTCATTGCCAATCTAGTTTGTCGTGCGATTTTGTCGATGCGTAGGCGTGCACGGGATCCGTTGAATTAAAGTGGCGTAGACGCTTTAACTAACCGAATTTATTGTTAAATACCGATGACCTCATTGCTCCGAGTTTGATTGCCGTCGATCCATTGTTCGTCGATGAATAAGGTTGAGGGGGGATTACGGTGCAGCGAGGCGGATAAAGATCTACCTTGAGCTATATCGATTGCGATTTCTAATAAAGTCGCTAAAAAATCACTGAGAATTATTGAAGCATATGTATTATACATGTAATTCAATCTATTTAACTACATATTTCATTCTATCTTTATGCGCTATAATTTGAAAGCATCAAATAACATGCAATGTTTTATAACTAATAGACACATTTACGAGTTATCTACAAAATATTTGCTTTACACATTCATTTATTAATCAGAATTTAGTCAATATTTATTTGAGATATTAAGGAGGGCTATTTTATTATTATTTGTGCTAAGGTTTTTTAGAGAAAATATTATCTACGATCCAAAGCAGTAATTCGTTTTGTTTACGCGAAGATTATCAAGTTTCATTACATCTTTATTCGCGAAACCGATATTCGTTGACAGTCATATGATTGCAACTGCAACCGAAATGCGCGTAAGAGAAATAATTATGTGCGCGTGTTTTAGTCCGTTATTTAAAATCATAAGAAAGGTATATCGTCGGACGGCATGAACGACACTAAAAATACATTTAGTCGAGATCATTTAGCCAGATGCTACGTTCCTTAGTCTCGTAACCACGCGAAGTCGCGAGTATCGCGTATCTGTCCCGCGGCTCTTTGCGGTCACATTTTTTTCTACAATAATTCACACTAATCACTAAACTCGCGTTATCGGTACTGCTTCCGTAAGACGTTCCGTTTGTTTTCACACCCACGATCGTGATCTATTTTCGATACGCGACTAGAGATACCGTATAAGAGCAAGGTGCGGAAGAGCACGGCAAGACGACGACGACGCAAATAAATCGTTTAAAGCCCAACCGTCTGTGAAGATTCCAAGACGAAATTCTTCGAACTGCATCTTGTCATTCAATTTACACGAAACGCGCGACCGCGTCATTATTTGGCATTATTTGTGTGTATGACGCATCGGCTGCTGCATTATTATTACAACGGCATTTCGTATTTTCTGATAGATGAGAATCATACGATTGGGCGTAAAATATCGATAGTGCTCTCGCAATACACGTAGCTATTATATCTTTATTACCTAATTAAAAGATGTGTCCTCTGACGCGTGTTTAATTATGTAACTCCTCCCCCGCGTCCTCTTTCATATTATTTGGTCGTCTTCGGATAAGAGCAATTATCACGCACGTTATGTATCGATGATGCGTGCGAATGAGAACTTTGCACTAATGGAAACTTAAATTCCAATTCTCTCCGAAGCTGAATCTGATAAGAAAGAGAGATCCATTAAAGAAGATTCATTTTTCTGACACATTTCAAGTTATACTTAATGAGTGCTGCGCTTTTGTGTCCGTAAAATATTTTAGATGACTTTGAATTTTTCACATTTTTTATTATAATTATCTCGCTAATGATTCGATGAGGATTTTTTATAATTTCATCAGAAAACTAATGTAAAAAAATCATGCTCAAAGCGATGGAAAAGTGTCGATGTGTCTATAAACTTACGGACGACGAGAGCTTTTGTAATCGTTAACACATAATAATAATGGCAAGTACAATTGATATGTTAAACATGTATTAAACATGTATTTGATTTTCTGATGGTAAGAGAAATGTGCGAGGAACCACGTGGATTCATATCACGATGGTGGCGTATTGTAATCGTTCGTGGATATCCAAAAAATGTGAGTTGACAATAACAAGTTAACATAATTAATTTTATGATGTTTTTATTCAGAATGTTTCAAAATTTCTCTAATTAGAGAGCTAGGATAATTAACTGTAAAGTAGCCGTAATTGGAAAGTCGTTCAGTCATTTCGGAACATCACATTTTAACAAAGAGTGCGGCCTTATTATTTTCTAAAAAAATATACCTGTTTCTTCAACCTGTTCCTCGCTTCTTCTTACTCTATATTCTATATATATTTTGTGTGTGTGTGTGTACATAATGTAAATTTTTACACACATGCTCTCCTCAATCTTATAATCTCGATAAAAGAGTACAGTATCACTTTTGATTTGACAGGATTCGTTAGTAAATACTGTGCGTGAGAAACAACAACTGCATCCGTTTGGTCTGAACATACTACTAGTAAAACCAGGTCCTACGCTTTTCTCAAGAATATTCAGTTATGTATCTTATGTCTCGAGCTTCAAGAGATATGACTATCCGATAATCACGGAGACGGTAAGTTTCGATTTTATAAATTCTTGTCTCGAAGAAAGACAATTTTATCTTTGTTATCAAATCGTAGATCCTGAAAGATGAACGACTGAAAGACGCTATCACGCTAACCGCCTGGGAGACAGTTAATAATGAGGATTGTAGCGAGGAGAAGGCATTCGCGAAGACGAAAGCCAGGGCCAAGAACATACTGTTGCAAATGGAGAGCAGATGTAGCGACGTCTTACTCAAGATAATCGCGTGGCTGATATACAAACTGCTGCCCTGTTTCATACAATCTGCCGTCGTGTTGCCTTCGCAAATGGAATTGTTGAAGAAAGCGAGCGACACTGGTCTACCGCTCGTGCTGCTACCGTTGCATCGCAGCCACCTGGACTACATAATGATCAGCTTTCTCATGGTCACGAATAACATAAGGAATCCGTTAATTGCAGCAGGGGATAATTTGAAGATTCCATTTTTTGGGTAAGCTCAGGATCTAACACCAATACCTCTTATTCTAACAGTTATCTAACGTTTATAAAAAAACACATTTGTACATCGATTGATACTATCAGATGGCTGCTGAGAGGTCTAGGCGCTTTCTTTATCAAACGCCGTATCGATCCGGTAGCGGGACGCAAGGATCTTCTCTATCGCGCGATTCTTCAGACGTACATCATGGAGAATCTTCGTGCCGGACACAACATGGAATTCTTCGTGGAGGGCGGCCGCACGAGAACCGGCAAGCCTTGCATGCCGAAGAGCGGTATTCTGAGCGTCATCGTCGACGCTTATATGGACGGCACAATCGAGGATGCATTGTTGATACCGATAGCGATGAACTATGAACGACTGGTGGATGGAAATTTCGTCAGGGAACAATTGGGACAGCCAAAGAAAATGGAGACTTTCTCTTCGGCGATAAAAGCCATGTGGTCGACGCTCATGGGCCACTACGGTATCGTCAAGATCGATTTCTGTCAACCGTTTTCTCTTAGGGTGAGATAATTATTCTTACGTCAAATAAAAATTTGCCACATTGGTAACCATAAGAACTATGAATATGGAAAAAATTTTTGACAGGAAATGGTAAAGACCTTCCAAGCTCAGCAAAATAGATTCCCTCTTCGACCACCATCGAAACGACCTTTAAAATATACTATGTCGAACTCATCTCTTTATGGTACAGATGTCATTGTAGAGGAACATCGTCAATTAGTGGACAGCATCGCCCGACATGTTGTGTATGGTGAGTGAAAATGATTATTATAGAGTTTTGTTGGCTTTAGCATGGAGATCCTATGAATTAAATATTACTTAGATAAATTTTTTTATCAATCGCAAAATAGTATTCAAATGACACTGATTTCTCACAGAATTAGATTAATCAGCAAAATGTAACGTACTCTCTGCTCTTCCTACTTATAAAGTAATTTTTTATTAATCTGAACTATTATCTCTAATCATTTCCAGATTCATCCAAATCCACACCGATCATGTCGACCAATGTTGTTGCATTTTTACTATTAAATAGGTTTAGGGACGGTTGTACATTAGATAAATTGGTCGAAACGTTCGAATCGATACGGCTAGAGCTGGAATTTAACAACCTGGATGTAGCGTTTTGCGGAGAGAATATTGATATTGTTAAACACGCGGTTAGTAGACGATAAAATGTAGCTATGGAGAAAAAAAAATGAATAAATTTATTAATCATCGAATTATATAGCTGGATATTCTGGGTCCGGGCTTAGTGATGCAACAGCGACAAATCACTGAATCTGTCGATGGCGATCAATCTTACAAATCAAACGTTGTCATCGCAATCCGTCCTGTGTCGATTCTGCCAAATGTAATTGAACTATCATACTACAGCAACACTATGCTGCTATATTATGTTATGGACAGCGTAGTAGGTAAGATATTCAACGCGATCGGCAGTTTTGATTCTGTAACGAAATCTATTGTTATATTTTCAGTAACTGCTTTGTATGCTGAATTGCAGTCACAGATTAACGATCCGGTCGCAATTGCCGAGAAAAATATTACAGTGCTCCAAGACAGTTTGGTCGATCGAGCGCTTAAATTGTGCGACATTCTGAGGTATGAATTTATTTTCTGCAGGCCTTGCCAGGAACTCGAAGACATAGTTCTCGAAACGATATATAAATTCATGCATAAAGGCATTATCAGCAAAGAAGAGGTATGTCCTGTTCCTATTTCGATAGATAATTAAATACATATCTCTCTCTTGAAACGACATAAAAAAAAATGATTTTGACAGAAAGCTTACCTCGAGGATGAACTTTGGAGTAAAAGATACGCGAGAAATTTCGACGACAGCTCGGATGAAGAATATCAGAGAGAACGAAAAATCTGCGACATTAAATATAAAGTAAATTGAATTTTTTAAACATTATTGATAGTTTTTTAATGTGTATGAATAATAGCTATATATAACATAATACCGAAATAACATTGACTAAAATATTTGATACTCTATATATTATTTGTTAAAAGTATAATATTTTAATTAGCTTGTGTGAATTTTTAAATTATTACAAATATACGAGTAAATATTCAATTTTTATATATTTTATATAAGAATGATTTTACATGCGATTTATATGTTTTTAAATTATTTCTAGCTGAGCTTAAGCCCAGAGCACTCCAGTTACATGGAATTCCTGCACATGATGTTACGGCCGTTAATCGATACGTATACATGTAGCGCTTTCAATTTGATGAAGCTAGTCGGCCGTTCGCTTTGCGAGCGAGATTTAGTCCAAGAAGTATTGAACGAAATCAAAACTAATTTGGACGGAGGCATAGTTAATTACGGTGAGTAATAATGTCTATAACAATCAGTGATCTCAATTAGATTCAAATATAATTATGTTGTGAAATTCTATTAACTGCAATTTTGCATAAATTTGTTTACGAAATGTAGGCGAAATAATTATGCAGTTTTTTTTGGGTCGTTGACTTAAAGATTGAAATTTTTTTCACGTTGAGGTGATATCCTGATTTTTTTTCTTATTATAATAGGAGAGAGTTTATGCGTCGACCCGATAAAGAATTCATTCAAGCTTTTCGAAAAGTGGAATGTCCTAGAGTGTCACATGCAAGAGAACATTAAAATTTTCTACTTGAAAGAGGATTACGATAAGGAAGTGATAACAAAAAGCGTGTATGATACAATAGCAGCTTTTAAATGGACTAACACGAGAAACGTGAATTAAAATGTGGTGATACTTTCTATTCTGTGTAATCAAAAAGAATCTTCAAATGATTATTTTTTATATCTTTTACAGACTCTTATTGTGACACATGTTCGTCAAGTGTTTTTTGTAAACATTGTTGTACACGTGTTAAATACATATAACTATAGATACGCATAGTATATATGTATTATAGTATGTATTTACAAATATATAATATATATATATATTTTATATATGTAATTATCATATATAATATATGATATATAATATATATAATATATAATATGTACATATATAATATATGTGTATATTATATATAGATATTAGAGAAAACTAAAGAAACTACTATGTATAGTATGTCACTTGTGGATGTTCCTAAAAGCAATGTGCGATTCACATTCACAATGGAATACTTAAAGTCCTATTGTATAATGAAAAACTGTACAAAGATCATAAACTGTAGATCTGAGATATTGGTTGTATCATAAGATATATTTGTACGAATAAACATATAATATTATATATCACGTAGAGATGTTATTGATTTGTAGCTCGTTAATAAGGATAAAGATAATTATACACAAGCGTATTTCTGTTTCAATAATCTTGTGTTTCGTTTTTATTAATTTAACAATTTGTTAAATATCTTTTCAATCAATGTTTAAAATTTTCAAAGGTTTTATACATCTACCTGCAATGTAAGCACCTTAAAATTTTACAGTCGACGAAATCGGATAACTTCTCCTGAATCCCATGCACTTTTCTCTGTCAGTGAAGAGTGCGTCTGTTTTGGACTTTAAGTCGCTTTCCAGATTAGACCTCGTTCGCAAGAGTTGTTGATGTTGCGCCTCACACTGTTGCAATTTCAAATTCATATCGTATACCATTTTATTAATATCCTTCACTTCTTTGATTATCCTGCAAAATGATTAAATATTATTTTAAATATTATCGTTTTAATAGTCATATGTGTAAATAATTCTAGCAAACCTTTGGGCATGATCTTTGCATAGTTCAGCTTCCGGATTCTGGTAGATTTTGATCTCCAGTCGCATGTTTACAACTTTCAGTTTCTGAAAACCTTTATCGGCGATAGTCTTTTGCATTAGTTTCATGCTTTTTTCGATATCCAAGATTTCTTCTTGAATCTAAAATATCCAAATATCGAATTTAATACACACACACATACACTACAATCAGAATAATGTAAATATCTATAAAGACGTTATAATCTGAAAGATTCCGCACCATCTTTTAGATATTCTTTAGATGTCTTCTGGGCTCTTGTATTATTTGAAATGCTAATAAAAATCCGCGTAATTTTATAATCTTAATTTCTTATGCTACTACCTTATGCAAATGTGTTTGTAGTTTTTCCTTCGCTTTCAATATTTCAATGACTCTTCTGTCCAGTGCCTTATTAGTGTTTTCCCAGGCTTTATATATCTCGCAGCTTACAGCGTTCACGGCATTATCGATGTCGCTTCGTAATTGACGCGATTTCACACGTTCTGTTTCCGATTTCTTCACTATATTGTTTGCCGTTTTCGCCCAAGATTCGTTCTCGGTGGCACTGTAAAAGCGATAATCGTAAGAATATATAATAATTATAATAATAATAAGAATAAATCTCCTTTAGATATGCAGTTATGCATAGGATAAGTTAATTTTTATCATATCTCATTTAACACTAAATATAAAACATCGAATTATATGACGAAATTTTATTTTATTTTCCGAGTTTTTTCTGTTCTTTTCTAAATTAAATGCTCCGTTTATGAGTACAAGATTTTTTATAATTACCTAGGGTCGTATTTTTCTATTCTATCATAATATTGCAAGTCTCGGCACAGGTCGGTTTCAAATACTGTTTCTTTGTCCCACATATTTATTTGCAGCTGATGTTGCACCGCTCGATCATTTGTTAACTGAAAGATGCGATAGAATGAGCTCTTCAAGATTAGTGTCATGTATTATTCGCAAGCATACAACATACCTGATCGATGCATCTATTTGTGAACTGTTCTAATTTCTTCTCACAATTTCTTACCGTTTCGATCTCTTTCAGCAGAGCTCTTTCGACTTCATCGTGAATTAAATCAGCATCTATCAATATTAATTGGTGTGTGAGTCTCTTAGAAGACACAATTTCACAGGAACTCAACTCTTATTCGAGAATATATACTTTTATATCGATTGTTTATTGTTTATTGATACATTTAGTGACCGAGTCTATTATATTATAATATAAAGCGAAGAACCTTCTCTCGACTCTCGATGATAAAGACATTCTTGCGCGATATGTAACTGTCCCTCGAGATTCTGAATCGTAATTTGCAGATCGCGACGACATTCCTGCATTTTGCAGTCTTCTGTGATCAATCTCTCCAACTCCGACGCTATTTCGTTCCGCCAGAAAATAAAACTCTCCCCAAGTTTTCGTCCGTTCTCCATTCGTTTCTTTTGTATCTTTTCGTCAGCTTCTCTAGAGATAAATACATTATAGCAAACAATATATTAATATTTAAAAATCTATAAACAATTTTTTCATTTAATTTAAAGTTAGATACATCAAATATCGAAGTTTGAAGAATATTTCTCCTACCTTATTAAGCGTACACTGTCCTTGCGTAATTTTTCGGAATAACATCTATTCAAATCCGCTTCATTGTCGAGTCTGATTTGATTCTGCATCCAGTCATGCGGAGTGTATCGTATGTAAAGCGCGGCATGTGCCACGTGCGAAGGATTGCGATCGAAACCAGTAATTAAATTCGGAAATTTCAAAGGTTTCGTCATCATTCCATATGGTGTAGGACAAGCGTCCATCATAAGATTCGTTACAGGTTGTGCGGACCTACGCAAAATAGATTATCTCTTTTTTAGATAAAAGAAATATTTTTGTCAAAATTTTTTTTCTTAAAACATAATAATTTTTTGAAATTAAATTTATCTTGTACTGTGTATGGAAACTATTTGTTATAAATTATTTTTAAATAATTTAATTATATTAAATAATAAGAAACCAAATTAAAAAAATACATAATGATATTTAATTGTTTAAACAGTTTTTTAAGAAAAATAATGTAAAATGTGTTTACTAATTAAAAAATTGGATATATACGTTTCCAATTTTTGGAAAGATGAAAAAGTATTTACAAGGGAGCCCCTTCCAGGATTTTATATCCCAACATAGGGCGCCAAGAATGAGACCTTGATGTTTTGTGAAATTCTCCAACTCTGACCAAAACTGAAGGATCAGCAGCTTGTTTCATACATGATAAAACACCGACTGTGCTCCATGGTTGGAGTTGCTAGATGGAATAAATATAATAATTAATATAATAATAAATAAATAATGTTATATAAAACAAGTCAGTTGTCACAAAATCACAAATCGTTTCTCGAATAAATATCGTATTTCGTTATTGAATAAAATTCTCTCATCAGTTCTCTCGTAAGCAATTTTTTATTTAATTGATATGAATGAAAAATCATATAAATTCAAATATTACCATATATTTAACGATATTTACAGAATATATAATGGTTTCAGTCCTCTTCTCACTTTTAATGTTAGCCATAATCGCTTACAATAATTTCGTAACTTTCTTTATGTCCAAAGAAGATATACAAGACAGACAATCCCAAAATGTGTACAACTGCTCTGAAATAATCACTAAATCAAAATTCACAATTTCAACACGCGATTATCCTGAAATAATTGCTAAACATTAAATATTAATATTACAACAGGCATTAATAATGCCTTCAAAAGCATTGACAAAAATAAAAATCTTATCTAAGCAAGTACGAAAAGTAAAAATAATTCTTCCTTAGATGAACAATGAAAAAACGATGAAAAAAAAATCGATTTATAAAAAAAGAAATATAATTTTATTATATTTCTGTTTAATGTATACTTTTAAATGAAGCAAATTAAATAATTTTTAAATAACATTAAAAAATTTTTTATTATTATTATTGGATTCTATATAGAAGACGAGTAAGAAAAGTCCACGAAGAGGAAGAAGAGAGGGAGGGACTTTTCTTATATCTTTCATCAATTAGAGATTATCTTATGCGACGTTTATAACACAAGGATTAGGATTTGATGTAACGTATATTTCTGTTAATTCAAATGGTCTTATTGATCTCAACGAGCATAAGGATTTATATTTATCGTTTAAGAAACTAGTATCGAGTAATTGAAGTTACAATAAGATGAATCATAATCTGTGCTTTTTTTATAGATTATATATTTACCGCTTTTTACAAGTTGAAGATTTTGTCGCTGTATATATGCAATTATTAATTTATATTGCATTTGTGTTGAAAAATTACAACACAAAATTGACCTTGATTGTCTTTAATGTATTCATTAGAGTTTCGTGATAATATATTGTGTCTTTAAATATAATAGTCGAAGCACGGCAACATTCCGCAAATCGTGATAGCGATTAAAATTAGTCACGATAAATTATATAGGTATAATATAAAATCCTCGAGGCGAGATATTTCTTTCGATCGAAAGTAATGATTCTAAAAGGTAAATATTTATTTGCAATTATCTAGTGAATTAAATACCCGGTAAAAAAGTCCATATATATGATCATTCATAAATATATATAAAATATGCTCATATATGTTCTCCATTGTAAAAAATATCATAATTATAGAAAAATAGTGCAAAATAAACTAAATAAAACTAAGAAGTTAGTGAGAGAGGCACATTGAAAGTTTTTTATCCAAACTCTTGCTCTCATTATAGATAAATACAATGTATTAAATTACACTGTGCAAAAATTATTTATTTGGATAAATGTGATATAAATCTGCTTCCAAGGCTCTATACGAATCCAATACACATTCGTGCTCCTAGATAAGTTCAACAAGTTCATTATAACTATTAAGAAACAGGACTTATTATAAAGACGAAATTTTCTCACTGTCTGAGTCACCACAACATGATTTTTCCTTGATTTATAGAACCTTACTACACCTTTCACAGTTATATTATTACACTCTGTCGCACTGGATCTAAATATCACTTCCTACTTGTCTGCTCCTATGAGATCTGCAATTTGCTAAAAAGAATTTGTTAAAAAGAAAGTACACAAATAATTTCTTATAATTATAAGATCATAAAATACAAAAGTAAATTTTGCAAGTTAAGGCACCAACTTGACGAACATGCTCGACTGCTGCTTCCGACTCACAACCATACATGCGAGTTCTGGAATGTGGATTGCCATGGTACACTGTCAGATACAGCATCATTTTATCTAATACCCGAAGATCCTGCGTGATAGTACGCCGTATTAGTTTTTCACATGCATATAGATTGCATCATGTGACATCATGCTTTGAATTTACCAGCGTGGTAGTGGCTTGAGCGTCCAAATAAAGGGATCTACCCATCGTTGGACCCTTTTTATATTCGTCCGTGATACGAGCTACAATGTATAAATAATCGCTATTAAATATCACACTTGACATATATAAATATGATTAAATATTGCATTGATTTTGGTACCCGAATTTACATTCATACTCGGCGACGTCTGACAAGTGCTGATCGCACGTGTGCAAATAGCGATCTTTCACGCGATGCAGTGCGGATATCAAATACCTCGTCCATCGAAACATTCTAATAGTTGCCTGAAATTATTCTCATGAGGAATCATGCATTCCACGAACTCGAATGTTCTAACCTCGCGTTCTAACCAGCACCGTGCTAGACTCAGTTTGAAACTTTTTCTTAATTGCTCTATAATTTTAATAAGATATACGAATTAAAAAATTATAATCAATGAAAAATTTCATAATCATGAATACAATTGTAATAAATTATTTATTTAATTATTAGTAATATATTATTTATTTTATTAATTATCGTATCACGTTCATTTGCATGACTTCAAACGATTTTGAATCTTCGCGCCAAATTGATTGAGGATTGCTAAAAGGTTTTCGATAGATATCGTACGAGATTTTTGAATTGATTGGCTGAAACGAAATATATCGATTCATCGAGTATCCGCCAATCACGACTGCGAAGCTTGACCAGCTCGACCAATCAGGACAATGAAATTCTGGCGCCAACGAATTTTTCTTCCTCTTTCAGCGGGAACGTTGTGCCGTGCAGAAGCAGAAATTGCGTGCTCCGTTAATATCTGTACAGGTAAGCCGACAAAGATATAATCAAGCCAAATAGATGTGTTATTCGCAATAGCATTGTCTTTTGAATAAATTGTGAGATAATATTGTTATATTTAATATGTTTATTGCATATTTTATAGATATTATAAGAATAAGAAACCAAGTGACTTTTTCGGATCAGATAATAGCGGGCCATTAGATTACTTTTATCCTAACGGTCTTCCGAGTATTTGTACATTTATAGTGATGAATTCACATTTGTACATACATTTATATAATCGAGTTTACATTGTTCCAAATTTTATTCTTATTGAAAGTTTGCTTAAAAATCTTGCATAGGAATTAATAGCAGAGTATCTCATTCTGATTAAATAAAGAATCGAACGATTCTATTAGAATTAAACAAAATATTTATATTACATTTTTATTTAACAAAAACACTTATTAATATATTATTATATTGAATACGAAAGAGAAAGCTAACTAAAAAATGTATTCTAATTAACAATTTTGCGTTTTTATTATTCATTTTATTGTTAGTAGAATATAATTTTTTATACAAGTTGCAACATCAAAATGGTCAATGAGAACTAACATAAACATTTATTTTACATTACTTAAATATTTCACTAGAGATTTTATTGCGTAGGATCATACCTATATCACATTTAAATTAATACCGCTTTTGCGATCATTAGAAATTCAAAATGATATCAAAAACTCTACATGGTGTATCTATAATAGAAGAGAAAAATTCTCCCTTATAAAGTAAACAAATACAATCATGAGAATATTAGATACTATTTTTATATAAACATGCACACACACACACACACACACACACACACACACACACACACATATATAAATTAATATAAATTTATATAGTTTACAAATAATTTTTTATTTTCTTGAAGTTTTGCATATTTGCTTGTGATGTCGCAGATTTTATTAATCATCTTCAAATTTGTTTAATAATTAATGTATTTTTACTTTTATCACAACAATGATAATAAACCAACAAAATTAATATTAAAAAACATATAATAAAATAAGAAACATTACATTGTATAATATAAATAAATTTCAGTTTTGGATAAATTTTAATTTAGTATTGTATTTAAAAAAGTATCGTAATTATTTGATTACAATAAAATAATAATATGTAAATAATTATTTTGAAAAAAATAAGAAATAAAAAAAAGATTAAAAGATCAACACATCATGTTTTAAATACAAAATTAAAATTTTCTATGTGATAAGACATTATAATCTTGCTCCTATTTTTCTGTTCACTTCTTATTAAAATATGTATTTGCATAAGTTTGTAATTTAATTATTAATGAAACAACAAGTAAACAAAATGAATGATATATTAATTAAAATAGGTGTCTTTTAACTTTGAAATAATTTGATTTTTCCAAAGTTGTATATTATGTTTACTCTTTTAATGTTGCAAGTTTTATTAATTATTTTCAAATTCTTTTTAACCATTATTATCAATATATTAATTTTTAACAGTTAAAAATAATAACAATGATTATAAACTATTAATATAAGCAAAAAGAGACAATATATATAAAATATAAATATATAATATTTAATATATTACTTTTAATTACATATTTTTTAATAAATTAAATATGTATGAATTTTTGTTAAAAATCTAAATTTTTAATGGGCTTGATAGATATTCGTCTTGAAAAAATTGCACGGATTTTATTTTGATTTCGTTAAAACAAATTACAATTTTTAATCGACATAATACTTATGTTAGTAATTTTTTTCTCTTTTTGCTCCTATATACTCTCTTGTAAAATTTTGAAAGTTTTTGCTTATACTTTAAGTGTGGAATAATCTGGATAATTTTCTATTATGATAAGCAAAACATACATAAAATTACTTTAATCCATCATCAATATATATATATATATATATATATATATATATATATATATATATATATCATTATGGTACCTAAATAATAATCTTGATCCTATAAAATTAATTGTTTTGAAAGAAATGATTTTTGACATAAAACTTAATTTTGTACAGATACGACAATTACTGCGGATACTATGAATGACTTGGAGATCTTCACACAAACATCATCTGGTATCGTTTATTGTCACGTCAAAAATTTATTGTACAGGTTAGTGGCCTAGATCGATATATATAGTTGTTTCTTTGTGATGTACCCCATGCTATCTTTACTTTGTATTAAATCTATTACATATGAGTTTTCAATGTAATTACTAAGTAGCAAACATTCATAATGCAGTGCTCTAAACATCACTTTACTTTTCCTTATATAAGACTTTTTTTCTCTTTAGTTTGGGCCATTTCGATTGTGTCCACATCTATTGTAGATGAGATTTATTTCCCTTCATAATGTTTTCGGCTTTCTGCAATTGTATACGTTGTTTTGTCATTATCACTTTTAGCAATTTATTATATTCATAGGTAAATGAAAACGACATTTGACATAAAAGCTCTCTTTTTTGTGCATGTGCATATAAAGTACATACAGCATTGGAAATCGCTATTTCAAGTATCGATTTAACAGTTTTTTTATTGACTTTAAGAATGAAAAAATATTTCATGATTTTATGCATGCAGAAAACAGCAATTGCAAGGTTTCATCTTTCTAATTTTAAAATCAAATTTTTATAAATCTTTAGACGTCCTTATGAAACTCTGTCGCAAAGAAAAAATTATTGTAATTCGAAAAATATGCATTTCCATCCTCTGATCATCTGAAATATTTTTTCATTCTTAAAGTCAATAAAAAAACTGTTAAATCGATACTTGAAATAGCGATTTCCAATGCTGTATGTACTTTATATGCACATGCACAAAAAAGAGAGTTTTTATGTCAAATGTTTTCATTTATCTATAAATATATTATATTGCTAAAAGTGATAATGACAAAACAATTAGTTAGTTAGCGATTCTGTAACTCGTTAAACAGATAACGACATCGTTACATGTCGTTATCTGCTTAACGATTTTCAGATTTACAACTTGCAGATTTACGATTTACATTGGTACTTTGCCAATAGCTTGCATAGCATCTGTGTAAAAAAAAAACTTTCTTCTTTCTGTAACATTAAGAAAAATATTTTAAAAAAAACTTTCTTCTTTCTGAAACATTAAGAAAAACAAATTAAAAGAGAATTATAATAGAATAAACATAATGTTAAGGTCTTAACACTCACCTACAAATGGCGCCAACTTCTTCGATAGGCTGTTTAACACCAATCTCAATATTTTACCATCATTACAGAAACGAGCGATGTGGATGGTCTAATGGTTGCTTCTAATTAGTTGAGATAAATAAGACCATTTGAATTAACAGAAATATATGTTACATCATATCCTTCTACTTCTACACAAATCCAATACACATTTGTGCTCCTAAATAAGTTCAACAAGTTCATTATATCTATTAAGAAATAGGACTTATTATAAAGACGCAATTTTCTCACTATCTGGGCCATCATAATATGATTTTTCCTTGATTTATAGAAACTTGCTACACCTTTCACAGCTATATTATTACACTCTGTCGCTGGATGTAAATATCACTTCCTACTTGTCTGTTCCTATGAAATCTGCAATTTGCTGTTAAAAAGAAAGTACACAAATAATTTCTCATAATTATAAGATCATAAAATACAAAAGTAAATGTTGCAAGTTAAGGCACCAACTTGGCGAGCATGCTCGACTGCTGCTTCCGACTCCCAACCATACATGCGAGTTCTGGAATGTGGATTGCCATGGTACACTGTTAGATACAACATCATTTTATCTAATACCCGAGGATCCTGCGTGATAGTACGACGTCTTAGTTTTTCACATGCATATAGATTGCATCATGTGACATCATGCTTTGAATTTACCAGCGTGGTAGTAGCTTGAGCATCCAAATAAAAAGATCTACCCTCCGTTGGACCCTTTTTATATTCGTCCGTGATAGGAGCTACAATGTATTAATAATCGCTATTAAATATCACACTTGACGTATATAAATATGATTAAATATTGCATTGATTTTGGTACCCCAACTTACATTTACACTCGGCAACGTCTGACAAGTGCTGATCGTACGTGTGCAAATAGCGATCTTTCACGCGATGCAGTGCGGATATCAAACACCTCGTCGATCGAAACATTCTAATAGTAGACTGAAATTATTCTCAAGAGGAATGCATTCCACGAACTCGCATGTTCTAACCTCGCGTTCTAACCAGCACCGAGCTACACTCAGTTTGAAACTCCTTCATTATTGCTCTATAATTGTAATAAGATATACGCATTAAACAATTATAATCGATGAAGAATTTCATAATCATGAATACAATTGTAATAATTTATTTATTTAATTATTAGTAATGTATTATTTATTTTATTAATTATCGTATCACGTTCAATTGCATAGTGACTTCAAACGATTTTGAATCTTCGCGCCAAATTGTTTGAGGGCTGCTAGACGGTCTTCGATAGATATCATGCGAGATCTTTGAATTGATTGGCTGAAACGAAATATATCGATTCGGCAGAGTACGTACCAACATCCGCCAATCACGACTGCGAAGCTTGACCAGCTCGACCAATCAGGACAAGGAAATTCTGGCGCCAACGAATTTTTCTTCCTCTTTCAGCGGGAACGTTGTGCCGGCCAGAAGCAGAAATTGCGTGCTCCGTTAATATCTGTACAGGTAAGCCGACAAAGACATAATCATGCCAAATAGATGTGATTATTCGCAATAGCATTGTCTTTTGAATAAATTGTGAGATAATATTGTTATATTTAATATGTTGATAGCATATTTTATAGATATTGTAAGAATAAGAAATCAAGTGACTTTTTCGGATCAGATAATCGCGGGCCATTAGATTACTTTTATCCTAACGTTCTTCCGAGTATTTGTACATTTATAGTGACGAATTCACATTTGTATATACATTTATATAATCGAGCTTACAATGTGTCTAACGTTATTCTTATCGAAAGTTTGCTTAAAAATCTTGCATAGAAATTAATAGCAGAGTATCTCATTCTGATTGAATAAAGAATCGAACGATTCTATTAGAATTAAACAAAATATTTATATTACATTTTTATATAATAAAAACACTTATTAATATATTATTATATTGAATACGAAAGAGAAAGCTTAACTAAAAAATGTATTATAATTAACAATTTTTTTATTATTCATTTTATTGTTAGTAGAATATAATTTTTTATATACAAGTTGCAACATCAAAATGGTTAATGAGAACTAACATAAACATTTATTTTACATTACTTAAATATTTCACTAGAGATTTTATTGCGTAGGATCATACCTATATCACATTTAAATTAATACCGCATTTGCGATCATTAGAAATTCAAAATGATATCAAAAACTCTATATGGTGTATCTATATAGAAGAGAAGGATTCTCCCTTATAAAGTAAACAAATACAATCATGAGAATATTAGATATTATTTTTATATAAACATGCACACATCACACACACACACACACACACACACACAAATTAATATAAATTTATATAATTTACAAATAATTTTTTATTTTCTTGAAGTTTTGCATATTTGCTTGTGATGTCGCAGATTTTATTAATCATCTTCAAATTTGTTTAATAATTAATGTATTTTAACTTTTATCACAACAATGATAATTAACCAACAAAATTAATATTAAAAAACATAATATAATATAAAACATTACATTGTATAATATAAATAAATTTCAATTTTGGATAAATTTTAATTTAGTATTGGATTTAAAAAAGTATCGTAATTATTTGATTATAATAAAATAATACATATGTAAATAATTATTTTGAAAAAAATAAGAAATAAAAAAAAAGATTAAAAGATCAACACATCATGTTTTAAATACAAAATTAAAATTTTCTATGTGATAAGACATTATAATCTTGCTCCTATTTTTCTGTTCACTTCTTATTAAAATATGTATTTGCATAAGTTTATAATTTAATTATTAATGAAACAACAGGTAAACAAAATGAATGATATATTAATTAAAATAGGTGTCTTTTAACTTTGAAATAATTTCTGATTTTTCCAAAGTTGTATATTATGTTTACTCTTTTAATGTTGCAAGTTTTATTAATTATTTTCAAATTCTTTTAACCATTATTATCAATATTTGTCTTTAAAAAATTGCACGGATTTTATTTTGATTTCGTTAGAACAAATTACAATTTTTAATCTTCTTTTTAAGATTATTGAAACTAGATTTGCATATTACTCTATTAAAATAAAGGATTTATTTCTTGATATGCTTTCTTAATATAAGTATGATTTAATCGACATATATTTTTGTTGATCTTGAAATTCTACATAATTGTGTTCTGATTTTTATATTGTAACTTATATCATTAATTATTTTTTTATAGATATTGGCTGATGTTTGGACGTTTAATGGCTATCGCCAAAATTCGACTAAGTTCGCAGAAATTCGGTGAGTGATTGATAAATATTAATATTCTATTATCTGTGGTCTGTACATTTTGAAATGAGATATCCGAATAAAATTTCATAACATTTTTTTAATACTAAAGAGTAGATTTTACTAGAATGGTAATAATATAAATAAATTTTTTTATAATCTTTGAATAAATTTTTAAATATTTTATTGCCAAAAATATATATCACGCATATCTTAATCAACTTTAAATTTCATATATACATATTTCAGTAGACAATGACAATTATAAGATCTTGATTTTGTAACACGATAGCTACATCAGCGTGTTTTTAATTCATGCTAATCATAAAAGGTCTTATTTTTGCTCTAACACGTCTTTTTAAATTACAAAATAAAGTAAAATATAATAATATTCTTCTCTCTCTTTTTTTTCTCTCTAATTTTTTTCGCGGTATCTCATTGACGTATTAAAACGTTATAATCGTTATAACGTTAAAAAGTATGTTATATTCTATACTTTTTACCTTTTTTCTGCTATTGATATTCTATATTGATCACTCCTCTCACAAATGTCATGATCGCACATGAAAGTCAAAGCCTGTGATTGTTCGGTAATTATATAAGGATAGGATGAATCAAATACATCCACTCCTAATTCGATGAGATGAAGTACAGTAACAAGTGGTTTCCAACAACCCATTGATACTCTTATTTTATCAGTAGGCAGTAAATTCTGTAAAAAATTATATAGCACCGTTATATTGAAGTATTTTAAATATTAGACAAAATTTAAAATTTATAAACTGGTATTTACAATGGTATGCTGTACTATTTGTTTAATATGTTCTATTGAAATATTCTGTGCACTTGGACCATTATTATGTAATCCATCTATAACAAATCCTGCCAAAGGTTTATCTTTTAGATAATTTATGGAATCCTCTCTGGCTTGCCAATTAGAACCACCTTCTACTGGTCCTAATATTCCCTTAGATTTTAATGTATCCGAGTGCAGGCGTATATTTAAACATTGTTCTAATTAAGTTTTGCTTCGAAGAATTGCCTTTGATACTCGTTCTGCACTACTATTAATATTTGTATCTCCATCACATAGAGCAACATAGAGATCTGGTTTATAAGCTTGTACAAGCTCCATATATTTATCAGCAGTAAAAACAACTCTTTCTGTTCTGGGCCAGATAGAAATAGAGTCTAATTGCTGAAAGCCAGGGTTGGTAGTATACGCAGGATCTTGTATCGATAAAAAATTTATGTATTCCTGAAACAAAATTCTTTATAAGTAGAAGTTGAAATTTTAATACATATTAATATGTAGATTAATCTTTGATTATAACTTCATACTAACAAAATCAGCGATAGAAGTGCTAAACACTTTAATAACATCTGCCATTAATATGGTAGAGGGAAGTGCATGAGACGGAGAGTAGTTGTTACTCCAACGTTATCATTTTAAAGACATCTATCGTTAAATGTGGTATACGGCCACCCTAAACATTATTTTAATATAAAAAGAATAATATAAATATTATAAAAAAGATATTATGTATTTCATACCTTTGCGTAAATAAGAAGTAGAGGTGTTTCAAAAGAAACATTAGGCATTCTTTCAAATCCACTCAGAATACCAATTCGTGCAGCACAACGTGTTACAGAAGCACCAAAAAATTTCATTGTTATTATAATTTATTTTGCTATCTAATCAATTTTTTCTTAAAAGATAATAATAAATGATGAAACGTGTTTAATATAACCAATAAATAAATTTTGAATTTATTGGTTATTTACGGTTATCATTATATATTACGTTTATCGATTTTATTATACGTTTATATGATGATATTATTTAAAAATATAAAATTTATTAAAAAGCGACCTGACTGGCCAATACAAAAATTTCTACACGACGTTTCGGCCCTTGGGTACGGGCCCTTATCAAATGTTGCTTTCAAGCTGTCGTGTAGAAATTGTTGTATTGGCCAGTCAGATCGCTTTTTAATAAATTTTATATTTTTATTCATCACTGGCGACTTCATTTTAATTATTTGATGTTATTTAAGTTTATTATATATATTATCAAAATATAATATATATAATATATAATATAACATATCATCAAAATAAAAATTGATATAATTATATCATTAATACACTCAAAAAGTTAAATAAAAGTCAATTTTAAAATAAAAATTAATTATTTTTAATACTATTAGTAAGAATTTAACTTTTTGTTACTTTTCTAATAAAATAAAATGACTCGACTATATAGAGTATTTTGTGATTTAAAAAAAAAATCTTTTGCAATAAATACTCAATTTTTTATGAATAAATGTGAATAAGTGACTCAAATTTAAAACATATTTGAGATACATATTAATATTCCTTTGATACACCATATATTTTTATATTACGTTAGAATTATTCTATTTTTCTTGAAAGATTTTGTATTCTATGAACTTTCTATCAATAAATTTTCACACATTTTTCATAACGTACATAAAAATTAAAATTGTACAATAAGTCACATAATTAATTTTTTACTTGGCACCAGTGTTTCCATAATGTTAAATTTGTTAAAATCTTTTAGTAATATACATCTTGAGGTGTTTTGAACAAATTAGAAATTTAAAAAATCTTTAATTGCGTACATTATAAATTACATCCTCTTTCAATATAGCTTAAAAATACACATTTCTATTCATAAATATTATTTATATAAATATCAAATATTGAATATCTTTAGAATAAAATTTATTGTATATCTATTATACTTACTCCATATTATTGTATAGTTTTTCCAAATGAATAATTAAAACCTTTCAGAACTTCCAGCCATTGCAGAACTTCGAGACCTTCCAGGACTTCCTCGGCCAGGCACGGGCTTCGCCCACTGCCAGACACGTCGGCGAACGCCACTGCCAGGCACGTCGGCGAACGCCATTGCCAGTCAGGTCGGCGAACGCCACTGCCAGGCACGTGTCGGCGAACGAACGCCACTGTCAGGTACTTCGGCGAACGCCACTGCCAGGTACGTCGGCAAACGCCACTGCCAGGTACGTCGGCGAACGCCACTGCCAGGTACGTCGGCGAACGCCACTGCCAGGCACGTCGGCGAACGCCACTGCTGCCAGGCACGTCGGCCAACGCCACTGCCAGTCAGGTCGGCGAACGCCACTGCCAGGTACGTCGGCAAACGCCACTGCCAGGTACGTCGGCGAACGCCACTGCCAGGAACGTCGGCGAACGCCACTGCCAGGCACGTCGGCGAACGCCACTGCTGCCAGGCACGTCGGCCAACGCCACTGCCAGGCACGTCGGCAAACGCCACTGCTACCAGGCACGTCGGCGAACGCCACTGCCAGGCACGTCGGCGAACGAACGCTACTGCCAGGTACGTCGGCGAACGCCACTGCCAGTCACGTCGGCGAACGTCACTGCCAGTCAGGTAGGCGAACGTCACTGCCAGGCACGTCGGCGAACGAACGCCACTGCCAGGTACTTCGGCGAACGCCACTGTCAGGTACGTCGGCGAACGCCACTGCCAGGTACGTCGGCGAACGCCACTGCCAGGCACGTCGGCGAACGCCACTGCCAGTCAGGTCGGCGAACGCCACTGCCAGGCACGTCGGCGAACGAACGCCACTGCCAGGTACTTCGGCGAACGCCACTGCCAGGTACGTCGGCAAACGCCACTGCCAGGTACGTCGGCGAACGCCACTGCCAGGTACGTCGGCGAACGCCACTGCCAGGCACGTCGGCGAACGCCACTGCTGCCAGGCACGTCGGCCAACGCCACTGCCAGTCAGGTCGGCGAACGCCACTGCCAGGTACGTCGGCAAACGCCACTGCCAGGTACGTCGGCGAACGCCACTGCCAGGAACGTCGGCGAACGCCACTGCCAGGCACGTCGGCGAACGCCACTGCTGCCAGGCACGTCGGCCAACGCCACTGCCAGGCACGTCGGCAAACGCCACTGCTACCAGGCACGTCGGCGAACGCCACTGCCAGGCACGTCGGCGAACGAACGCTACTGCCAGGTACGTCGGCGAACGCCACTGCCAGTCACGTCGGCGAACGTCACTGCCAGTCAGGTAGGCGAACGTCACTGCCAGGCACGTCGGCGAACGAACGCCACTGCCAGGTACTTCGGCGAACGCCACTGTCAGGTACGTCGGCGAACGCCACTGCCAGGTACGTCGGCGAACGCCACTGCCAGGCACGTCGGCGAACGCCACTGCCAGTCAGGTCGGCGAACGCCACTGCCAGGCACGTCGGCGAACGAACGCCACTGCCAGGTACGTCGGCGAACGCCACTGCCAGTCACGTCGGCGAACGTCACTGCCAGTCAGGTAGGCGAACGTCACTGCCAGGCACGTCGGCGAACGAACGCCACTGCCAGGTACTTCGGCGAACGCCACTGTCAGGTACGTCGGCGAACGCCACTGCCAGGTACGTCGGCGAACGCCACTGCCAGGCACGTCGGCGAACGCCATTGCCAGTCAGGTCGGCGAACGCCACTGCCAGGCACGTGTCGGCGAACGAACGCCACTGTCAGGTACTTCGGCGAACGCCACTGCCAGGTACGTCGGCAAACGCCACTGCCAGGTACGTCGGCGAACGCCACTGCCAGGTACGTCGGCGAACGCCACTGCCAGGCACGTCGGCGAACGCCACTGCTGCCAGGCACGTCGGCCAACGCCACTGCCAGTCAGGTCGGCGAACGCCACTGCCAGGTACGTCGGCAAACGCCACTGCCAGGTACGTCGGCGAACGCCACTGCCAGGAACGTCGGCGAACGCCACTGCCAGGCACGTCGGCGAACGCCACTGCTGCCAGGCACGTCGGCCAACGCCACTGCCAGGCACGTCGGCAAACGCCACTGCTACCAGGCACGTCGGCGAACGCCACTGCCAGGCACGTCGGCGAACGAACGCTACTGCCAGGTACGTCGGCGAACGCCACTGCCAGTCACGTCGGCGAACGTCACTGCCAGTCAGGTAGGCGAACGTCACTGCCAGGCACGTCGGCGAACGAACGCCACTGCCAGGTACTTCGGCGAACGCCACTGTCAGGTACGTCGGCGAACGCCACTGCCAGGTACGTCGGCGAACGCCACTGCCAGGCACGTCGGCGAACGCCACTGCCAGTCAGGTCGGCGAACGCCACTGCCAGGCACGTCGGCGAACGAACGCCACTGCCAGGTACTTCGGCGAACGCCACTGCCAGGTACGTCGGCAAACGCCACTGCCAGGTACGTCGGCGAACGCCACTGCCAGGTACGTCGGCGAACGCCACTGCCAGGCACGTCGGCGAACGCCACTGCTGCCAGGCACGTCGGCCAACGCCACTGCCAGTCAGGTCGGCGAACGCCACTGCCAGGTACGTCGGCAAACGCCACTGCCAGGCACGTCGGCGAACGCCACTGCTGCCAGGCACGTCGGCCAACGCCACTGCCAGGCACGTCGGCAAACGCCACTGCTACCAGGCACGTCGGCGAACGCCACTGCCAGGCACGTCGGCGAACGAACGCTACTGCCAGGTACGTCGGCGAACGCCACTGCCAGTCACGTCGGCGAACGTCACTGCCAGTCAGGTAGGCGAACGTCACTGCCAGGCACGTCGGCGAACGAACGCCACTGCCAGGTACTTCGGCGAACGCCACTGTCAGGTACGTCGGCGAACGCCACTGCCAGGTACGTCGGCGAACGCCACTGCCAGGCACGTCGGCGAACGCCACTGCCAGTCAGGTCGGCGAACGCCACTGCCAGGCACGTCGGCGAACGAACGCCACTGCCAGGTACTTCGGCGAACGCCACTGCCAGGTACGTCGGCAAACGCCACTGCCAGGTACGTCGGCGAACGCCACTGCCAGGCACGTCGGCGAACGCCACTGCCAGGTACGTCGGCGAACGCCACTGCCAGGCACGTCGGCGAACGCCACTGCTGCCAGGCACGTCGGCCAACGCCACTGCCAGGCACGTCGGCAAACGCCACTGCTACCAGGCACGTCGGCGAACGCCACTGCCAGGCACGTCGGCGAACGAACGCTACTGCCAGGTACGTCGGCGAACGCCACTGCCAGTCACGTCGGCGAACGCCACTGCCAGGTACGTCGGCGAACGCCACTGCCAGGCACGTCGGCGAACGAACGCCACTGCCAGGTACTTCGGCGAACGCCACTGCCAGGTACGTCGGCAAACGCCACTGCCAGGTACGTCGGCGAACGCCACTGCCAGGCACGTCGGCGAACGCCACTGCCAGTCAGGTCGGCGAACGCCACTGCCAGGCACGTCGGCGAACGAACGCCACTGCCAGGTACTTCGGCGAACGCCACTGCCAGGTACGTCGGCAAACGCCACTGCCAGGTACGTCGGCGAACGCCACTGCCAGGTACGTCGGCGAACGCCACTGCCAGGCACGTCGGCGAACGCCACTGCTGCCAGGCACGTCGGCCAACGCCACTGCGTCAGGTCGGCGAACGCCACTGCCAGGCACGTCGGCGAACGCCACTGCTGCCAGGCACGTCGGCCAACGCCACTGCCAGGCACGTCGGCGAACGCCATTGCCAGTCAGGTCGGCGAACGCCACTGCCAGGCACGTGTCGGCGAACGAACGCCACTGTCAGGTACTTCGGCGAACGCCACTGCCAGGTACGTCGGCAAACGCCACTGCCAGGTACGTCGGCGAACGCCACTGCCAGGTACGTCGGCGAACGCCACTGCCAGGCACGTCGGCGAACGCCACTGCTGCCAGGCACGTCGGCCAACGCCACTGCCAGTCAGGTCGGCGAACGCCACTGCCAGGTACGTCGGCAAACGCCACTGCCAGGTACGTCGGCGAACGCCACTGCCAGGAACGTCGGCGAACGCCACTGCCAGGCACGTCGGCGAACGCCACTGCTGCCAGGCACGTCGGCCAACGCCACTGCCAGGCACGTCGGCAAACGCCACTGCTACCAGGCACGTCGGCGAACGCCACTGCCAGGCACGTCGGCGAACGAACGCTACTGCCAGGTACGTCGGCGAACGCCACTGCCAGTCACGTCGGCGAACGTCACTGCCAGTCAGGTAGGCGAACGTCACTGCCAGGCACGTCGGCGAACGAACGCCACTGCCAGGTACTTCGGCGAACGCCACTGTCAGGTACGTCGGCGAACGCCACTGCCAGGTACGTCGGCGAACGCCACTGCCAGGCACGTCGGCGAACGCCACTGCCAGTCAGGTCGGCGAACGCCACTGCCAGGCACGTCGGCGAACGAACGCCACTGCCAGGTACTTCGGCGAACGCCACTGCCAGGTACGTCGGCAAACGCCACTGCCAGGTACGTCGGCGAACGCCACTGCCAGGTACGTCGGCGAACGCCACTGCCAGGCACGTCGGCGAACGCCACTGCTGCCAGGCACGTCGGCCAACGCCACTGCCAGTCAGGTCGGCGAACGCCACTGCCAGGTACGTCGGCAAACGCCACTGCCAGGTACGTCGGCGAACGCCACTGCCAGGAACGTCGGCGAACGCCACTGCCAGGCACGTCGGCGAACGCCACTGCTGCCAGGCACGTCGGCCAACGCCACTGCCAGGCACGTCGGCAAACGCCACTGCTACCAGGCACGTCGGCGAACGCCACTGCCAGGCACGTCGGCGAACGAACGCTACTGCCAGGTACGTCGGCGAACGCCACTGCCAGTCACGTCGGCGAACGTCACTGCCAGTCAGGTAGGCGAACGTCACTGCCAGGCACGTCGGCGAACGAACGCCACTGCCAGGTACTTCGGCGAACGCCACTGTCAGGTACGTCGGCGAACGCCACTGCCAGGTACGTCGGCGAACGCCACTGCCAGGCACGTCGGCGAACGCCACTGCCAGTCAGGTCGGCGAACGCCACTGCCAGGCACGTCGGCGAACGAACGCCACTGCCAGGTACGTCGGCGAACGCCACTGCCAGTCACGTCGGCGAACGTCACTGCCAGTCAGGTAGGCGAACGTCACTGCCAGGCACGTCGGCGAACGAACGCCACTGCCAGGTACTTCGGCGAACGCCACTGTCAGGTACGTCGGCGAACGCCACTGCCAGGTACGTCGGCGAACGCCACTGCCAGGCACGTCGGCGAACGCCATTGCCAGTCAGGTCGGCGAACGCCACTGCCAGGCACGTGTCGGCGAACGAACGCCACTGTCAGGTACTTCGGCGAACGCCACTGCCAGGTACGTCGGCAAACGCCACTGCCAGGTACGTCGGCGAACGCCACTGCCAGGTACGTCGGCGAACGCCACTGCCAGGCACGTCGGCGAACGCCACTGCTGCCAGGCACGTCGGCCAACGCCACTGCCAGTCAGGTCGGCGAACGCCACTGCCAGGTACGTCGGCAAACGCCACTGCCAGGTACGTCGGCGAACGCCACTGCCAGGAACGTCGGCGAACGCCACTGCCAGGCACGTCGGCGAACGCCACTGCTGCCAGGCACGTCGGCCAACGCCACTGCCAGGCACGTCGGCAAACGCCACTGCTACCAGGCACGTCGGCGAACGCCACTGCCAGGCACGTCGGCGAACGAACGCTACTGCCAGGTACGTCGGCGAACGCCACTGCCAGTCACGTCGGCGAACGTCACTGCCAGTCAGGTAGGCGAACGTCACTGCCAGGCACGTCGGCGAACGAACGCCACTGCCAGGTACTTCGGCGAACGCCACTGTCAGGTACGTCGGCGAACGCCACTGCCAGGTACGTCGGCGAACGCCACTGCCAGGCACGTCGGCGAACGCCACTGCCAGTCAGGTCGGCGAACGCCACTGCCAGGCACGTCGGCGAACGAACGCCACTGCCAGGTACTTCGGCGAACGCCACTGCCAGGTACGTCGGCAAACGCCACTGCCAGGTACGTCGGCGAACGCCACTGCCAGGTACGTCGGCGAACGCCACTGCCAGGCACGTCGGCGAACGCCACTGCTGCCAGGCACGTCGGCCAACGCCACTGCCAGTCAGGTCGGCGAACGCCACTGCCAGGTACGTCGGCAAACGCCACTGCCAGGCACGTCGGCGAACGCCACTGCTGCCAGGCACGTCGGCCAACGCCACTGCCAGGCACGTCGGCAAACGCCACTGCTACCAGGCACGTCGGCGAACGCCACTGCCAGGCACGTCGGCGAACGAACGCTACTGCCAGGTACGTCGGCGAACGCCACTGCCAGTCACGTCGGCGAACGTCACTGCCAGTCAGGTAGGCGAACGTCACTGCCAGGCACGTCGGCGAACGAACGCCACTGCCAGGTACTTCGGCGAACGCCACTGTCAGGTACGTCGGCGAACGCCACTGCCAGGTACGTCGGCGAACGCCACTGCCAGGCACGTCGGCGAACGCCACTGCCAGTCAGGTCGGCGAACGCCACTGCCAGGCACGTCGGCGAACGAACGCCACTGCCAGGTACTTCGGCGAACGCCACTGCCAGGTACGTCGGCAAACGCCACTGCCAGGTACGTCGGCGAACGCCACTGCCAGGCACGTCGGCGAACGCCACTGCCAGGTACGTCGGCGAACGCCACTGCCAGGCACGTCGGCGAACGCCACTGCTGCCAGGCACGTCGGCCAACGCCACTGCCAGGCACGTCGGCAAACGCCACTGCTACCAGGCACGTCGGCGAACGCCACTGCCAGGCACGTCGGCGAACGAACGCTACTGCCAGGTACGTCGGCGAACGCCACTGCCAGTCACGTCGGCGAACGCCACTGCCAGGTACGTCGGCGAACGCCACTGCCAGGCACGTCGGCGAACGAACGCCACTGCCAGGTACTTCGGCGAACGCCACTGCCAGGTACGTCGGCAAACGCCACTGCCAGGTACGTCGGCGAACGCCACTGCCAGGCACGTCGGCGAACGCCACTGCCAGTCAGGTCGGCGAACGCCACTGCCAGGCACGTCGGCGAACGAACGCCACTGCCAGGTACTTCGGCGAACGCCACTGCCAGGTACGTCGGCAAACGCCACTGCCAGGTACGTCGGCGAACGCCACTGCCAGGTACGTCGGCGAACGCCACTGCCAGGCACGTCGGCGAACGCCACTGCTGCCAGGCACGTCGGCCAACGCCACTGCGTCAGGTCGGCGAACGCCACTGCCAGGCACGTCGGCGAACGCCACTGCTGCCAGGCACGTCGGCCAACGCCACTGCCAGGCACGTCGGCAAACGCCACTGCTACCAGGCACGTCGGCGAACGCCACTGCCAGGCACGTCGGCGAACGAACGCTACTGCCAGGTACGTCGGCGAACGCCACTGCCAGTCACGTCGGCGAACGCCACTGCCAGGTACGTCGGCGAACGCCACTGCCAGGCACGTCGGCGAACGAACGCCACTGCCAGGTACTTCGGCGAACGCCACTGCCAGGTACGTCGGCAAACGCCACTGCCAGGTACGTCGGCGAACGCCACTGCCAGGCACGTCGGCGAACGAACGCCACTGCCAGGTACTTCGGCGAACGCCACTGCCAGGTACGTCGGCAAACGCCACTGCCAGGTACGTCGGCGAACGCCACTGCCAGGTACGTCGGCGAACGCCACTGCTGCCAGGCACGTCGGCCAACGCCACTGCGTCAGGTCGGCGAACGCCACTGCCAGGCACGTCGGCGAACGCCACTGCTGCCAGGCACGTCGGCCAACGCCACTGCCAGGCACGTCGGCGAACGAACGCCACTGCCAGGTACTTCGGCGAACGCCACTGCCAGGTACGTCGGCAAACGCCACTGCCAGGTACGTCGGCGAACGCCACTGCCAGGCACGTCGGCGAACGCCACTGCCAGGTACGTCGGCGAACGCCACTGCCAGGCACGTCGGCGAACGCCACTGCTGCCAGGCACGTCGGCCAACGCCACTGCCAGGCACGTCGGCAAACGCCACTGCTACCAGGCACGTCGGCGAACGCCACTGCCAGGCACGTCGGCGAACGAACGCTACTGCCAGGTACGTCGGCGAACGCCACTGCCAGTCACGTCGGCGAACGCCACTGCCAGGTACGTCGGCGAACGCCACTGCCAGGCACGTCGGCGAACGAACGCCACTGCCAGGTACTTCGGCGAACGCCACTGCCAGGTACGTCGGCAAACGCCACTGCCAGGTACGTCGGCGAACGCCACTGCCAGGCACGTCGGCGAACGCCACTGCCAGTCAGGTCGGCGAACGCCACTGCCAGGCACGTCGGCGAACGAACGCCACTGCCAGGTACTTCGGCGAACGCCACTGCCAGGTACGTCGGCAAACGCCACTGCCAGGTACGTCGGCGAACGCCACTGCCAGGTACGTCGGCGAACGCCACTGCCAGGCACGTCGGCGAACGCCACTGCTGCCAGGCACGTCGGCCAACGCCACTGCCAGGCACGTCGGCAAACGCCACTGCTACCAGGCACGTCGGCGAACGCCACTGCCAGGCACGTCGGCGAACGAACGCTACTGCCAGGTACGTCGGCGAACGCCACTGCCAGTCACGTCGGCGAACGTCACTGCCAGTCAGGTAGGCGAACGTCACTGCCAGGCACGTCGGCGAACGAACGCCACTGCCAGGTACTTCGGCGAACGCCACTGTCAGGTACGTCGGCGAACGCCACTGCCAGGTACGTCGGCGAACGCCACTGCCAGGCACGTCGGCGAACGCCACTGCCAGTCAGGTCGGCGAACGCCACTGCCAGGCACGTCGGCGAACGAACGCCACTGCCAGGTACTTCGGCGAACGCCACTGCCAGGTACGTCGGCAAACGCCACTGCCAGGTACGTCGGCGAACGCCACTGCCAGGTACGTCGGCGAACGCCACTGCCAGGCACGTCGGCGAACGCCACTGCTGCCAGGCACGTCGGCCAACGCCACTGCCAGTCAGGTCGGCGAACGCCACTGCCAGGTACGTCGGCAAACGCCACTGCCAGGTACGTCGGCGAACGCCACTGCCAGGAACGTCGGCGAACGCCACTGCCAGGCACGTCGGCGAACGCCACTGCTGCCAGGCACGTCGGCCAACGCCACTGCCAGGCACGTCGGCAAACGCCACTGCTACCAGGCACGTCGGCGAACGCCACTGCCAGGCACGTCGGCGAACGAACGCTACTGCCAGGTACGTCGGCGAACGCCACTGCCAGTCACGTCGGCGAACGTCACTGCCAGTCAGGTAGGCGAACGTCACTGCCAGGCACGTCGGCGAACGAACGCCACTGCCAGGTACTTCGGCGAACGCCACTGTCAGGTACGTCGGCGAACGCCACTGCCAGGTACGTCGGCAAACGCCACTGCCAGGTACGTCGGCGAACGCCACTGCCAGGTACGTCGGCGAACGCCACTGCCAGGCACGTCGGCGAACGCCACTGCTGCCAGGCACGTCGGCCAACGCCACTGCCAGGTACGTCGGCAAACGCCACTGCCAGGTACGTCGGCGAACGCCACTGCCAGGAACGTCGGCGAACGCCACTGCCAGGCACGTCGGCGAACGCCACTGCTGCCAGGCACGTCGGCCAACGCCACTGCCAGGCACGTCGGCAAACGCCACTGCTACCAGGCACGTCGGCGAACGCCACTGCCAGGCACGTCGGCGAACGAACGCTACTGCCAGGTACGTCGGCGAACGCCACTGCCAGTCACGTCGGCGAACGTCACTGCCAGTCAGGTAGGCGAACGTCACTGCCAGGCACGTCGGCGAACGAACGCCACTGCCAGGTACTTCGGCGAACGCCACTGTCAGGTACGTCGGCGAACGCCACTGCCAGGTACGTCGGCGAACGCCACTGCCAGGCACGTCGGCGAACGCCACTGCCAGTCAGGTCGGCGAACGCCACTGCCAGGCACGTCGGCGAACGAACGCCACTGCCAGGTACTTCGGCGAACGCCACTGCCAGGTACGTCGGCAAACGCCACTGCCAGGTACGTCGGCGAACGCCACTGCCAGGCACGTCGGCGAACGCCACTGCCAGGTACGTCGGCGAACGCCACTGCCAGGCACGTCGGCGAACGCCACTGCTGCCAGGCACGTCGGCCAACGCCACTGCCAGGCACGTCGGCAAACGCCACTGCTACCAGGCACGTCGGCGAACGCCACTGCCAGGCACGTCGGCGAACGAACGCTACTGCCAGGTACGTCGGCGAACGCCACTGCCAGTCACGTCGGCGAACGCCACTGCCAGGTACGTCGGCGAACGCCACTGCCAGGCACGTCGGCGAACGAACGCCACTGCCAGGTACTTCGGCGAACGCCACTGCCAGGTACGTCGGCAAACGCCACTGCCAGGTACGTCGGCGAACGCCACTGCCAGGCACGTCGGCGAACGCCACTGCCAGTCAGGTCGGCGAACGCCACTGCCAGGCACGTCGGCGAACGAACGCCACTGCCAGGTACTTCGGCGAACGCCACTGCCAGGTACGTCGGCAAACGCCACTGCCAGGTACATCGGCGAACGCCACTGCCAGGTACGTCGGCGAACGCCACTGCCAGGCACGTCGGCGAACGCCACTGCTGCCAGGCACGTCGGCCAACGCCACTGCGTCAGGTCGGCGAACGCCACTGCCAGGCACGTCGGCGAACGCCACTGCTGCCAGGCACGTCGGCCAACGCCACTGCCAGGCACGTCGGCAAACGCCACTGCTACCAGGCACGTCGGCGAACGCCACTGCCAGGCACGTCGGCGAACGAACGCTACTGCCAGGTACGTCGGCGAACGCCACTGCCAGTCACGTCGGCGAACGCCACTGCCAGGTACGTCGGCGAACGCCACTGCCAGGCACGTCGGCGAACGAACGCCACTGCCAGGTACTTCGGCGAACGCCACTGCCAGGTACGTCGGCAAACGCCACTGCCAGGTACGTCGGCGAACGCCACTGCCAGGCACGTCGGCGAACGAACGCCACTGCCAGGTACTTCGGCGAACGCCACTGCCAGGTACGTCGGCAAACGCCACTGCCAGGTACGTCGGCGAACGCCACTGCCAGGTACGTCGGCGAACGCCACTGCCAGGCACGTCGGCGAACGCCACTGCTGCCAGGCACGTCGGCCAACGCCACTGCCAGGCACGTCGGCGAACGCCACTGCCAGGTACGTCGGCGAACGCCACTGCCAGGTACGTCGGCGAACGCCACTGCCAGGTACGTCGGCGAACGGCACTGCCAGGCACGTCGGCGAACGCTACTGCCAGGCACGTCGGCGAACGCCATTGCCTGGGACGCGGCACGGGGGGAGGTTTTAGTGCGGTGAAAGTCCCACACTACCCGGCGGTACGGGCCGTCAGGTGTGCATTAGCATTTCCTCCTCCCTCGTAAAACAAAAAAAAAAAAAAAAAATGGTACGAGCACCGCCATTGTACATATTCGGGCACCGCCATTGCCAGTTATTGACATAGGTTGAGTAGGAGCCCACCGTTGGCTCACCGTGGAAGCACCCTAAGGAGCACCCTAAGGAGCACCTTATCCCATATTTATCCTAATTTTTTGTAGCTCATCCATCCATATTGATTAATAACTTGACTTTACATCAGTTAAAGTAAAGTTATAATAAAATTATGTGAGATCAAAAGATATTTCGCGGATGTTTCATCGCGGAGAATTTTTTATACAGATTGTCTTAAAGCTGATTAATGCCCTTTCCATATGGGATGGTACAGTTGGTTGTACAGCTATATTTTCGCCAAGTGAAACTAAACCTATATTACAAATATCCCATTAGTTGTAAACTAAACCTATATGAAACTAAACCTATATTATAAATATCCCATTTGTATGAAATATGATATTAAATTTCACAATGTTTACCTTCCATGCGCAAGTCTTTCAAACGTTGCTCCAATTTTTTAATTTCTGGATTTGATTCAGAAACATCTACATTAGAAACATCTACATTGTCTTTATTCAATAGTTCTGCTAATTCTTTTTCCAACTCGGCATCCGAGTATGTGAGAGTCAATGTCTCAGATAAAATTGCGTGTATTTCTTGTTTCCTTTCTAAAATCTAGTCAATGAATAATAGATATTAATGTATCTTTTTTGTTACAATCACTTACTAAATATGTATAATAATGCATAATAATTTCTTACCTCATTAATATCGTCATTAATAATGTCTCTAACATCGTATTCCATTAAACCATTTTGTCCTATTTTCTTCAATACATCAGATGCAGTCTTGTAAGCAGACAATACAGCAGAATTAGAATGTGCATTTTCAATATTGGTGATTAGAGTGCGTAGGTTTGCAAGAGCTTGTGCACGCTTTTCTATGATTTTTTCCATTTCAATCTTTCTTCTTAAGCATGTTTTTGCCATCTGACGCAGTTCTTTCGCCAAATATGATTTTGCTTCATTGATAATATTAAGTTTCTCTTGCTCCATAAGTTCTATCTCTTTGATCAGCTCATTTTCTTGCTTCATCAGTTTATATGTGCCTTCTTCGACTTCTAATTTCATTTACTTTCTGTAGTAATTTTAACCAGTAATTCACTGCTTGAATTGAAATTTTTTCTGAAAACAACCTTTTTTCTATGCCTTAACCATTCCAATACTAATGTCACTGTATCCTCTGAAATCTGTTTCTTAGTTTTGCTCTTGCAATATTGTACTACTTCAGAGATTGGGAATAAAACATTGTTCTTTTTAATGTCAGCGATGGAAAGAATAATATCACCCAATTCCCGAACAATTCGCAAGTGTATGTATCTCACTTCTGTGTTATTTGTATTCTGGCCTACTACATAATTCTTTACTTTGGAGAAAGACCAGTTAATTGTTTTTTTTTTATAAATATATCAATTGACCATGCTGTCCATGTTTCGCATGGTTCTTGTAAAAAATCAGTCTCTTGAATTATTTCATTATTTCTGGAAAATTTTAATAAAATATATATATATATATATATATTAAGATATGACAACATTAAAGAGCGCATATCAAATTAAATAATATATCTGATTTATATAGACAATAACACATATACACAAATAATTATCTTTATTATAATAAAGACAATCATTGACTAATAATAACTAAAGTAGAAATATTTAATTAATTTACTGCATATTATATTTAATAGACTATAATACCTGAGAAGCTCTTCAATCACAGTAACCGGACAAAGAGGTGTGCAACCTCTTCTTTTAAAAGCTTCATTTAAATCGATGATAGAAAAACTGCATCGCATAGTATATTTCAGCCATTCATATATCAAATTATGCCAGAATTTGTATTTAGAAGTCCAATCTTGTGGATTAGCTGATTTACCGCGAAACGGTGAAAACAATGCACTCATTCTCTCTTCTTGATTCCAACATTCTGGTAGTTTTTTTGCTGGTAGCAGAAGATTGCCACTGGTGTTTTTATTGACCATCTTATTGTCAATGCTGATTTCGTTCATGAAGTCAATTATATAAAATCTCTTATAGTCTGCTTCTCAAGTTAGGTTATAAATATTGCTTGGCTATAATAAAGGCGTTTTATATTCGCATATGCAAATCTTTTTTCAGCTTGCTTTTCATTTTCGTTAAACTGAATGGCGAGATTTGTGCTACAAATAAACAAAAATATACATATGCGTGAGAAACATTAAAGTGAGATTGTAAATTTGATAAATTGATTAATGTCATGTAGAGATACTAGATGTCGATAAGACATTTTTATCGACAGTTTAAATGTGTCTTTTACCATCCGTAGTTTCGACTTAAAATCTCTTTTTAGTTACAATATTTGCCGACAAAGCGTTGGCGTATAAATCATAAATCTATGGATGTCGAATGTTATATTTGGTTAGTAATGAGACTAGACGAATTAAACAATGAATGAAACGTTAACGTGCATAGAGATTGAAGAAAGAAAGAAAGCTGCTAAGAAAGGAGGGAGGACACAGTTTAATCGAGTTTTAAATGAATGTAGGGAAATATTGAAATTCATGGGTATTGCTTGTGTACAGAGCCATGGTGAAGCAGAAGCTATATGTGCATATTGAAATGAGGATGAGGTACATTTATAACTTAATTTTCTTTGATAAACAAATTACTGATTATCTTAATTATAAAGAAGAAATATATTTTTAGCTTGTAGATGGATGTATAAGTCAAGACAGTGATTGCTTCTTATATGGCGCAAAAGGTGTAGTATACCGAAACTTTTGTACAAGTAGTCAAGGAAATCGTGGGGCTACAGCTGGTTCTGTAGATGTGTACAATATGGAAAAGATAGAAAAGACATTGAATATAAGACCAAATAAAATGACAGCATTGGCTTTATTGTGCAGCTGTGACTATAATGAGGGAGTGAATGGTGCTGGAAAAGAGGCTGCTTTAAAATTTTTCAAGACTGTAGACGATGAAAATGTTTTACAAAGGTTAGAATATTAGATGCATCTAAAGATTATATATTAATCAAATTTATCAAATTATTGTAACTAAATTGTTTTTATTTCCTCTCTTTTCAGGATTCAAGATTGGAGAACTGACACAAGTTTAGATAGAATTGAGTCCGATTTATTAAATTCTGATTTATGTACAGCATGTGGTCATCAAGGAAAACTACAAAAACAAAAAATCGGGTTGTGCTGATTGTGGTACTGTTGGAAAGTGTAATGATGACTTCAGGTAAATTATTAGTGCATTACATATCTTTGAGTTGTATATTGTACTTAATAATTAAATATATTGTACTTTAATGTATATAGAGAAAAGAGAATACTGATGATAAATAAAATATCATTGAGGAAAAAGGCACATTATGGTGAAAATTTCCCAAATCAGGAATTAATAGAATTTCTTATTAAAAAAAGATTCAGTTCCAACTAAATTGGATATAGAATGGAAGCAACCTCAAGTCAATCAATTTGTTGTAAATATATTGTTACATATATATTATAACATGTTACAAAATAATTTTTTTGTTAAATATATGGTTAAACATATATAATTTTTTGTATTAGGACTTTATGGAGAAATATCTATGTTGGGAACCACAATATGCATTTGAAAAAATATTCACACTAACTACTAGATGGCAACTTTTACATCTGCCAGATTTTTTACACTTGATGAACGTTTGTCTATGTCAAACTTATTCATTCCTGATCAAATAAAAAAGATACGTAATATCAGATCTATAGCTAATTATGAAATTATTTGGAAGAAGGAACGTAGTGCAGTAGAAATGTTAAAAGAATACAAAGAGCAAATAAAGTCGAATGATAATAGAATGATGTAGAAGACAGTTTACTAACGAGTATTGAGCCACAAAACTTGGTTTTAAAATGTTACCCAGAATTAGTTGAGTCTTTTGAGAACATGGCAATAACACCGAAAAGATCGAAGCAGGAAAATACTTTGAGTAAAGTAAATAAATTAGAAATAAAGAATGTGCCTGAAAACGTTGCGACGGACATAAAACAAATAAAATGTAGACCACAATTCAAAAGAGTTATGGAGATGGATAAGATAGATTCAAAATTGAATAATACGATTGATAGGATATTTAATGAACTTTCTCCCGATGATTTCACCAGCGAAAATGAAGATAATGATTTAAATGTGATAAATATAATAGACAATACATGTAAAAAACGAATCTTTCAATTTAGTGTAAGAAATTTGCAATCTATGGAATCTACCAACCAAGAAAATGCAGAAAATTGTCCAGAATATAAAATTGACGAATTTAAATCTTTGACATTCAAGGAAAAAATATGTTTATGCTGAGGATGAAAAACAGAAATTAGATCTTGATGATGAATTTGGTGATATAAGTGAATTGTATGTTCCAATTAATCAAAGGATATAGAAAGAAGAAAGCAAGAAGCTTTTACAGATATGCAATCAAATAGAAAAGTCTAGTTTTGCTTTCGAAAATATTATGGACGAAACCGATAATGAAAGTATACATTTAAACACGTAATATTATATAAAATGATATTATATACTTCGGTTTTAGAAAGTTATATTTATCAAATAATAGAAAGTTTTACAATATATGAAAATAGTCTTGTATTATATTTGTCAAATTCAGGTTTTTAAAATATAAATAAAGATACAACAATGATACAATAAAGATCAACATATCACAATACATGACAATGACACATGGGTCATATTATGCATTATTAGGTCAACTTTTAAATATATTATATCGTTATTTTATTTTTTAGAATTATAGTTAAAGATATCACATTCCATTAAGGTAAATATTTTAATTATTTGAATTATATTAAAAAAATACAGTTTCTCTTACTCAAAATATATATTATATAATCGCGATATATGTGTGTAATTTAGATCATATAAGAGAATCTAAGATTTATGAACATTTTTGATATCTAGTATATGCTTATCATATTTTGTAAAAGTTTGTACATTTATAAATTATGTAAGAACTTTTTATTTTTATGTATGCAACAAATCTTTTTTGTTACTTTATAAAATAACCATAAAATGAGAGAGATATTTTATTTTTTTTATATATCTATGACATTAGATTATTTCAACTATGTGTACGAAGAAGCGACAAAGAAAAAAAAAGAGGAGAAGGAGGCCTGGGGTGGCATCAGGCAACGGCGGAGCAACCATGAGGTGAATAATTTATTTATTATTATTCCGTGATTTATATCAAATTTATCCAAATAAATAATTTTTGCACAGTGTAATTTAATACATTGTATTTATCTATAATGAGAGCAAGAGTTTGGATAAAAAACTTTCAATGTGCCTCTCTCATTAACTTCTTAGTTTTACTTTGTTTATTTTGCACTATTTTTCTATGATTACGATATTTTTTACAATCGAGAACATATATGAGCATATTTTATATATATTTATGAATGATCATATATATGGACTTTTTTACCGGGTATTTAATTCACTAGATAATTGCAAATAAATATTTACCTTTTAGAATCATTACTTTGGATCGGAAGAAATATCTCGCATTGAGAGGATTTTATATTATACCTATATATAATTTATCGTGACTAATCAATTTTAAACGCCATCACGATTTGCGGAATGTTGCCGTGCTTCGACTATTGTATTTAAAGACACAATATATTATCACGAAATTCTAATGAACACATTAAAGACAAGGTCAATTTTGTGTTGTAATTTTTCAACACAAATGCAATATAAATTAATAATTGCGTATATACGGTGGCAAAATCTTCAACTTGTAAAAAGCGTTAAATATATAATCTATAAAAAAAGCACAGATTATGATTCATCTTATTATAACTTCAATTACTCGATGCTAGTTTCTTAAACAATAAATATAAATCCTAAGGTTTATGCTCGTTGAGATCAATAAGACCATTTGAATTAACAGAAATATACGTTATATCAAATCCTTCTGCTTCCAAGGATCTACACGAATCCAATACACATTTGAGTTCCTAGATAAATTCAACAAGTTCATTATATCTATTAAGAAGCAGGACTTATTATAAAGATGCAATTTTCTCACTATCTGGGTCGTCACAACATGATTTTTCCTTGATTTATAGAACCTTGCTACACCTTTCACAGCTATATTATTACACTCTGTCGCATTGGATGTAAATATCACTTCCTACTTGTCTGTTCCTATGAAATCTGCAATTTGCTGTTAAAAAGAAAGTATACAAATAATTTCTCATAATTATAAGATCATAAAATACAAAAGTAAATTTTGCAAGTTAAGGCACCAACTTGGCGAGCATGCTCGACTGCTGCTTCCGACTCCCAACCATACATGCGAGTTCTGGAATGTGGATTGCCATGGTACACTGTTAGATACAGCATCATTTTATCTAATACCCGAGGATCCTGCGTGATAGTACGACGTCTTAGTTTTTTACATGCATATAGATTGCATCATGTGACATCACGCTTTGAATTTACCAGCGTGGTAGTAGCTTGAGCGTCCAAATAAAAAGATCTACCCTCCGTTGGACCCTTTTTATATTCGTCCGTGATAGGAGCTACAATGTATTAATAATCGCTATTAAATATCACACTTGACGTATATAAATATGATTAAATATTGCATTGATTTTGGTACCCCAACTTACATTCATACTCGGCGACGTCTGACAAGTGCTGATCGTACGTGTGCAAATAGCGATCTTTCACGCGATGCAGTGCGGATATCAAACACCTCGTCGATCGAAACATTCTAATAGTAGACTGAAATTATTCTCATGAGGAATCATGCATTCCACGAACTCGCATGTTCTAACCTGGTGTTCTAACCAGCACCGAGCTACACTCATTTAGAAAAACTCCTTCATTATTGCTCTAAAATTGTAATAAGATATACGCATTAAACAATTATAATCAATGAAGAATTTCATAATCATGAATACAATTGTAATAAATTATTTATTTAATTATTAGTAATTATTTATTTTATTAATTATCATATCACGTTCATTTGCATAGTGACTTCAAACGATTTTGTATCTTCGCGCCAAATTGTTTGAGGACTGCTAAAAGGTTTTCGATAGATATCGTGCGAGATCTTTGAATTGATTGGCTGAAACGAAATATATCGATTCGACGAGTATCCGCCAATCACGACTGCGAAGCTTGACCAGCTCGACCAATCAGGACAATGAAATTCTGGCATCAACGAATTTTTCTTCCTCTTTCAGCGGGAACGTTGTGCCGTGCAGAAGCAGAAATTGCGTGCTCCGTTAATATCTGTACAGGTAAGCCGCCAAAGAGATAATCAAACCAAATAGATGTGATTATTCGCAATAGCATTGTCTTTTGAATAAATTGTGAGATAATATTGTTATATTTAATATGTTTATAGCATATTTTATAGATATTGTAAGAATAAGAAATCAAGTGACTTTTTCGGATCAGATAATCGCGGGCCATTAGATTACTTTTATCCTAACGGTCTTCCGAGTATTTGCACATTTATAGTGACGAATTCACATTTGTACATACATTTATATAATCGAGTTTACATTGTGTCAAATGTTATTCTTATCGAAAGTTTGCTTAAAAATCTTGCATAGGAATTAATAGCAGAGTATCTCATTCTGATTGAATAAAGAATCGAACGATTCTATTAGAATTAAACAAAATATTTATATTACATTTTTATATAATAAAAACACTTATTAATATATTATTATATTGAATACGAAAGAGAAAGCTAACTAAAAAATGTATTCTAATTAACAATTTTGCGTTTTTATTATTCATTTTATTGTTAGTAGAATATAATTTTTTATACAAGTTGCAACATCAAAATGGTCAATGAGAACTAACATAAACATTTATTTTACATTACTTAAATATTTCACTAGAGATTTTATTGCGTATAGGATCATACACCTATATCACATTTAAATTAATATCGCTTTTGCGATCATTAGAAATTCAAAATGATATCAAAATCTCTACATGGTGTATCTATATAGAAGAGAAGGAGTCTCCCTTATAAAGTAAACAAATACAATCATGAGAATATTAGATATTATTTTTATATAAACATGCACACACACACACACACATATATAAATTAATATAAATTTATATGATTTACAAATAATTTTTTATTTTCTTGAAGTTTTGCATATTTGCTTGTGATGTCGCAGATTTTATTAATCATCTTCAAATTTGTTTAATAATTAATGTATTTTAACTTTTATCACAACATTGATAATTAACCAACAAAATTAATATTAAAAAACATATAATAAAATATAACACATTACATTGTATAATATAAATAAATTTCAATTTTGGATAAATTTTAATTTAGTATTGGATTTAAAAAAGTATCGTAATTATTTGATTATAATAAAATAATACATATGTAAATAATTATTTTGAAAAAAATAAGAAATAAAAAAAAAGATTAAAAGATCAACACATCTTGTTTTAGATACAAAATTAAAATTTTCTATGTGATAAGACATTATAATCTTGCTCCTACTTTTCTGTTCATTTCTTATTAAAATATGTATTTGCATAAGTTTATAATTTAATTATTAATGAAACAACAGGTAAACAAAATGAATGATATATTAATTAAAATAGGTGTCTTTTAACTTTTAAATAATTTCTGATTTTTCCAAAGTTGTATATTATGTTTACTCTTTTACTGTTGCAAGTTTTATTAATTATTTTCAAATTCTTTTTAACCATTATTATCAATATATTAATTTTTAACAGTTAAAAATAATAACAATGATTATAAACTATTAATATAAGCAAAAAGAGACAATATATATAAAATATAAATATATAATATTTAATATATTACTTTTAATTACATATTTTTTAATAAATTAAATATGTATGAATTTTTGTTAAAAATCTAAATTTTTAATGGGCTTGATAGATATTCGTCTTGAAAAAATTGCACGGATTTTATTTTGATTTCGTTAAAACAAATTACAATTTTTAATCGACATAATACTTATGTTAGTAATTTTTTTCTCTTTTTGCTCCTATATACTCTCTTGTAAAATTTTGAAAGTTTTTGCTTATACTTTAAGTGTGGAATAATCTGGATAATTTTCTATTATGATAAGCAAAACATACATAAAATTACTTTAATCCATCATCAATATATATATATATATATATATATATATATATCACTATGGTACCCAAATAATAATCCTGATCCTATAAAATTAATTGTTTTGAAAGAAATGATTTTTTAGATAAAATTAATTTTGTACAGATACGACAATTACTGCGGATACTATGGATGACTTGGAGATCTTCACACAAACATCATCTGGTATCGTTTATTGTCACGTCAACAATTTATTGTACAGGTTAGTGGCCTAGATCGATATATATAGTTGTTTCATTGTGATGTACCCCATGCTATCTTTACTTTGTATTAAATCTATTACATATGAGTTTTCAATGTAACTACTAAGTAGCAAACATTCATAATGCAGTGCTCTAAACATCACTTTACTTTTCCTTATATAAGATTTTTTTTCTCTTTAGTTTGGGCCATTACGATTGTGTCCATATCTATTGTAGATGAGATTTATTTCCCTTCATAATGTTTTCGGCTTTCTGCAACTGTATACGTTGTTTTGTCATTATCACTTTTAGCAATTTATTATATTCATAGGTAAATGAAAACGTTTGACATAAAAAAAAAACGATCTTTAACGAATAGCTAACGCGCCCTACAGGCGCGTTTATCTATCTCTGAGTTAAACGCGATGATTTAAGAATAATTGTGTTTTGTATGCGACCGACCAGTGATTCTACGCAATTTTGGCAGACCGAGAATGATTTTATGTATGCAGAAAACAGCAATTGCAAGGTTTCATCTTTCTAATTTTAAAATCAAATTTTTATAAATCTTTAGACGTCCTTATAAAACTCTGTCGCAAAGAAAAAATTATTGTAATTCGAAAAATATGCATTTCCGATCCTATGATCATCTGAAATATTTTGTCATTCTTAAAGTCAATAAAAAAACTGTTAAATCGATACCTGAAATAGCGAGAGATATTTCCAATGCTGTATGTACTTTATATGCACATGCACAAAAAAGAGAGTTTTTATGTCAAATGTTTTCATTTATCTATGAATATATTAAATTGCTAAAAGTGATAATGACAAAACAATTAGTTAGTTAGCGATTCTGTTATTCGTTAAACAGATAACTACATCGTTACATGTCGTTATCCGTTTAACGATTTTCAGATTTACGATTTACATTGGTACTTTGCCAATAGCTTGCACAGCATCTGTGTGAAAAAAACTTCCTTCTTTCTGTAACATTAAGAAAAACATTTTAAGAAAAACTTTCTTCTTTCTGAAACATTAAGAAAAACAAATTAAAAGAGAATTATAATAGAATAAACATAATGTTAAGATCTTAACACTCACCTACAAATGGCGCCAACTTCTTCGATAGGCTGTTTAACACCAATCTCATTATTCACCATCATTACAGAAACGAGCGATGTAGATGGTCTAATGATTGCTTCTAATTAGTTGAGATAAATAAGACCATTTGAATTAACAGAAATATACGTTACATCATATCCTTCTGCTTCTACACGAATCCAATACACATTTGTGCTCCTAGATAAGTTCAACAAGTTCATTATATCATTATATCTATTAAGAAATAGAACTTATTATAAAGACGCAATTTTCTCACTATCTGAGTTGTCACATGATTTTTCCTTGATTTATAGAACCTTGCTACACCTTTCACAGCTATATTATTACACTCTGTCGCATTGGATGTAAATATCACTTCCTACTTGTCTGTTCCTATGAAATCTGCAATTTGCTGTTAAAAAGAAAGTATACAAATAATTTCTCATAATTATAAGATCATAAAATACAAAAGTAAATTTTGCAAGTTAAGGCACCAACTTGGCGAGCATGCTCGACTGCTGCTTCCGACTCCCAACCATACATGCGAGTTCTGGAATGTGGATTGCCATGGTACACTGTTAGATACAGCATCATTTTATCTAATACCCGAGGATCCTGCGTGATAATACGACGTCTTAGTTTTTCACATGCATATAGGTTGCATCATGTGACATCACGCTTTGAATTTACCAGCGTGGTAGTAGCTTGAGCGTCCAAATAAAAAGATCTACCCTCCGTTGGACCCTTTTTATATTCGTCCGTGATAGGAGCTACAATGTATTAATAATCGCTATTAAATATCACACTTGACGTATATAAATATGATTAAATATTGCATTGATTTTGGTACCCCAACTTACATTCATACTCGGCGACGTCTGACAAGTGCTGATCGTACGTGTGCAAATAGCGATCTTTCACGCGATGCAGTGCGGATATCAAACACCTCGTCGATCGAAACATTCTAATAGTAGACTGAAATTATTCTCATGAGGAATCATGCATTCCACGAACTCGCATGTTCTAACCTCGTGTTCTAACCAGCACCGAGCTACACTCATTTTGAAACTCCTTCATTATTGCTCTAAAATTGTAATAAGATATACGCATTAAACAATTATAATCAATGAAGAATTTCATAATCATGAATACAATTGTAATAAATTATTTATTTAATTATTAGTAATTATTTATTTTATTAATTATATCACGTTCATTTGCATAGTGACTTCGAACGATTTTGAATATTCGCGCCAAATTGTTTGGGGGCTAATAGAAGGTTTTCGATAGATATCGTGCGAGATTTTTGAATTGATTGGCTGAAACGAAATATATCGATTCGACGAGTATCCGCCAATCACGACTGCGAAGCTTGACCAGCTCGACCAATCAGGACAATGAAATTCTGGCATCAACGAATTTTTCTTCCTCTTTCAGCGGGAACGTTGTGCCGTGCAGAAGCAGAAATTGCGTGCTCCGTTAATATCTGTACAGGTAAGCCGACAAAGAGATAATCAAGCCAAATAGATGTGATTATTCGCAATAGCATTGTCTTTTGAATAAATTGTGAGATAATATTGTTATATTTAATATGTTTATAGCATATTTTATAGATATTGTAAGAATAAGAAATCAAGTGACTTTTTCGGATCGGATAATCGCGGGCCATTAGATTACTTTTATCCTAACGGTCTTCCGAGTATTTGTACATTTATAGTGACGAATTCACATTTGTACATACATTTATATAATCGAGTTTACATTGTGTCTAATGTTATTCTTATCGAAAGTTTGCTTAAAAATCTTGCATAGGAATTAATAGCAGAGTATCTCATTCTCATTGAATAAAGAATTGAACGATTCTATTAGAATTAAACAAAATATTTATATTACATTTTTATATAATAAAAACACTTATTAATATATTATTATATTGAATACGAAAGAGAAAGCTAACTAAAAAATGTATTTTAATTAACAATTTTGCGTTTTTATTATTCATTTTATTGTTAGTAGAATATAATTTTTTATACAAGTTGCAACATCAAAATGGTCAATGAGAACTAACATAAACATTTATTTTACATTACTTAAATATTTCACTAGAGATTTTATTGCGTATAGGATCATACACCTATCACATTTAAATTAATATCGCTTTTGCGATCATTAGTAATTCAAAATGATATCAAAATCTCTACATGGTGTATCTATATAGAAGAGAAGGAGTCTCCCTTATAAAGTAAACAAATACAATCATGAGAATATTAGATATTATTTTTATATAAACATGCACACACACACACACACACATATATAAATTAATATAAATTTATATGATTTACAAATAATTTTTTATTTTCTTGAAGTTTTGCATATTTGCTTGTGATGTCGCAGATTTTATTAATCATCTTCAAATTTGTTTAATAATTAATGTATTTTAACTTTTATCACAACAATGATAATTAACCAACAAAATTAATATTAAAAAACATATAATATAATATAAAACATTACATTGTATAATATAAATAAATTTCAATTTTGGATAAATTTTAATTTAGTATTGGATTTAAAAAAGTATCGTAATTATTTGATTATAATAAAATAATACATATGTAAATAATTATTTTGAAAAAAATAAGAAATAAAAAAAAAGATTAAAAGATCAACACATCATGTTTTAAATACAAAATTAAAATTTTCTATGTGATAAGACATTATAATCTTGCTCCTATTTTTCTGTTCACTTCTTATTAAAATATGTATTTGCATAAGTTTATAATTTAATTATTAATGAAACAACAGGTAAACAAAATGAATGATATATTAATTAAAATAGGTGTCTTTTAACTTTGAAATAATTTCTGATTTTTCCAAAGTTGTATATTATGTTTACTCTTTTAATGTTGCAAGTTTTATTAATTATTTTCAAATTCTTTTAACCATTATTATCAATATTTGTCTTTAAAAAATTGCACGGATTTTATTTTGATTTCGTTAGAACAAATTACAATTTTTAATCTTCTTTTTAAGATTATTGAAACTAGATTTGCATATTACTCTATTAAAATAAAGGATTTATTTCTTGATATGCTTTCTTAATATAAGTATGATTTAATCGACATATATTTTTGTTGATCTTGAAATTCTACATAATTGTGTTCTGATTTTTATATTGTAACTTATATCATTAATTATTTTTTTATAGATATTGGCTGATGTTTGGACGTTTAATGGCTATCGCCAAAATTCGACTAAGTTCGCAGAAATTCGGTGAGTGATTGATAAATATTAATATTCTATTATCTGTGGTCTGTACATTTTGAAATGAGATATCCGAATAAAATTTCATAACATTTTTTTAATACTAAAGAGTAGATTTTACTAGAATGGTAATAATATAAATAAATTTTTTTATAATCTTTGAATAAATTTTTAAATATTTTATTGCCAAAAATATATATCACGCATATCTTAATCAACTTTAAATTTCATATATACATATTTCAGTAGACAATGACAATTATAAGATCTTGATTTTGTAACACGATAGCTACATCAGCGTGTTTTTAATTCATGCTAATCATAAAAGGTCTTATTTTTGCTCTAACACGTCTTTTTAAATTACAAAATAAAGTAAAATATAATAATATTCTTCTCTCTCTTTTTTTTCTCTCTAATTTTTTTCGCGGTATCTCATTGACGTATTAAAACGTTATAATCGTTATAACGTTAAAAAGTATGTTATATTCTATACTTTTTACCTTTTTTCTGCTATTGATATTCTATATTGATCACTCCTCTCACAAATGTCATGATCGCACATGAAAGTCAAAGCCTGTGATTGTTCGGTAATTATATAAGGATAGGATGAATCAAATACATCCACTCCTAATTCGATGAGATGAAGTACAGTAACAAGTGGTTTCCAACAACCCATTGATACTCTTATTTTATCAGTAGGCAGTAAATTCTGTAAAAAATTATATAGCACCGTTATATTGAAGTATTTTAAATATTAGACAAAATTTAAAATTTATAAACTGGTATTTACAATGGTATGCTGTACTATTTGTTTAATATGTTCTATTGAAATATTCTGTGCACTTGGACCATTATTATGTAATCCATCTATAACAAATCCTGCCAAAGGTTTATCTTTTAGATAATTTATGGAATCCTCTCTGGCTTGCCAATTAGAACCACCTTCTACTGGTCCTAATATTCCCTTAGATTTTAATGTATCCGAGTGCAGGCGTATATTTAAACATTGTTCTAATTAAGTTTTGCTTCGAAGAATTGCCTTTGATACTCGTTCTGCACTACTATTAATATTTGTATCTCCATCACATAGAGCAACATAGAGATCTGGTTTATAAGCTTGTACAAGCTCCATATATTTATCAGCAGTAAAAACAACTCTTTCTGTTCTGGGCCAGATAGAAATAGAGTCTAATTGCTGAAAGCCAGGGTTGGTAGTATACGCAGGATCTTGTATCGATAAAAAATTTATGTATTCCTGAAACAAAATTCTTTATAAGTAGAAGTTGAAATTTTAATACATATTAATATGTAGATTAATCTTTGATTATAACTTCATACTAACAAAATCAGCGATAGAAGTGCTAAACACTTTAATAACATCTGCCATTAATATGGTAGAGGGAAGTGCATGAGACGGAGAGTAGTTGTTACTCCAACGTTATCATTTTAAAGACATCTATCGTTAAATGTGGTATACGGCCACCCTAAACATTATTTTAATATAAAAAGAATAATATAAATATTATAAAAAAGATATTATGTATTTCATACCTTTGCGTAAATAAGAAGTAGAGGTGTTTCAAAAGAAACATTAGGCATTCTTTCAAATCCACTCAGAATACCAATTCGTGCAGCACAACGTGTTACAGAAGCACCAAAAAATTTCATTGTTATTATAATTTATTTTGCTATCTAATCAATTTTTTCTTAAAAGATAATAATAAATGATGAAACGTGTTTAATATAACCAATAAATAAATTTTGAATTTATTGGTTATTTACGGTTATCATTATATATTACGTTTATCGATTTTATTATACGTTTATATGATGATATTATTTAAAAATATAAAATTTATTAAAAAGCGACCTGACTGGCCAATACAAAAATTTCTACACGACGTTTCGGCCCTTGGGTACGGGCCCTTATCAAATGTTGCTTTCAAGCTGTCGTGTAGAAATTGTTGTATTGGCCAGTCAGATCGCTTTTTAATAAATTTTATATTTTTATTCATCACTGGCGACTTCATTTTAATTATTTGATGTTATTTAAGTTTATTATATATATTATCAAAATATAATATATATAATATATAATATAACATATCATCAAAATAAAAATTGATATAATTATATCATTAATACACTCAAAAAGTTAAATAAAAGTCAATTTTAAAATAAAAATTAATTATTTTTAATACTATTAGTAAGAATTTAACTTTTTGTTACTTTTCTAATAAAATAAAATGACTCGACTATATAGAGTATTTTGTGATTTAAAAAAAAAATCTTTTGCAATAAATACTCAATTTTTTATGAATAAATGTGAATAAGTGACTCAAATTTAAAACATATTTGAGATACATATTAATATTCCTTTGATACACCATATATTTTTATATTACGTTAGAATTATTCTATTTTTCTTGAAAGATTTTGTATTCTATGAACTTTCTATCAATAAATTTTCACACATTTTTCATAACGTACATAAAAATTAAAATTGTACAATAAGTCACATAATTAATTTTTTACTTGGCACCAGTGTTTCCATAATGTTAAATTTGTTAAAATCTTTTAGTAATATACATCTTGAGGTGTTTTGAACAAATTAGAAATTTAAAAAATCTTTAATTGCGTACATTATAAATTACATCCTCTTTCAATATAGCTTAAAAATACACATTTCTATTCATAAATATTATTTATATAAATATCAAATATTGAATATCTTTAGAATAAAATTTATTGTATATCTATTATACTTACTCCATATTATTGTATAGTTTTTCCAAATGAATAATTAAAACCTTTCAGAACTTCCAGCCATTGCAGAACTTCGAGACCTTCCAGGACTTCCTCGGCCAGGCACGGGCTTCGCCCACTGCCAGACACGTCGGCGAACGCCACTGCCAGGCACGTCGGCGAACGCCATTGCCAGTCAGGTCGGCGAACGCCACTGCCAGGCACGTGTCGGCGAACGAACGCCACTGTCAGGTACTTCGGCGAACGCCACTGCCAGGTACGTCGGCAAACGCCACTGCCAGGTACGTCGGCGAACGCCACTGCCAGGTACGTCGGCGAACGCCACTGCCAGGCACGTCGGCGAACGCCACTGCTGCCAGGCACGTCGGCCAACGCCACTGCCAGTCAGGTCGGCGAACGCCACTGCCAGGTACGTCGGCAAACGCCACTGCCAGGTACGTCGGCGAACGCCACTGCCAGGAACGTCGGCGAACGCCACTGCCAGGCACGTCGGCGAACGCCACTGCTGCCAGGCACGTCGGCCAACGCCACTGCCAGGCACGTCGGCAAACGCCACTGCTACCAGGCACGTCGGCGAACGCCACTGCCAGGCACGTCGGCGAACGAACGCTACTGCCAGGTACGTCGGCGAACGCCACTGCCAGTCACGTCGGCGAACGTCACTGCCAGTCAGGTAGGCGAACGTCACTGCCAGGCACGTCGGCGAACGAACGCCACTGCCAGGTACTTCGGCGAACGCCACTGTCAGGTACGTCGGCGAACGCCACTGCCAGGTACGTCGGCGAACGCCACTGCCAGGCACGTCGGCGAACGCCACTGCCAGTCAGGTCGGCGAACGCCACTGCCAGGCACGTCGGCGAACGAACGCCACTGCCAGGTACTTCGGCGAACGCCACTGCCAGGTACGTCGGCAAACGCCACTGCCAGGTACGTCGGCGAACGCCACTGCCAGGTACGTCGGCGAACGCCACTGCCAGGCACGTCGGCGAACGCCACTGCTGCCAGGCACGTCGGCCAACGCCACTGCCAGTCAGGTCGGCGAACGCCACTGCCAGGTACGTCGGCAAACGCCACTGCCAGGTACGTCGGCGAACGCCACTGCCAGGAACGTCGGCGAACGCCACTGCCAGGCACGTCGGCGAACGCCACTGCTGCCAGGCACGTCGGCCAACGCCACTGCCAGGCACGTCGGCAAACGCCACTGCTACCAGGCACGTCGGCGAACGCCACTGCCAGGCACGTCGGCGAACGAACGCTACTGCCAGGTACGTCGGCGAACGCCACTGCCAGTCACGTCGGCGAACGTCACTGCCAGTCAGGTAGGCGAACGTCACTGCCAGGCACGTCGGCGAACGAACGCCACTGCCAGGTACTTCGGCGAACGCCACTGTCAGGTACGTCGGCGAACGCCACTGCCAGGTACGTCGGCGAACGCCACTGCCAGGCACGTCGGCGAACGCCACTGCCAGTCAGGTCGGCGAACGCCACTGCCAGGCACGTCGGCGAACGAACGCCACTGCCAGGTACGTCGGCGAACGCCACTGCCAGTCACGTCGGCGAACGTCACTGCCAGTCAGGTAGGCGAACGTCACTGCCAGGCACGTCGGCGAACGAACGCCACTGCCAGGTACTTCGGCGAACGCCACTGTCAGGTACGTCGGCGAACGCCACTGCCAGGTACGTCGGCGAACGCCACTGCCAGGCACGTCGGCGAACGCCATTGCCAGTCAGGTCGGCGAACGCCACTGCCAGGCACGTGTCGGCGAACGAACGCCACTGTCAGGTACTTCGGCGAACGCCACTGCCAGGTACGTCGGCAAACGCCACTGCCAGGTACGTCGGCGAACGCCACTGCCAGGTACGTCGGCGAACGAACGCCACTGCCAGGTACTTCGGCGAACGCCACTGTCAGGTACGTCGGCGAACGCCACTGCCAGGTACGTCGGCGAACGCCACTGCCAGGCACGTCGGCGAACGCCACTGCCAGTCAGGTCGGCGAACGCCACTGCCAGGCACGTCGGCGAACGAACGCCACTGCCAGGTACTTCGGCGAACGCCACTGCCAGGTACGTCGGCAAACGCCACTGCCAGGTACGTCGGCGAACGCCACTGCCAGGTACGTCGGCGAACGCCACTGCCAGGCACGTCGGCGAACGCCACTGCTGCCAGGCACGTCGGCCAACGCCACTGCCAGTCAGGTCGGCGAACGCCACTGCCAGGTACGTCGGCAAACGCCACTGCCAGGCACGTCGGCGAACGCCACTGCTGCCAGGCACGTCGGCCAACGCCACTGCCAGGCACGTCGGCAAACGCCACTGCTACCAGGCACGTCGGCGAACGCCACTGCCAGGCACGTCGGCGAACGAACGCTACTGCCAGGTACGTCGGCGAACGCCACTGCCAGTCACGTCGGCGAACGTCACTGCCAGTCAGGTAGGCGAACGTCACTGCCAGGCACGTCGGCGAACGAACGCCACTGCCAGGTACTTCGGCGAACGCCACTGTCAGGTACGTCGGCGAACGCCACTGCCAGGTACGTCGGCGAACGCCACTGCCAGGCACGTCGGCGAACGCCACTGCCAGTCAGGTCGGCGAACGCCACTGCCAGGCACGTCGGCGAACGAACGCCACTGCCAGGTACTTCGGCGAACGCCACTGCCAGGTACGTCGGCAAACGCCACTGCCAGGTACGTCGGCGAACGCCACTGCCAGGCACGTCGGCGAACGCCACTGCCAGGTACGTCGGCGAACGCCACTGCCAGGCACGTCGGCGAACGCCACTGCTGCCAGGCACGTCGGCCAACGCCACTGCCAGGCACGTCGGCAAACGCCACTGCTACCAGGCACGTCGGCGAACGCCACTGCCAGGCACGTCGGCGAACGAACGCTACTGCCAGGTACGTCGGCGAACGCCACTGCCAGTCACGTCGGCGAACGCCACTGCCAGGTACGTCGGCGAACGCCACTGCCAGGCACGTCGGCGAACGAACGCCACTGCCAGGTACTTCGGCGAACGCCACTGCCAGGTACGTCGGCGAACGCCACTGCCAGGCACGTCGGCGAACGCCACTGCTGCCAGGCACGTCGGCCAACGCCACTGCCAGTCAGGTCGGCGAACGCCACTGCCAGGTACGTCGGCAAACGCCACTGCCAGGTACGTCGGCGAACGCCACTGCCAGGAACGTCGGCGAACGCCACTGCCAGGCACGTCGGCGAACGCCACTGCTGCCAGGCACGTCGGCCAACGCCACTGCCAGGCACGTCGGCAAACGCCACTGCTACCAGGCACGTCGGCGAACGCCACTGCCAGGCACGTCGGCGAACGAACGCTACTGCCAGGTACGTCGGCGAACGCCACTGCCAGTCACGTCGGCGAACGTCACTGCCAGTCAGGTAGGCGAACGTCACTGCCAGGCACGTCGGCGAACGAACGCCACTGCCAGGTACTTCGGCGAACGCCACTGTCAGGTACGTCGGCGAACGCCACTGCCAGGTACGTCGGCGAACGCCACTGCCAGGCACGTCGGCGAACGCCACTGCCAGTCAGGTCGGCGAACGCCACTGCCAGGCACGTCGGCGAACGAACGCCACTGCCAGGTACTTCGGCGAACGCCACTGCCAGGTACGTCGGCAAACGCCACTGCCAGGTACGTCGGCGAACGCCACTGCCAGGCACGTCGGCGAACGCCACTGCCAGGTACGTCGGCGAACGCCACTGCCAGGCACGTCGGCGAACGCCACTGCTGCCAGGCACGTCGGCCAACGCCACTGCCAGGCACGTCGGCAAACGCCACTGCTACCAGGCACGTCGGCGAACGCCACTGCCAGGCACGTCGGCGAACGAACGCTACTGCCAGGTACGTCGGCGAACGCCACTGCCAGTCACGTCGGCGAACGCCACTGCCAGGTACGTCGGCGAACGCCACTGCCAGGCACGTCGGCGAACGAACGCCACTGCCAGGTACTTCGGCGAACGCCACTGCCAGGTACGTCGGCAAACGCCACTGCCAGGTACGTCGGCGAACGCCACTGCCAGGCACGTCGGCGAACGCCACTGCCAGTCAGGTCGGCGAACGCCACTGCCAGGCACGTCGGCGAACGAACGCCACTGCCAGGTACTTCGGCGAACGCCACTGCCAGGTACGTCGGCAAACGCCACTGCCAGGTACGTCGGCGAACGCCACTGCCAGGTACGTCGGCGAACGCCACTGCCAGGCACGTCGGCGAACGCCACTGCTGCCAGGCACGTCGGCCAACGCCACTGCGTCAGGTCGGCGAACGCCACTGCCAGGCACGTCGGCGAACGCCACTGCTGCCAGGCACGTCGGCCAACGCCACTGCCAGGCACGTCGGCAAACGCCACTGCTACCAGGCACGTCGGCGAACGCCACTGCCAGGCACGTCGGCGAACGAACGCTACTGCCAGGTACGTCGGCGAACGCCACTGCCAGTCACGTCGGCGAACGCCACTGCCAGGTACGTCGGCGAACGCCACTGCCAGGCACGTCGGCGAACGAACGCCACTGCCAGGTACTTCGGCGAACGCCACTGCCAGGTACGTCGGCAAACGCCACTGCCAGGTACGTCGGCGAACGCCACTGCCAGGCACGTCGGCGAACGAACGCCACTGCCAGGTACTTCGGCGAACGCCACTGCCAGGTACGTCGGCAAACGCCACTGCCAGGTACGTCGGCGAACGCCACTGCCAGGTACGTCGGCGAACGCCACTGCCAGGCACGTCGGCGAACGCCACTGCTGCCAGGCACGTCGGCCAACGCCACTGCCAGGCACGTCGGCGAACGCCACTGCCAGGTACGTCGGCGAACGCCACTGCCAGGTACGTCGGCGAACGCCACTGCCAGGTACGTCGGCGAACGGCACTGCCAGGCACGTCGGCGAACGCTACTGCCAGGCACGTCGGCGAACGCCATTGCCTGGGACGCGGCACGGGGGGAGGTTTTAGTGCGGTGAAAGTCCCACACTACCCGGCGGTACGGGCCGTCAGGTGTGCATTAGCATTTCCTCCTCCCTCGTAAAACAAAAAAAAAAAAAAAAAATGGTACGAGCACCGCCATTGTACATATTCGGGCACCGCCATTGCCAGTTATTGACATAGGTTGAGTAGGAGCCCACCGTTGGCTCACCGTGGAAGCACCCTAAGGAGCACCCTAAGGAGCACCTTATCCCATATTTATCCTAATTTTTTGTAGCTCATCCATCCATATTGATTAATAACTTGACTTTACATCAGTTAAAGTAAAGTTATAATAAAATTATGTGAGATCAAAAGATATTTCGCGGATGTTTCATCGCGGAGAATTTTTTATACAGATTGTCTTAAAGCTGATTAATGCCCTTTCCATATGGGATGGTACAGTTGGTTGTACAGCTATATTTTCGCCAAGTGAAACTAAACCTATATTACAAATATCCCATTAGTTGTAAACTAAACCTATATGAAACTAAACCTATATTATAAATATCCCATTTGTATGAAATATGATATTAAATTTCACAATGTTTACCTTCCATGCGCAAGTCTTTCAAACGTTGCTCCAATTTTTTAATTTCTGGATTTGATTCAGAAACATCTACATTAGAAACATCTACATTGTCTTTATTCAATAGTTCTGCTAATTCTTTTTCCAACTCGGCATCCGAGTATGTGAGAGTCAATGTCTCAGATAAAATTGCGTGTATTTCTTGTTTCCTTTCTAAAATCTAGTCAATGAATAATAGATATTAATGTATCTTTTTTGTTACAATCACTTACTAAATATGTATAATAATGCATAATAATTTCTTACCTCATTAATATCGTCATTAATAATGTCTCTAACATCGTATTCCATTAAACCATTTTGTCCTATTTTCTTCAATACATCAGATGCAGTCTTGTAAGCAGACAATACAGCAGAATTAGAATGTGCATTTTCAATATTGGTGATTAGAGTGCGTAGGTTTGCAAGAGCTTGTGCACGCTTTTCTATGATTTTTTCCATTTCAATCTTTCTTCTTAAGCATGTTTTTGCCATCTGACGCAGTTCTTTCGCCAAATATGATTTTGCTTCATTGATAATATTAAGTTTCTCTTGCTCCATAAGTTCTATCTCTTTGATCAGCTCATTTTCTTGCTTCATCAGTTTATATGTGCCTTCTTCGACTTCTAATTTCATTTACTTTCTGTAGTAATTTTAACCAGTAATTCACTGCTTGAATTGAAATTTTTTCTGAAAACAACCTTTTTTCTATGCCTTAACCATTCCAATACTAATGTCACTGTATCCTCTGAAATCTGTTTCTTAGTTTTGCTCTTGCAATATTGTACTACTTCAGAGATTGGGAATAAAACATTGTTCTTTTTAATGTCAGCGATGGAAAGAATAATATCACCCAATTCCCGAACAATTCGCAAGTGTATGTATCTCACTTCTGTGTTATTTGTATTCTGGCCTACTACATAATTCTTTACTTTGGAGAAAGACCAGTTAATTGTTTTTTTTTTATAAATATATCAATTGACCATGCTGTCCATGTTTCGCATGGTTCTTGTAAAAAATCAGTCTCTTGAATTATTTCATTATTTCTGGAAAATTTTAATAAAATATATATATATATATATATATATATTAAGATATGACAACATTAAAGAGCGCATATCAAATTAAATAATATATCTGATTTATATAGACAATAACACATATACACAAATAATTATCTTTATTATAATAAAGACAATCATTGACTAATAATAACTAAAGTAGAAATATTTAATTAATTTACTGCATATTATATTTAATAGACTATAATACCTGAGAAGCTCTTCAATCACAGTAACCGGACAAAGAGGTGTGCAACCTCTTCTTTTAAAAGCTTCATTTAAATCGATGATAGAAAAACTGCATCGCATAGTATATTTCAGCCATTCATATATCAAATTATGCCAGAATTTGTATTTAGAAGTCCAATCTTGTGGATTAGCTGATTTACCGCGAAACGGTGAAAACAATGCACTCATTCTCTCTTCTTGATTCCAACATTCTGGTAGTTTTTTTGCTGGTAGCAGAAGATTGCCACTGGTGTTTTTATTGACCATCTTATTGTCAATGCTGATTTCGTTCATGAAGTCAATTATATAAAATCTCTTATAGTCTGCTTCTCAAGTTAGGTTATAAATATTGCTTGGCTATAATAAAGGCGTTTTATATTCGCATATGCAAATCTTTTTTCAGCTTGCTTTTCATTTTCGTTAAACTGAATGGCGAGATTTGTGCTACAAATAAACAAAAATATACATATGCGTGAGAAACATTAAAGTGAGATTGTAAATTTGATAAATTGATTAATGTCATGTAGAGATACTAGATGTCGATAAGACATTTTTATCGACAGTTTAAATGTGTCTTTTACCATCCGTAGTTTCGACTTAAAATCTCTTTTTAGTTACAATATTTGCCGACAAAGCGTTGGCGTATAAATCATAAATCTATGGATGTCGAATGTTATATTTGGTTAGTAATGAGACTAGACGAATTAAACAATGAATGAAACGTTAACGTGCATAGAGATTGAAGAAAGAAAGAAAGCTGCTAAGAAAGGAGGGAGGACACAGTTTAATCGAGTTTTAAATGAATGTAGGGAAATATTGAAATTCATGGGTATTGCTTGTGTACAGAGCCATGGTGAAGCAGAAGCTATATGTGCATATTGAAATGAGGATGAGGTACATTTATAACTTAATTTTCTTTGATAAACAAATTACTGATTATCTTAATTATAAAGAAGAAATATATTTTTAGCTTGTAGATGGATGTATAAGTCAAGACAGTGATTGCTTCTTATATGGCGCAAAAGGTGTAGTATACCGAAACTTTTGTACAAGTAGTCAAGGAAATCGTGGGGCTACAGCTGGTTCTGTAGATGTGTACAATATGGAAAAGATAGAAAAGACATTGAATATAAGACCAAATAAAATGACAGCATTGGCTTTATTGTGCAGCTGTGACTATAATGAGGGAGTGAATGGTGCTGGAAAAGAGGCTGCTTTAAAATTTTTCAAGACTGTAGACGATGAAAATGTTTTACAAAGGTTAGAATATTAGATGCATCTAAAGATTATATATTAATCAAATTTATCAAATTATTGTAACTAAATTGTTTTTATTTCCTCTCTTTTCAGGATTCAAGATTGGAGAACTGACACAAGTTTAGATAGAATTGAGTCCGATTTATTAAATTCTGATTTATGTACAGCATGTGGTCATCAAGGAAAACTACAAAAACAAAAAATCGGGTTGTGCTGATTGTGGTACTGTTGGAAAGTGTAATGATGACTTCAGGTAAATTATTAGTGCATTACATATCTTTGAGTTGTATATTGTACTTAATAATTAAATATATTGTACTTTAATGTATATAGAGAAAAGAGAATACTGATGATAAATAAAATATCATTGAGGAAAAAGGCACATTATGGTGAAAATTTCCCAAATCAGGAATTAATAGAATTTCTTATTAAAAAAAGATTCAGTTCCAACTAAATTGGATATAGAATGGAAGCAACCTCAAGTCAATCAATTTGTTGTAAATATATTGTTACATATATATTATAACATGTTACAAAATAATTTTTTTGTTAAATATATGGTTAAACATATATAATTTTTTGTATTAGGACTTTATGGAGAAATATCTATGTTGGGAACCACAATATGCATTTGAAAAAATATTCACACTAACTACTAGATGGCAACTTTTACATCTGCCAGATTTTTTACACTTGATGAACGTTTGTCTATGTCAAACTTATTCATTCCTGATCAAATAAAAAAGATACGTAATATCAGATCTATAGCTAATTATGAAATTATTTGGAAGAAGGAACGTAGTGCAGTAGAAATGTTAAAAGAATACAAAGAGCAAATAAAGTCGAATGATAATAGAATGATGTAGAAGACAGTTTACTAACGAGTATTGAGCCACAAAACTTGGTTTTAAAATGTTACCCAGAATTAGTTGAGTCTTTTGAGAACATGGCAATAACACCGAAAAGATCGAAGCAGGAAAATACTTTGAGTAAAGTAAATAAATTAGAAATAAAGAATGTGCCTGAAAACGTTGCGACGGACATAAAACAAATAAAATGTAGACCACAATTCAAAAGAGTTATGGAGATGGATAAGATAGATTCAAAATTGAATAATACGATTGATAGGATATTTAATGAACTTTCTCCCGATGATTTCACCAGCGAAAATGAAGATAATGATTTAAATGTGATAAATATAATAGACAATACATGTAAAAAACGAATCTTTCAATTTAGTGTAAGAAATTTGCAATCTATGGAATCTACCAACCAAGAAAATGCAGAAAATTGTCCAGAATATAAAATTGACGAATTTAAATCTTTGACATTCAAGGAAAAAATATGTTTATGCTGAGGATGAAAAACAGAAATTAGATCTTGATGATGAATTTGGTGATATAAGTGAATTGTATGTTCCAATTAATCAAAGGATATAGAAAGAAGAAAGCAAGAAGCTTTTACAGATATGCAATCAAATAGAAAAGTCTAGTTTTGCTTTCGAAAATATTATGGACGAAACCGATAATGAAAGTATACATTTAAACACGTAATATTATATAAAATGATATTATATACTTCGGTTTTAGAAAGTTATATTTATCAAATAATAGAAAGTTTTACAATATATGAAAATAGTCTTGTATTATATTTGTCAAATTCAGGTTTTTAAAATATAAATAAAGATACAACAATGATACAATAAAGATCAACATATCACAATACATGACAATGACACATGGGTCATATTATGCATTATTAGGTCAACTTTTAAATATATTATATCGTTATTTTATTTTTTAGAATTATAGTTAAAGATATCACATTCCATTAAGGTAAATATTTTAATTATTTGAATTATATTAAAAAAATACAGTTTCTCTTACTCAAAATATATATTATATAATCGCGATATATGTGTGTAATTTAGATCATATAAGAGAATCTAAGATTTATGAACATTTTTGGTATCTAGTATATGCTTATCATATTTTGTAAAAGTTTGTACGTTTGTAAATTATATAAGAACTTTTTATTTTTATGTACGCAACAAATCTTTTTTGTTACTTTATAAAGTAACTATAAAATGAGAGAGAGATATTTTATTTTTTTTTATATATCTATGACATTAGATTATTTTAACTATGTGTACGAAGAAGCGACAAAGTGAAATAAGAGAGGAGAAAGAGGCCTGGGGTGGCATCAGGCAACGGCGGAGCAACCATGAGATGAATAATTTATTATTTATTTATTATTATTCCGTATACCTTGCGACAGGCGTGTTGGCGCTCTTTCGAAATCCGGAAATGCATCGATCACGTGACGCGCATCATATGATCATGAGGTAGTAGTCAGGTGCTTCGGGGTGCCGTCTGCTCTTGTTGGTGTGGTGCTCTCTCGATCTGTCGTACTTGGCTCGACTCGCTCTAAATTCGCCTTTTACGATGACAGATAGCGCGAGAAAAGCGAGCTCGCTCCTCGTGCTGATCATCGCCTGTCAATTCGCGCTTTCCCATGCTGGTACGCCCGTTGTGATATGGTGTCCGCACAACGAATCGTCTGATCACAATTCGGCGTTGAAGACAGCACGCTCGAATCCGCTGCAGAAACTATCGTCGGAGGAATTCGAGAAGATCCTGTCACAATCGAGCATTACGGAACCAACGGTCGTCGTCGCCGAGGAATTGTGCGTCGAGGATCTGAAAAATAACAAGGTTAGACAAGAATTTTCGTTTGCTTGTCAACCCGTCAATTCCTCTGGGCTTTTATACTTTTTCCCTGGCATATCTTTTCCGCAAAATAAGTGTATATTATTTATTTTTAGAGATTACGAGATAAAATTGTACGAATGTTACAGGTGCTATCAATGGCCACCAATGGCTCGAAATTATATTATTTCCCGCGTGTTCTCAAGCCGAATACGATTTTTCAAAAAATCTACAGCGACAAACAGATAAGAACGATAGAGGACATAAACGATGATCATGAGTTAAACATGGTCTTGAAGGACACCGATTCAAGCGAGTGCATAGCGCTTACAGGAAAGCAATGCCGTTACAGTCAAAACGAACGCATAAAAAGGGAGGCTGCTGAAAACAATATTGCAGAATTTGGGATAAGAACAGACAGAATTCTATTCTATTCCAGCAAATCACTGTTATTCGAGGTAAAACAGTTGTTGGATTTAATGTTAACATTGTGCAAGTCACTATAATACATTTCAGAAGGTTTTGTGAAGTCTTTTAGAATTTTTATACATTAAAAACGATAAAAAAAACAATTTATCAAAAATATTAAGAGAAATATTGCAATATCAGTAAAAACAAATAAAAAATACATTAAAATTTAAACACAGGTAAAATAGGTATTATTGTTGCAGATACCTGAAAAGTCAGAAAAGATTTTGGAACTTTCTAAAGCCAAAGAAACTGGAGCATCTGGTAAGGATCAGAATGGTACACTGATTTTAACCATCCAGTTTGCTAACATCGAAGACATTGACGATCTGACGCTCGAGTTCTTCTTCCCGGTGAAAAGCATGGGCTACTACACATTGGATAAGATCAGTTATGAAACAAAGGGCAAGAGCGGCGTTCTATGGAGCAAGCGGGACATTTATTTCCCATATAATTTTTCTTATCACTGTTCATTGCACACCATCTTCGTTAACGGTTCCGTGAGCTTAAATATCACGGATATGCAAGTCCAAGTCGATCATAAGGATGGGATATTCAGCGATGCGTACGACTGCGTCGGTTTCACCAGTATACCGATTTGGACGGGAATATTTGTGACCGCGATACTGGCCTTAATTATGATATGGGCCTTAACTATGATCATGGATATCCGTACAATGGACCGATTCGACGATCCTAAAGGAAAAACTATCACGATCTCTTCCGCGGAGTAGATAATAATAATAATAATGGAGACTTTTCTGCATAATGCGATTGTAAGTATTAATTACTCGTGCGAAATCTATTATAATACAGATAATGTCATGTCATAGTATCTCGTGTCGATTGTTCGCAATAATAAGTATGCTCTGGACATTTAACTTCCCGATTTGAGTTTCATATATTTTTACCAAAAAAGATCCTATCAGAGAGAGAGAGAAGAGTAGTAATGATAATGCTAGTCTCATTACGAAGAACTTTGCTCTATGTATAAATATCATTCCGTTGTATGATATCCTTACCTTACTTTCGATATTTATACATATTGTTTAATATTTGTGTGTTTGTTGTTTGTATGATATGATTATGAAATTCTCGTAGCATTTAGTATATACTATATCTAGGGGAAGACTCAAAATTGTTTGAATGAATTAAGATAGCACAATGTATACACATCATATACACTAAATAAAGACACAAACAAGAAATGTAAAGTGTACATTATCAGTAGAAAAAGAATTTTGTGTAACCATATAAATCCGCAGTTGCGTGCAATACCATTGACTGTTATTCATTTGTACAGCGCATTGTAATATTTATTGTCTCTGAGAAAAGCGCCAAAGTAAAACAGATCATAAACTAAAAAAATTGTTATACAGTAAACAGACAAATTTCTAATTAGGAAGCGCCACGAGCCTTCAGAAAATGGTACTCACGCTTGTATAAGCGGCTTACTCGTTAATAAGAATTTGTAAAAATATGTTAACATATAAGCTACAATATATAAATCTTTAATATAATGTATAAGAAAGGTATATACAGAATATAAACGTCGCGTAAAATTGAGATTCGTAGCATTCTTTGAGAATTTATTCACAGACTGGAATATCGATACCGTGAATTATCATAAATACCATGGAATACGGTGGTAAAATCACAGGATCCGTAGGATCCAATATTATAGATCGAAACGGCGGCAAGTCTCCGTTCGGTCGCAGCTTCAACACTTCGCCGTTCATCTTTATCTCGCTACAAAAATAATGTAATTGTTAGATTTACCGTTAATTCTCACCTTCGTGATAAAGCGTTTAACGCTTTAATTAGATATTGCCATTTAAATTTTAATTTACAATATAAGAATGTATATACAATTTTTTCATATTGAAGAGTTAAAAGATTTAGAGAATCGTGTATAACCACATATTTAATGATGAAAGAAATTTAATTTTTCTTTATCTCACATACCTCGACTGAAGATTGTCGGCGGTCAAAGAGTAAAAGAATATCTTCACAATTTTACCGGACTGTACAAACAATTCTGGAATATCTACGTGGACCGCGATCTTGTCTATATTCATTCCGTAGATTGTGACAGCCGGTACCCTGGCGATCCGAGCTTCTTTCGGTGTGCAATGCGCATATAGTCGCACGTAACCGAAATTGTTGGATGTGAGCAATTTCAGGACCTTCTCCGACACGTATTGCTTATAAAAGACGCTGACCCACCAATCGGGATTTGGCGTAAGGTTCGGCGATATCATGGCGTAATCTCCGCCGAATAGCGACTGTCTGGTGACGACGTTCAATCCCGCGCTAGCGCTGTAGCCCAATTTATCCAGCCACAAAAATCCGGCTACGAATCTGTCGGATAATTCAGGCGCTCCTCCTCCAAACGCAGTGCTAGTTTCCGCTGTGAATTATACATTTTTTATGTCTTTTATTGAATGTAGTTTTTCGCGCTCATTAATCGCAATGCGATTGCGATTCGAAAAAATGGAACGTTTTTGCTACAGCTTTAAAAAATATTACATATTTAGAAACGGCACATATACATATACATGTATAATTAATAGGATATAAGCATGATTTAGGGAAATTGTTCTTTGAAAATAGAATTGAAAGTGGAAAAGCGAGAAATAATATATATCTGAAGAGAGAACTCTTTTTCTAATGCTAATGTAAAATACATACACAGCCACATAGAAACGTTTTTCTCCGATGCAGCGATGAATTCTCCCAAGGATTTGATTTGCGCCGGTAACCAATTAAATGTGAGAGGATTCACAAAGTCTTCAACTATAGCCTCTCGCCCGTTCAGATAATATTGATGCCAAGTGACATAATTCACGGTACTGCTTTGACTCCTTAGAAATATCTCGGCATATTCTTCTCCCATGTGATTTCGTTCTCCGACATGATTCACTTCCGGTCCGACGAGGATGCTATCGACATACCCCGCCTCGTCTAGTAATTGTCTCAAACGATCGTAATTCTTCGCGAGTTCGTTTGCGGAGATCGTCACATTGAATACGTGTTTAAAGGAATTCGGTTCTGAAGATGTTCGAAATAAATAATTCGAAATTTTTTACGCGTTATTGCATGATTAAACAAATTTTTTTTTCACATGTATTAACTCTTTATATTTGCTTACCATTTCCCAATTGCCAATCTAATTCCATGCCTTGATTCTTAGCATATGTGATAATCTTCTGCGCATTAGTGTCATTCCAAGATCCGTCTGGATTTCTGAGCAATACATTCAGATCAAAGATCATTCGCAACTTGGACTTTACTGCAAAATCGTACACAGCGAGCAAGTCTGCACCAGAGATGGTAAAATTGCTGATATCTTGGCCATCCACAGGACTAAGAATCTTCTCAGATGAACTTTGCACAATCTGAATCATTCAATGCATTAAGATAGCAGCAAATTGAGATTACAAATAGATTTATAGCAATTGATAACATTCTGTGACTTGCAAAATAGATAAAATAGATAAATAGAATTTTTCTCAATATTATAGTACTGATGAGATTATATTAAGAGAAGAGAAACATATTTGCGAACCAACCTGATTCTGATCAAATATCAGACAATCTGCAGATGTTCCACCCACTCTAACATAAGCAGGGCTCAAATGATGGCCCAGGTTGATAAATTTCTCTTCTCTGACGGGCAATTCGTTCATCCTTCGGAGTAAGGACGTGTCAAGACCGAACGATAAAAACTTATCAGAAATGGTATGCAAGAGAGGTTGCCGTCGATCCAAGTGCAATACATGAGTACGGATTGTTGGAACATATGCGTTAGGATTCCATAACGAGAGTATCAATAGTGTCGAACATAAACCCAATACAGTGCAACAGAGAATGAAGCGAACTGTCGAGTCTGTAATAGAAAAAAAGAACAATTTGTCAGTTGACAATATATGGAAAAAAAACATACATACTAGACTAGTAAAGAATTAAAAACTACATACAAGTATGCACGTTTTCGAAATGATACAAATATTAATATAACGAAAATAGATACAAGTCAACAAATAAATTTATAACTTGAGAATCATTCGGATACACATGTACAAATCGAAATATAATCACGTGACATGAAATTTCCCGGCAAAGATAGTGGCAGCACAGTTTTCCTTACCGGCGATGCAACTCACATAAGAGAGGTTGATTTGCGTTAATTGAGAAAAAAAAAGATAGCCGGCGAGAAAGTGTCCGCTTCAGATCAAAGCGCGATTTAATTGAGATCGAGGCGAGCAAGGCCAAAGAAATTGCGATGTTTGAACCCGCAGGTTTTCTTTTCGACACGTATCCCGAATTGCGACTTACTGCTTTGTGTATGGGCATCGTTCAGATTCTGATACCGATTCTTGCCCCAATCGTTGTTCACGAAGTAGTTCATCTTCGTCGAAGAGGCTTCCCTGCTGGCTCTGTTGACGACGTCTCAAATGTCACACGCTCATTCGCCGCTCTTCTTGCGCATCGGCGAACAATTGACAGCTCGAACGACCGGAACTTCCGCCTCACGCTGCGATAGAGCGATTGAGGCGGATATGAAAAAAAAAAAAAAAAAAGAGATTCTACTACATTCGTATGGAATCTCATTTTTCATACAAAAAACAGAATAAAAATAATATGTAAAAACAATTTGTTTATATTCGAAAGCTAAACTAATGAATTAATATCTAATACTAATGAATTAATAATTATATTAAAAATATTAGTGGATTGAGAAATAAATCTTGATTTTGAAAATTATAGTTATAAAGTTAGAGTTTCTTTTTTTAAAATAATTAAACGATTAATCAAATAATACAAAGAATCTCAATTGTTCTCAGAGCTTACCATTTTTGTAAAAAAAAAGTTTCTTGATATAGTCGCAATCGCTGGAACGTTATAAATATTACTTGGATGCCTTTTGCAATCCGCCTTTTTTCGCACGTATCATGTCGTTTGCTTGTTTACGATGATTTCTGTATGACGAGGTCGCCTGATGATTTTCAAATTGCAAACCAGTCGATTTTTTGCGAGAAGTAGATGCAGTTTGACATTCCGGAGAGACCACTTCGTTCATTGTACAGATTCTTTCCTCCATACTTGTACTCGATTCTTTCTTCGTATTGACAGATTGTAATTTATTTGTCCTCGGCTTCTGTCGCCGACATCGACAATATTTTCGTATCTTGCGAGCTGCAGATAATTGCATTTCGATTTAAAATTTAGCATGTTTGGTCGCCAATTAAATTGCATATTTAAAAAATACTCTCCGGGAATATTCTCCGTGTGTATATATATACTGCATATGTAACTTTAAAAACTCAATACAGATATTGATAATAACAAATAATCAGAGAATATCCTAATGAAACAATTTTAAAGGAATAAATAACGTATACCTCTTGGCGAAGTCTCTGCATGGATCGAGTTATCAGAGCTAGAATTCGAGGAATTAGGAGCGAAAGATCGGCTTCTGTTCGTAGTGCGATTCCTGTAGGAGACACTATGACGACGCTTCCTTCTCGCGGTTAATCTCTGTCGCGATTCCGAATTGCTCAATTCGTCCTCTGCCCAGAATTGCCGATCGGCATCATCCGATATCGGTCCGAAAACTGCACCGGAAGACTTTAAATACGCGATTAATGTACAATTTTACGGCTTACATGCAAGTTACAATATATATATAACGCTGTATAACGCGCGTTAAAAATTAAATTTTGCTCTGATTAAATCAGAGTACAATTTTGGCCCTTTGGGGAAAACAAATAGATCGTCATCCGCGACTCTCTATCTCCGCAAATTTTTATAAAATTTATCAATATGTTTGTGACATATAATACAATCCAAGCGTGGAGAGATTTGAAATATGACAGCGTTTTTAGATTCAATTCGTGCAATAATCCTCGCGCGTATATTCGTTTTCATCGCCGTTTTGCTTACAGTTTCGCTGAAGGTATCCGAAACGCGGTCTCTTCTCTTTTCTCTATCATCAGAGGCATGATATTCATAACCTTCCTCCTCGGAACTACACATCATCTTCGCGTCTCCCCAGGCGCAATAATGACCCATGTTTTAAAGTCACAATATGTGTACAAGTCACACACATAAGTTACAATTACATATATATGACGCGTGATATCGTATTTTGTAGTTATATTTAAACGTACTAGTGAATTTCATGATATAATCGAAATAAACAGACAGTTATATACAAAGACAAGATGTGTAGTGTTTTTTTCATAATTTTTGGCATTTATCAGGTTACTTGTCACGTTATCGCGCGATCATATAAATTTGTCGAATGACTCCTCTATACAAGAATTAAGTACATATTTAATTTCGTGAAACGCATTCATCTTCTTTTGAATCTTTGTTTATTACACGTTTGCAAGAAACATAAATGTACAATTGACATCTTTGACAGCAAAAAAAAACTTATCTTTATATTATACTTATATTTTCATTTCTGTTAATATCTTTTTAATGTTTAAAGATAAAGAAGAGAGATTCTCGAACAAAAGAGTCAAATTAAAAGAAATAATTTTGTAATACTTAAGCATTTTACAGCTGTCAGGAGTTGTCACGTAAATCTAGTAGCTTTATAATTAATTATAAAGTAAGACAGTTAAATCTATTTTATAATATGTAAAGTAATTATATCACAAACTTCTCCCATATGTTTCGGGTATCGTTTATATAATCATAGGCGAATCAATACATACTTTTCAACGCCTGAAACACTTCTTACTTTCTCCTTTCCGCACATTCCCTTCCTTCACTTCCAATATGTTTGAGATACAAACGCAAATCTTTCTATTTCATATGTAGAACTTGTAATCTAATCGTTCTCGGACTTTCTGCGTTTCTTTGAGCGCGGACTGTCGGTGTCGTGAGGACTCGGAGTGATGTGACTCCGTTTTCGCTTAATGCTGCTTTCACTTGCCTCGCTGCTACTGCTCGTGGCAGTTCTGGTCTCCCTTCGGAAGGTTCCCTCTCCTGTTACTTGTACTAATATCTAAAATCAATCACACAATTAATGATATCTAATACAATATCATACGTGCATTGTTTAAGAGGAAGATATTATAAGAGATGCGCATCAATAATACAATCTAAAACGCGTGTACTCTATTTCAGATTATATTGAAGCATTCAATCCTTGTATCTTTATTTAAAAATATTTTTACTAGCACTGTGTATATGGAATTGCTTTTTCTCTAGTTGATAATTCTCTAGTACACTTTTAAATAATTCGCTTAACTTATAATTGCTGGCGAAAAATAATATATGTGTAAATTACGCTATAATTAATAAACAGTATTTTTTCTTTACCTGCATATGTTGCAGGCACTCTTCTTGCATCGAAACTGCCATTTTATAGATAAACGTATCATGTTTGTTGTACATAATGGCGTTCTGAAACATAAGCATGACATCCCTCTGAAAGTGCATGGTCGATCTAATCGTGCCGTTGTCAATGTTTTTCTTGATAGTCGACAGATCCATCGGTCGGAAGATTACCGAATGATATCCAGGCGCTTGGTCCTCCGTGATCGGTCTGAGGAATACCGACGCGTATTTGTGCGTGGCCAGACGATTGTAGACGAGCATAACCGCCTTCTTCCAGGCGCGATAATCTGCGCCCTCGCCCGTGCCCTCGTTCTCCGGTTCGCTGTCCACAGCGACGTTCTGCTTCTTAGAGTATGTCTTCATCGCCCGTCCGCCGCTCAATTTGCTCAACGAAGACTCCTCTTCGTCCAATTCCACGGGTTCTTCCGTGGATTCCATCTCCTTCTTTACGCTCGGTTCGCCCTCTACGTTCTTCTTGACGTCCTCTTTCTCCTGCTTTATTTCTATAGTTACCTTTTTGTCTTCTTCCGGTGGGAGCGGACTCTTCGCGCAAAACACACCGATAGCATCCGGTTCTTTTTCGGTTTTCGGTTCCTCGGACTTAACTTCTGCGCTCTCGATTTTCTTGATACTATTCACGTCCGCGTCGGTCATCACAACCTCCATCGGCTCATTGACCTTGACACTCTTCACTTCCTCTACGGTTACCACAGGCGTGGTGTTCTCAGCTCCGTCAACTGGCTCGTTACCGATTTCTTCCTCTTTTATTTCTACGTCCTGCAAAATGGAGCTTGTTGTATCCTCCGAGGAATCCTTGACCTCCTCCTTCTTAAGTTCGTCCGTATATATCTCCAGCGTTTCCTCGACGGTCTCTTCTTCCTGTGATTTCACCGAGGACTCCTCCCTTACTTCCGCCACGGTTTTCTCTTTCGTTAGGACCGTCGAGTCTTCCTTGAACGACTCCAAAGACTCGGTGCTTTCGACCATGTTTTCGATGATCTGCTCCTCCGCCACCGCTTTCTTCTTATTCTCCGAATTCTGACTGCTTTCGTCGTCCTCCAGAATTAGGCTGATGTCCTGCGACTTCTCCGTGTCTTCGGCACTAGGCAAATCATTCGTCACTTCCGAAGAGACGCTGACCACTTCTGCGGATGGTACGTCCTGCTGATCCCCTGTAATTTTCGTTAAATATATTTCTAATTGATCTAATCTTGCATTATCTTTACCTTCAGTATCTTCTGGAGGCTCTCTCAGCTCTTTGACGCTTTCCGATGATTCCTTGTCATCAGGCGCGATCACTTCCGGTTCCTCTTCCTTCTCCCTGTCCTCTTCTTCTATCTCTGCTTCCATTACAGTATCCTCCATTGTTTCCTTTGTTTCGTCCGGCAGCTTAGAATTGCTCACTTCGACGTTTGAGGATGCGGTGTCCACGGATTTTATTTCAATATCCGGTTGTTTTTCCTCTATCGGAGTATCCTTGCTATTTTCTCCATCGTTAGTTGCTAGCTCCGGAACAAACTCCTCAGTCACCCTCTCGTCACCGCAAGTACTCGTCTCGGACTTTATTTCTTCTGGTGTATTAGATACGATTTCCGTTATTTCCGTGACGATAATTTTGGGTTCTTGCGACTCTATAGCGACAGTACCAATGATCTCAGCGATATTCGAGGTGCTGGAGTCGATCTCTTCGATCGCCATTTCGCTTCGCGGCGAATCAGACAGCGACACAGTCTCGTCCACGTCCCTCGGCTCTGGCTTCGGTTCCGGGACTACCATCGGAATTTCCGGCGCTTGACGGGGCATGCTTGAGAGACTACTAATAACCGCCGTCGACGTCGTCGTTGTCGTCGTCGAGGCGCTCGTGTCCAGGGTTTGCGGACTGCCAGTGATCTCCTCCTTGATCAATTCTTCGATGTCACCGATGATCTCGTTTATCTCATCCTTGTCCATCACGTCCGCCATTATGTCCTTGCGTATCACGTCGTCTATGTGATCAATTATCTGTACCATATTCTCCGATACGGGTACGTTTGTCGGTGCGGTGACAACCGCGGTGAGCGCCGAAGTCGTCGCTGCGGGCGCCGGTATCGTCGTCGCCATTGGCACCGTTATCGTCGCCGCGTTCGCCACCTCGTTCTGAATATTCATTTGGCGAATCTGGGATTGCGGTTGAGCCGTTTGCTCGAATTTGCGCATCTCGGTGCTGGTGGTGGCAGCGGCTGTAGCCGCTGCCTGCTGTTGCTGCACATGAGACACGATCCCGACAGAGGTGGTTGTTTGCAGTTTCGGTAATGGTCCTCTTTGCGTGGTGGCTGGCATTTCCAGTAGCATAGAAAGCGTGGGCGCCCCAACGGATGGTGGCGGTGTTGCGTTCGCACTGGCGATTGCTGTCGAGACCAACTGCTGCAACTGCGGTGACACATTTTGCGTCAATTGGGCGTTCAGTATTTTCGAACTGGATCCGAGTAAACTGGTGATGGTCGGCGAGCTCACTTGGACGGGAGTGGACGGGTAAGTCTGTATAGCCTGAGTGGTTGGACTGGGAGATTTCAGCAGGCTCGTCAGCAACGGAGATCTACCGCCTCGGTTATTTTTTTTCTCGTCGTCGTTCTCCGATGCGGACTCGGACGCGTGCTCCGGCTGCGCCACTTCTATCGTGCCCTCCGTGTGTTTGCGAGTTTGACTTGCGATTGAAGACGGGACGATGGGCAACGAACTCATCTCTTGCTTTTGTTGCTGTTGACGTTTCGTCAACCATGCCATGTGAGCACGAGCCTTTTGATCCGTCTCGCGTTCTTCCTGTTGTATTTCGAGCCACATCTTCTCCAGCTTCTCGTCGCTTATCGCGCCAGACTTGAGCAGGTTTATATCCGCTTTGTGTCGCAGATACTCATCCTTCTGACTGGTCAGAGTCTGACTCAATTCGGTTATTCTCTCCTGCGTCAATCTTCTGACTATGGATTCACTGGTGGTTTCGCCACTTTCTCGCTTCTTTCGTTTCGGTGTATCGGCATTCTCGAGTAAAGATGCATATTGCATAGCACATGATTTTTGTGAGAACCAATCCGAAGGCCTTAACGGTTCTTTTTCAATAAACTGCTTTAACGATCTGGACACACTCATCCAATTTTGATCCCCGGACTTCAGTACGCTCGATGCAAGACATAATTGTTCCCGTATGGTCCAAGCATCACAGTTTACACGTTTAAGTTTTAGTCCTAAAATTAAATTTATTTAATTAGATATAGCTTCTTCACATACATTAAATAAGAAATTAAATAACAAAATAATACATATATTATATTTAGAAAGATTATGAAAGTTTGATTGACAAAATAAACCTATTTCGTAGAACTAACAAAAATCAAATTAGCAGAGCATCTATTTTTGTAATTCACAAATATATGTTTAATATACAAATTTATTCGTTTTAGTTTTTATTTCAAAAACCATAGAGCAGGAAAGTGTAGTTAAAACGAGAATAAAAGAGATAAATCATATGTATCATTATCTATCATTAATATTCTTTGTTTATATATCTACGTAGATTGTTTATACCTACATAGATCAAAACTTTATTATTTTATGCCAAGTATTTATTCGTTTTATTAAAGTTTGAATAGAAAAATAGTTAACAGAATATTTCATAAGTGTACGAGATCATCTAAAAATCCGGTTGATTTGAGATCAAAACATCCTTTTGATGTACGATAGTTTTCTTAACCTACAAATCATAGATCGCGTAAAAACACATCACAAGCTAAACTTACTGTCCTGCATCGACGCCATTGCATCCCTTTCTAAACGTTTGCAGAACTTGTTATTTTGCAAAATACTCGTTATTTACAAGCTAACGAAATTGCGAATATAATTTGTTGACGTATCTCTCTGAAACTATTTAAAAACACGAAAACGTTTTGTTCCATGTTCCATATTCCATCCAGTTCCATCGTTCGGAACTGTGGACAGTGCTACCAATCTCTCTGCGCTACCAGAATTAAATACCAGAATTAAATCCCAAAAGAGATGTTCGTATTTTGCAATGTATTTCGCGTATTTCAACGAGATCCTTCGATTTGTCGTCTCGCAACTTCAATAATCTCATTCGATAAATTTTGACATTTCTATAACGATAGAATGAGAAAGTGAAGAACGCGAGTGTAGAAGGTGCAAGAAAAACGAACACGGACCTAAAAGAATTCTATCTGCGTTCTGTCATCGTGGAACGTGGAACAGCTGATCGCGAGAAACGCGAATAAACGGGAATGAAACGCGACGTGAAACGTCGTAATGGCGGAACGAGTGCAAGCTGTTGAAGTATGTTGCAACGACACAGGTTGTGTTTTATCGCCGTAGGTTGAAACAATCGCCCGATTGTGTCCGATTATACGCGCGCTTGAAGGACACTAATCACTCGTCGTCAAAATACGTCGAGTCTCCATAAAGCACGATGATGAATAATCGCAGACGAAGCAACAACTTTACGTACGTCAGCTCGTGCGTGAAATACATGATCTTTATGCTGAATTTCGTCTTCTGGGTGAGCGACTCCTTCCCGAGATTATATTCCTGCATTCTTGCAGAGCTTTTTTTTTTAATCACGCCGTTTATCTGCAAATATAACGTGCTGTTTGTTACTCGATAAGCGAGAGATATATAATCGACATATTTATGCCGCTTCCACTGATATGAATTAATTTCGATTGCTAGTAAAACTCAGCTAATATATCTTTACTTACTTTTATATTAGAAGAAGAAAGTCTAGTTTATTTTTTAAAGATAATGCAGAGCTGAAGATGGACGTTATTCAATACAAATGTAATGAAACATGATTTTCTTCTTGTTTAGCTATTTGGCGGACTGTTGATCGGTGTAGGTCTCTATGCTTTCGTGGATAAATGGCAAGCAACTGGATCTGTCAGAGTGGAAAACGTTTATGATGTAGTCTTAAACATCTCTCTGGTGATGCTGATAGCCGGTGGCGTCGTCTTTGTCGTTAGTTTCGCAGGATGTGTAGGAGCTCTTCGTGAGAACACATGCCTTCTTAAATTTGTTAGTTCTTTCATACATGAAATGATTCCTTCATATATAAAATATATTTCATTGTCTGACTAAGTAACTTTTTCAGTATTCATTGTGTCTTCTGATATTTTTCCTCCTGGAAATGGGTGTAGCAATTGTCGGTTTTGTATTTCCACATGCACTACAGTCTCTTTTGGAAGAATCTTTCACAGACAAAATAATTCAGACATATAGGGAAGATCCAGATCTGCAAAATTTTATTGATTTTGGACAGCAAGAGGTAAAGATTGTGCGGATAAAGTTATATAAAGTTATTAAAATAATGATAAATGTGATAAAATAATGATAATGTATCTCTTATGTATATATACAAGTTATTTAATTTTGTATAAAAATATTTGTAAAATTTTCCGTTACAGTTCAAATGCTGCGGCTTAAGTCCAGGGGGATACCAGGACTGGGGAAAGAATGAATATTTTAATTGTACTAGCCCTAGTGTAGAGCGTTGCGGCGTACCATTCTCTTGTTGCATAAACGCTACCGATATATCTGTATGTGCATTATGTGTTACACATAGAATACAAAAGATATATATATATATATATATATATATATATATATATATATATAATTGAAAGAAATTTTTTAAAAATATCTTTCCTTTAAAAGATAAAAATATTTTTTTAAACATATATTAATTTTCAATGTATAAGTGAGATAATTTCAATTTTCAGAGCGGACTTGTAAATATAATGTGCGGCTACAAGGTCCAGATGTTACCAGTATCAGAAGCGAGTAAAAAGGTCTGGACCAGCGGATGCATCGAGATCGTGCGTAGCTGGGCGGAGCGCAATCTCTACACGATAGCCGGTATCGCTTTAGGTATCGCGCTTAGTCAGCTTTTCGTGATTTATCTCGCGAAAACGCTGGAAGGCCAAATCGAATTGCAAAAGTCCCGCTGGCATTCCTGAGCTTGACTTCAGGCCACCTACCGTTACCAGATACATTCTCCGGCCAACAGGCAGGTGGCCAGCGGCGGCCGATCGCGCGCAACGCATGACACAGAGACAAATATAAACGCGCGAATGGCATTGCTCGTCCTCTTTGCGATCTCTTTATACATACTGTGCATCCTGTCCCTCATCAAACTCGTCCTCTATTTTAAAAATTACTTTCACCTGTACGTTAGTAAGGGATAATATATCGTTGATGATCGACGACGTTCTTTGTTCGCTACTGCAGAGGATGCGTTTACGCGATCAACTATCGATTAAGATCTTACATAGAGATTATATACATACAGGTGCAGAAATGGTGTCCTACGTGTTTACAATCAGCGAGAAAATTTTTTTCTAATACTCGGGAAATGTGTATTTCTTCGCTTACACATAGAATTAATTGCATGATTCAACTGCTTCATGCTTGCAAAATGGCGAGTCACATGTCACGAGGCCATGTTTTTATCAATGCTATATGGGACACTATTGATGTACATTTCTCTGTATATGGAACTGATGACTCAAATGCGCTAAAGACAAAAGTGAGATATTTACCATGATGAACTCTATAATATGCATTTCGTTGAGTATGTGTATTGCATTGCATTATGCGATATTATAGGACACAATCTCAATTTTACAATTACATGTGACTTCTGTTTCTCGAACATAATTTTATTTTATTATCTTTTTTTAACTAAATTAATTTGTTATCTTTGTATCAAATGTACATAATACACATATAATTTTTTTTGTTTTATCGCGATTGTTTCCTTATTTTTTTGCAACACAAGATAACTTAAAAAATATTCAGATCTGATATTATCTTTTTGCAAGATTTAATTACAACATATAAATTTCGTCGTTTTCAGTACAGTTTTTAGCACAGTGACACAAAGTTATTTTAATGGTTAACATTGATGTATTATTAATAAGTGATATAGAAGCTTATTTTATGGGAATTCAATAATCGTGTGCACATTTTTATATATTGCTTCCATTAAGATATGTGTAGTATATAATGAATTTGATTAGAGATAAATGTTATCTTGTAAATAAATCTTGAAAAATTGATTTGCTTCATTAGCTAGGTGTGAATTGTCATCAAATTTTTATTTTATATTATATTTTTAAATATTTTTTAACATTAAATGTGTTCTTGATTATAGGCTATATACATATATATATACAATATAAACAATTTCTGCTAATTATACTTTTTTTGTGTAATTAATGATTATGACTGAAATGTTACTCTTACTATAAATGGATACACACTATTGTGGAACAAAACTTCGATAATTATAATGGTATTTCATTCACTTATTCTTCTAGTGTGTGCGATGCCATATTTATATTACATAAAATTATGAACGAGCGCACATTTATTTGTACACATTTATATTGCTAATTTATACTTCTCACCATATTAGCATAACTCGTTTATATGACACAAGAAACGTCCAGTGCCAAAGTCAGAATATTGTTGTTCTCTTATTTCAAACAAATCTGACAATAATCTGGTATAAATGATTCGTTTAATGCATTTAGATGTCTCTTTGTCAAGAATGAATGTAAAACCACTGATATAAAACCTTCTAGTTTGTAATAAATAAGTATTATTCTAAAAGGTGTGTTATTTTGCCATCATCAATAAATCAAATTTGTATTGATAAAAACTTCTTATGCCCTATACATCACAAGTGATATAAAGAGCTGTTATATACATACTGTTCAATAGTCGTGGTGGATTGTTACTTATATAAAATAGATAATTATATATAAGAAACTTTATTACGACAAAATAAGCAATAGATCTATTTATACAAGGATGTGTCTATAGGTACATTATTACAATATTCCAGAATAACTCGCTGTCCATCGACAATAGTAGAATTTTCAAATAATTTTGTTAAAGGTATATCCATCTCATCATATATTAGAGCTCCATTAGAATGATGAAAGAGTTGCAGTTTATTCATAATGGCTGCATTAGTATTATTATTGGGAACTTTAAGCGTATCTGCCATTGAATCTATACATTTGCCAAACGTCCACTGCATGTTAACAAAGACACCTTTAGATGTGCCTATGTGTTTATTTTTAACTGTAAGTGGCAAATGCACAAGGAAGTAACATCTCTCGCTCGTTGGTACATTTTTGGGACCGATTGCAGAACCTTTCACACGCATGAGTTGAACCTGTAAATGAAGAGAGATATATATAAATTTGTTAACAATATTTTCTAGTATACTAAAAAATATTTTCTTTTTTATACATAACATATAATAATAGTACCTTATTTGCCATTGCTGTATTCTTGGATTTTCTCAAGCTGTCTGTAATTTGTTGATCTACAACAGCTTTTGCTTCTGCAAATTGTTTCTTAGGTATTTGCCATTTTTTCAGTTTCTGAGTTTTCTCTGTTTCACTCAACTCCAAGCATCCATGATGCCTGTGTGTTAGACAAAAATGCTGTTTACAGTTGACGCAGGGCATCTCAATCAGTGATATTTCTTTGCAGGACTCTTTAGAACATAAAAAGTTTATTGATTTTTCTGTAGCACATTTTGCACTCTCCGTTTTTAAACACTCGTGCGATATCATATGAAAGTGTTCTTTACAGAAAGTGGCCTGACAATGCTCACACACAAATGGCAAAAAGTCCAATAATTTGCAGTCTTTCATTGAGCAGTGTATGCCAGTTTCTGGAAACTCCATTATGATATAGTAAGAAGAGATATCAAGATATATATATATATATATATATATATATATATAGAATATATGATCTATTTATTAATTCTTCAAACACTTTGGCAATAATATTCAATTGTGCAGAGGTGTCGGGGAATGCAGATGATTGTCACTGAGAGAGCTCAAAGCTAGATTATTCCACTTCTGCTCCAACTCCTTCAATGTCATGTGAGAATCGCCGTTGTCACTCTCAGGATCCGGCAATTCAGCCACCGGCGTTGATATGTCGTCGATAGGCAGGCGTTCCTTGCGCCAGCTCTCGTCGATTACGTCTATCAATCTGCCATCTCCGCATACCTGACTGTCCATATCGTAAACGACAGTCAACACATTTAACCTTAAGAAAATTTACGTTATCGTATTTACAATACTATTTCGACTATTTAATAAATCTTACACTGTTTGTGAATGTGGAATATTGGATCAAAAATAATTCAAATTGGATGAAAAATAATTATGTTCAGTGTAACGTTTAATTAAAAAATACATCAAATGTTTTATATGTATAAATATACTTGAGAATTTTCGTGGACACATATATGTGAATTACAATCGTTGATTTTTAAGTAATCATTATGCAGTTTCATACAATTCCCGAGTACTTACCACCGATGAAAAAATCGTAAGACTGATTTAACTGATTCGCAACATATTTTGTAGAAAATCTAAAAAATCAGGAAAATTGGCAGAATGATGCATCGAAACACTAACTGCCACGAACGAAGTAATATATAATAGTACACACTACGGGTTGCGAGCTCGATCAATCAGCCGGCAAGCTGCTTTGCTCTGATTGGTCAATTCAGTTGCATGCGTTTTTCGCGCATGCGCGAGAAACAGCACATCTGTCATATGTCTAGTGCCATGTTTGGAGCAACGGGGAAGGAATGTATGCGACCTTCGCGCAATCAAGCTAACCGAGAAATCGAGACGATTGCTTTTGCGCGTAAATCGTGCGAGTATAATGGCGACGCCGACCAACAGCAGCGGTAATCTCGTCGACGAGTTCGAAGAAGCGTTTCAGGTAAAACGCTCGATTTCGAATGTTTTTTATCCGCGATACGATTGTGCTTTTCCTGCCATAAAAATCCGTATTTACAAATTGTTGTATATTTGCGTTATTATTTAGATCGCGAAAAATGTCGAGGGACACCCTTTGCGATCGACAATCTTTGCCAAGTATTACACGTCGAACGTCGGAATGTATAAACTAAAAGAATTGTTGCAAAATAACTACCTCCATAATTGTTAGCATCCATTAATATGACTAAAACTACTTTTAACAAATCATTCCTGTCCAAACTATTGTCATTATAGATAAGATTATGTTGATGTATTGTGAAAGTAATCAAGGTCGGCCAAATTTATGGAAGGTCGATCATCAATTTTCAGCAATGTTTGAGCATGCTGATAAAGGACGAAGGATTAGTCAGCAATGGGACTGGCGCTTCTGGTGGTTTGACAGTGGATAAAGATGAGGGTCGCGCGGAAATGGAACAAGCTACAATGAGGTTTATAGACCTGGCTAGGCAAATGGAGGCTTTCTTCCTACAAAAGAGATTTCTACTGTCTGCGCTGAAGCCTGAGATGGTAGTCAAGGAAGATATCCAAGAACTGAGAATGGAATTAGCCCGCAAGGAAGAGCTCATAAAGAGACATAATGAGAAAATCGTCGTCTGGCAGAATATGTTGTCGGATTTACAGGGATGGGCGCAATCTCCCGCTCAAGGTCCAGCGCCCAACGGTAAGCCAATTATAATACTTTTATTGAAATAAGACATTCAATAACATTAGTATTGATTGATAGGATTATCCAGTGGAAATCAAAGCGGGCAAAACCAACAGGCTGGAAGTGGCAGTGGCAATGCTTCGATGCAGCAGCAACAGCAAATGTTGCAGCATCAGCAGCAACTGCAACAACAATTACAGCAGCAACAGCATCCACAATTGCAACAGCAATTGCAGCATCCATTGCAACAACAGGTATTTAAGTAATGCTGTGCTATGACCAAAGTTAAAATTCTCTTGTTCTTTAGGCAGATTGTTGATAAATTTGGTACTTAAAGTATACGCATTTTTGGAATTATAGATAAAAGAAAAAACGGAGAACGTTGCCACACTAGATAGGGGAGAGTAAATCGATATAATTGATAAACATGTTGAATGAAAGAATTAAAGATTCAATCTTCTATAACTTCAATAAGATCAAGAAGCTCCCCAATGTTTTGTAACTTTATCGAGAGCGATTTTTTTCGAGTCTCATTGCTTCAAGTGTAAATTGATTGAATTGTTTGCGTAATACATTTACTTTGATATTTTAATGTTAGGTCTGTTTTCATATCACGCAGTCATATAAGTGTTCTATCCGCGTAGTCGTGTTCTTTTGCTATTTTTTTACTATAGTATATATTTATTGTTGCGATGTCTTTTTCCTATTATTCATTGCATTTGATCATAGATGAGCGTTGTTTGCCCATTTGCATATGCACGAGGATGTGTATTTGCAAAATTATATATCTATTTGAGAATAGATATATATTATAGATTATAAGTAAATTCTCTGATAATTCTAAAATACTCATTAGAAAGCTAGAGATTATCTTGCTGTTTTTTTTCAAACAGTAATTGTTGAAGAGGAGATTAGATAACTAGTGTCCCATCGGATAGGGGACAATAACTATAATAATGCGTATATCAGTGCCTTATAAAAATCCTATCTCTAGAAATGTATAAAGGAAAACAGATTAAAGTGCTTTTATGATTAACTGCGATATAAAAGTATATACAAAAATTTGAATTTTATTTACAAGGAAAGTATTAAAGGATTAACTGTACGTGTAAAAAAAACTGTTGTAAGATGGTGCCAATGAAGACAAAAATATGTACAAATATTTAACCAAAAAAAAAAAGAAGAAGAAAGTGTAATAAATCTAATAATGGCAATAATAAAACTTAGGAATATTCATAGTTAGTATATATATGCTTCACATATTAATACAAAAATCTACTAGTGATTATCTACACTGTACATTCAAAAAGACAAATTCATGTACTAGTTCAGATAGATGACATTTTTAAATATTTAATATGATTTCCTATTATTCATTGCATTTGATAACAAAGATTTTATATTTTGTATGTAGAGACATAACAAAATGACGTATATATAGACGTTTTATCTCTCTTCATCTTATTTTTTTTATATCTTTTTTATGAGTGAGACATAATTCTTCGCATATCTCTGTATTCGTAAAGAAATATATATATATATATATATATATATATATATATATATATATATATATATATATAGATGCTCACATTCTTCTGCATGTAGATATTGTATGCATGAACATCAAGTATTGTTACGCGAATTGAATTTTGACTACGAAAATCAGTGGCAAAACATAAATTACTTGTAAATTAGAATAACTATTGTCAAATTCCTTCTGCAAATTTCATACGCGAGTCCCGCACACGCAAATATAAAGAGATATATTTCTTTATACATTTAGATAAATATATAATAATATAGAGTATTTATATATAAATCTTAAGTTTGCAATAAGAGCTCATAAGAGAAGCATTATAGCTGTTGCAATCTGAAAATAAATATCGTTTCACTTATGTTCTTACTCGCAAATAGAGATGTTGCGACAGAATAAATATCTGTGTTCATCTCAAACAAACAACCATTGTGCTTTCTTTCATTTCCCTTGCCTACTCTTATCGTCATTCCTGACAGATCCGACTTGATTTCTCTCGTTATTCGCGTGTGTCCCATCTATCTCTGAACATATGCATGCTGCGTGTAGAATCTATATTTTTGGATAGCTATCTCTCACGTGGTAATGAAAAAGTAAACGTGGCGTGGTATTATTTTTCCTTAATATCACAGCAAGGACATAGATGTTAAATGCAAGCTTAAGCTCGTTATATCGCTACTACATCGCTGTGCTACATATCTTTCCGCTGCATTCCTGGTGTTGTGTCGCATACATGTATCATGGGGAAAGTATATCCTTCTCGCAGGCACTCCCAGATCACAGTACATTCTCATACTTGGTGTGACTTTGCAGGTGCAGCAGGGTTCCGGTGGCCCACCGACGTCGGGTCTTCAGGGAGTCGGCGTGCCAGTCAATCAGCAGGGCATGTTCATGGCGCAGAGCGTAGCCGGCAGGGCTGCCGGGTTCCCGGTCGGCGGTATGGGCAATAGCGCTCTGCAGGGGCCTCTGGCCTTCCTGGAGAAGACAACGAGCAACATAGGGATGCCGGAGAGGCGGAGTTGACGCGGAAGGGGGAGGGGCCGGGGCCGGGGTCGTGGAAGAGGCCGAGGTAGAGGTAGAGGCGGCGGCGGTGGCAGCGGTCTACCGCCGCCACCACCGCTTCTCGATCCCTCAGACCCGTCGTCCTATGCTGCTGCTGCCGTAGTCGCAGCCGCTGCGGCAGCGCCCCTTCCCTCTCCGCAACAGCAGCCTCCTCCGCCTTGCACATAAACATAAACATATTATATGTGTGGCGTTTTCATTTCTTCCTCTAAAAGAAAAACAGACTGTACTTCTTGTAGCTCCAAAGTGTCGAATATACTTGGTTATTATGCCGGGTTTGTATTTGAACTCCAGACTTGCTTATGATGCTGATGGTGGACTGTTGAAATGCAGTGATATGTATTATAGTTACATTGGAGTGGAGACAGGCACGATTAATATGTACAAATGTAACTTACGAGCTTACGTTGAGGTCTCAGCGGCAAACGCAGCGTTTTGATAGTGCCAGTTTTATTGTGATTCAGTACGAACATCGCATTTCTCGTGAAACTGTTCTGTACGCGAGGGATGAACACATTTTTTTTTCATTCTTTGTACTAGTCCCGAAAATTTTAAGACGGGAGCGAGAGCTTACGCGGAATGCGTAAAATTGCGATCTAGAATAAGAAACGATAGATATTTTGTAATTATAAATTGAAATGGCAATGAGACAGTTGTACATAATGTAATTGTGTGACACGAGTAATGTGATATTTTTACTCTCGTACATAAGGATATCTCTTCCTATTTCTTTATACCAACATCCTAGTTTATGGTATTATTTTTCCAAGATTGTGTGTGTGTCAACATTTTTATAATAAAAATATGCGTTTATCGCTTTTGCAGTGCCTTTGAATAATGATCAAATGTACTGTTTGTGCGATATCAGTGAAATTATTTAATGTACTGTAAACTAAAATGTATGTCATGCATATCGATTATGCTAGATTAGTATAAGCATCTGTGTCCTAGAATATCTACATACCAAAACTCAAAATTTACTCATTTTTGTATAACTTATTCAAATTCTTTAAAATATAATTCTATTTTATGTTTATAACTAATGCGCACTCGTGTATCACATATGAATGTATTCGTTATGCATATGAAACAGAATTTTGATTCAAGATTTTAAGCTAGAATCTTAGACGTTTTATTATGATGATGATCTTTATATAAATTATGTTATGGAATTAATTATTATTATACAATTTATGCCTTGTTGTATGCTATTAAAATATTTTTTATAATTTTTTAATATTTATGCGATACATTATACATATAATATTATGTTTTGTCATATAAGTTTATACAATGATAGCAGAACAATCAAATTTCTCTTGTACAAGAAAAATATGCATAGGTAGCAATTATTCTAGAATATATATCAGATTTATTTGTAATTTTATTTATTTTATATATATGTTTATATATATATATATAGTTAGGATAAAGATATATGTAGCAGTCGCACAAGTATTGTATAAGGCGGCAATATAAGATAGTTTTATGTGCATTTTTCATCTATATAATGCAAAAAATATTTTCTAATATGAGAAAATTATCGATTTAATATTAATAAAATAAATGAATACAATCGTTTATTTCTCATATTAGTAGACCATTTTTATATACCATTTATCTTTTATGTCTCTTACAAACCCAGGACAGGATGCTTATATTATTCATTTTTTAGATTCAATATATAATGTATGTAATTTTCATCCTGTACAATACTATATTGTATGCACTGTAGTATACATAGAGTTGATACAAATATATTAAAGCACGCTTTCTTACTTTTACTATTCCAATTAATTTAAAATCCTGATTGTAATAAGAAAACAGCTCAGTTTTACACATACAGGTAGTTTGTACAAAATTGTAAAAGAGTTGTATATAAAACTTATTTTCAAATCTACTCTATAATAATGATAGTTTGCTTTTTTTTTACAGACAATCAAATGTATAGTCGCATGTAAAATGGAATTATCAGTTTGATCAATTTGTAACAGAAATTGTATCTCTTTTATATAGGGGAATAGTGTCTAATAGGGGGAGACTTTTTACCAGACATTTCTTTATAAAATAAAGATTAACTGCTGTGGATTTAAAAAAAAAGGTTGAAGACAAGTTTACTGAATAAAGAATAGAAATAATTTGATAATGAGTTTTTTAAATATTCCTATACGTGTCACTATTTTACTTATTTGTTTTTTTGTTATTGAAAAAGAGACAACTTTGCAAAAAAATTACAATAAAATAATTATACTATTTGTGTTCAATGTGATACTGCAAGTAATGAATGAGTTGCAATATTAGATAATTTTATAAAAAACACCGTAAAAAATTGTATTAAAAAAAAAAATACAAAATCAAATTTTTTTTCCTTTCTCAATTATAAAATATAAAAAATTATACAATATTATTATTATATAATTAAATTTCGTGGAACAGAATGAGTCTGGAGTTATTTAACTTTGATAAAGATTATTAATGATTTGTGAAGATTGTTATAATAAGATGAGCAGCTTTTATTTTAATATTGTAAAGTATTCTCTATTTCCAAAAATTCTTTCGTTATATGTATACATTATTTTTGCTTGCAGATTATATATTTTAAATATATAAGAAGTGGTAACTTTTTTAAGAGATATAGGTAGTGCCTAATATGGTGAGGTATAAAAAAATTAAGGCGATATGAGTCATAAAAAGTTAATACATTGCCTTATTTTCTAATTATCTTATCAGATAACGCGTCGCATCAAAGATAAGACTACACATATGTAACCTTTTATAACTGCACATGTGTAAACCTTGAGTAATATATATACTGTGTATATATATATTTTATAATTGTGGAATATGTATATTCTCCGAATATACATTATTTCTACAGCAGTGATAACGTATTTCCATACATGCAAAGATCACGATCTTTGTCAGAATTCACAAACCTCAAGTTTTACACTTCCCAATATGGGCGATACAATAAATGTAATTTCAAACTTACGTTAGATGTGTTACTAGCCTGTAGCACCCAGTCTGTGTCTTTGATCCTAAATTCTCATAGTACGGACTTGATCGACGAGCTTGCTAATTACCTAGCAAAATATTGTAAAAACACTGCTACCGGCCTGTGATAAAAGTTATTTATGCACTTTATCACTGTATGTTATCATTTCAAGCCTGATAAATCGTTCACAATATAATCCTCTCCATATTAGGCGCGATTCCCCTATATATATGTGTGTGTGTGTGTGTGTGTGTGTGTGTGTGTGTGTATGTGTGTAAAATATTGTATCTCGTATATACATATCCTTCTATGTGTAAACTTTTATGTATATGTATATAAAATTATACAAGAGACTCCGCCTGAGATGTACGAGTTGTGTAAAATAATTCGCTGCAGGCCCCGCTTAACGCGATTTCTACAATGCCTGTAGAAATTGTATTAGCGTACGCGTGGGACGCCCGGTCATCCCGGCTGGGATATACGGCAATTCGTCGTGGGCGGGACCCATGACACCAGCTATGTCCAGATGCATCCATGGTGTATCCTTGGTGACAAACTCCCTCAAGAAGGCAGCAGCGGTACAAGAGCCACCGCCCTTGCACTTTGCGATATTATTTATGTCGGCACCCTTGACTTTTTCTGAAAATTATCGGTTTTATCGTGAAATATTTTAGATAAGTGACATATGATAAGGACGTTATATTCGAGCTTTCTCTGTCAATAGTTACAAGTAAAGATGGTAACACTATTATGGATATATATAAAGAGAAAGTATCTCCAAATTTCTAAAATAAGGAATGATTATTTTACTGAAAAGGTGTATACTCACTCGTCACTTCGTCGGTGAAATGCTGCCACAGAGGGAATCTCCATACTCGATCGCCGGTTACCGTACCAGCGTTTCTCAGAGTTTCGTAGAGATTGCCGTCATTGGTGAACACTCCTGTAGCGGAGTTGGACAGGGCGACTCTCATGGCACCGGTCAACGTAGCGATATCCAAAATAAATCTATTTGAATCGAAGATCTATTAAGTCTATCTTGATAATATTGTCGAAAATATATATCGATAATAGAAAATAAATATAAATATATTGAATACACACTATTAAAGGAATTTTATAAAGCATAAAAGTTTCATTTGGAAAAATGATTAAAATCCACAAAAATTGTATAGTTAGATTTATAGAAGAATTTTATCTCGTCAGTTCCACGTGTAATTACGCTCAACATAATTTGTCATCGTATCATGTTGTACAAACAAATCGGAGCTACTTACCTCGGATTAAATTCCTGAGCGTAGCACAACGCGTCGGCGAGAATCAATCTGCCCTCCGCGTCAGTGTTGTCTACGATAATGGTCTTGCCATTCATCGCCCGTACCAAATCTCCCGGCTTCGTGGCATGTCCGGACGGTAGATTCTCCGTGAGTGGAATTAGTCCGACGATATTTTTCCTCAATTTCAATTCCGCCGCGGCTCGAATGGTGGCGGCCACACAAGCGGCGCCGCTCATATCGGCACGCATTTCGTCCATTTCCGATGACGGCTGCAATCATGACAATCGTTCACCCTCGAGTTTCTTCCTCTTTTTACATCATAGAGAAAAGTAACACGATTCACCTTAAGGCTGATACCACCGGCGTCAAAGGTGACTCCTTTGCCAACAAACGTCACTGGAGACTCGCTCGGGTTCTCGGCGCCTTTGTAACTGATCTCTAAGAATTTAGGCGGTTCGAGGCTACCACGCGCCACGCTGAGGAACGAGCCCATCTTCTTCTGCTCGGCCCAGCTCTTATCGCGCACTTGAACGTCGATTCCGAGATTCGTCAGAACCTCGGAGACCCGTTGCGAGAATATCGTGGGCGTCATCAGATTCGCGGGTGTGTCCGCGAGCTCGCGAGCCCAATTCTGTGCCTGGGCCTTGATAATACCCACTCGCCATTCCGTTCTAAAAAAAAAAATCACGTTAGAAGTATGTGTTTACAGTCTCGCAATAGGAAATCTAGATTTTTGGATGCGAGGATAAAGAAACTCACTCTCCTTCTTCTCCGTAGAGAGAGATCTTTGGTAACTTCTTCTTCTTCTTCTCATTTTTATATCCTTGATAAAGCCACGTAGATAAACCGGCTCCCTCGGCGGCAGCTTCCGCATCTCCTAGTGTTTCCAGCTTGATGTCCTTTATCTCGACGTCGTCCAAAGCACGGCATCCCGCTAAAATAAAAAACTCTATCAATAAAATCCCGTAATATCTTATAATAAAACAGAGTTCAAGATCAAGAAAATGGACAATGTTTTTTTATCCCAATTATAAAATAAAACCATTTTTTAATCATTTTCGTCTAAAATTTGCCTAGGAAAGTGATCAAAATATATGAACGATTTACATATAAATGGTCCAATATATTGAAATCAAATCATAATCGTGCCATAATCATATAATACATAAAAAGTAAAAGAATATAATCATCTTCTATAAATATAGCATATTTCAAAATATCAGAAAATATCAAAACTATTCTAGTTTAGCGTATTATATAAAAATATATAAATTTTATATAACATACATATAGTATATACCATACATTAAAATGTTAATTTTAAAGTACAATTTAGAAATTCAAGATTTGAGTAAATAGATTGTAATAATTCTTTTTTTTACATAGTATATTGAATAATGAAAATTACCTGCTGCGGCAGCACGTACACTCTCCTTTCCTTCATGAATCTCTTCAAGCTTGTTAATACCAAGACCATGTTTTCCCAGACTAACTACTGCGACTCCGCTGTAATCTGTTTCATCCAAACCCCAAAACACTCTAGCATGACCCTTAGGAATCTTTGGTCCTGCTCTGTAGTGTAAACATTTGTTTAAAGTTAGTCAAAAAATCTCATCGCAACAATATATTTCTTTAGTAAGGAAAGATATGCGATAGTAATGTACTTAGAAGACAGATTCAGACACATATTCGTAAATTTATTAATTACAATAGAATCTAGGCATTTTTTTGACATTTATTTCATGTACGATATAGTAATTTGCAATTTTAAAATACACTCTAAAAATATACTATTCTTTATTCTAGAATATTTTTCTTCGTCCAGTTATACATTATACACCAGTACATTTACAATTATTCTCTTCAAGGATTATAGCTATACATTAATTCACAACTGTTGCTTTGTGATCTATCAGCATCAATACATTTCGATATTACAGATAACTGTTTCACATACAGTTCTCACTAACAAGTTGAATTTGCGAGCAATCTATTTAGCAGCTTAAGATGTAATACACCATAAAATTTTTGTGTTAGCAAATATTAGTTTCTTTTATATACAACGATATTATAAGCAATAATGTGACTTTGTCATGGGGTTTAGTTGGCATAGTTGTACAATGAGTCAAATTAAAAATAGATTTAAGAATGTAATCATATTTCTTTTAACAAGCAAAAAATAATGGATATCTCATTAATACCCTTATGATTGAAACTTAAAGTAATTTTATAAAAAATATTTTTAAAAAATATATATTTCTTATTCTATTATTTTTAGATTTCAAAATTTTACGCAAAAAAGTGATATGTTTAAAACAATGTAAAATATATTAATTTTTCTATTTGCCCTCTGGGCAATTTTGGCACCTTAGAGGATTGCCTTTTTCAACAATATTCATAATTCTTAGAATAGTAATTTGTTATTTAATTTTGTTTTTCATTATGTTTCCATTAGAATGATATAACACAATAAACTTTCTAATATAAAGCTATATAGAAAAAAACAATAATATAATCATATGAAATTTTTCATATGCAGTAAAAGAAATATCTTTTCGAGAGCCACAAATCGGAACATTTCAACAGAAACATCGCGCTATCTATATGTACAATTATCGTCAAAAATATTTGAGACGTTGATTACACCTTATCACGTTTCTGTTTACAAAATCATGCAGTCATGATATTAGCAAGTCGCTTTAAGCTGAAGATGAGCTATCACTCTAACTGGTTACAAAAAAATTTTCCAAAACTTTTGACTTTTCTACATACAGTGATACAGCTAAAATACCGATTTTAATACTCGAAATATTGATATTGCAATTGTTAATAGTTTTCTAAAAAAAAATGCAGGTACGATTTGTATATATATTGATTAATCAGTTAAAATATCACTACATGTATATCAATTTTGATGGTTTCCCTTCTAATGTTTTAACTTTTATCAATTTTTAAAAGACTTAACTGCATTTTAAATTTATTTGGCAGGTTTTGTAAAACAAAGTTAGAATCCGCTCTATTAAACATGTGTATCAATTTTTAATATTGATTGAAACAATCGCATTCTAAATTCAGGAAACGTTATTAAAAAAAAAAATACTTTGGAATATATACATAATTTTTGCAGATTTAAATGTCATTTATAGCAGTATTGCGCTTATTGTAATGAACCTCACTCTCATGTTGCGATCACATATACATGTACATATACATACATATATATATATATAATACACACACACACACACACACACACACACACACATCTGCATATAGAATATATATATATATATATATATAGAATATATATCTGCATAGAATACAGCTTAATAAGCGTGCAACTATGATATTCCCAGCGAATATTAAGTATCAGTAACTTAATATAAAATTATGAAAGATGTATAATTATTTTAATTTTGTAAATGATCGTATGTGAGCACAAACATGTTCCATAACATGTTCGTTGTTATAACAATGCAAAACTTTTATCATTACGATTCAGTCTGTACACATTTATAGAATTATATGTACCTAAATTATATCGATTAGAAAATAGAGTCGAGATATATACGAAAACGCGTAATAATTAACAATATCAATTTCCCTAATTACACTTATACACACAATGTACAATCCAGAGAAAATACTTGTGCTCTCCTCAGTAATATTGAGCATGGATCAATTGGAGATTTCTATTTTTCATAAATTATTTATTCGCCGATAATGCACGTTCAATACTAATATTCAATATTAATATTCAATTTAAATTCCGTTATGTTAAAAATTTTCTCTACACGTCGTATTATAATAATAAATTATTACACTATTTAGAATAATTCCGTCATTTCTCGTTGTTATTCACAATTCGCTATTCATTCAAATCAATTAGTTATTCTCCGTTCAATTAATTTTAATTGTTTTTAAACCAACTCTAATATTTTGATAATTCCTTGAGAGTTAGCGGCTACCACGACATTAGACATCTGTCTCCAACATACCGCGGACACGAATTCATTCAGATCTTCCTCTCTTCTGTCTTGCAGCTCCAGTATGCTTCGAACGGCGTCGAATTTGTACGAGAACAACTGTTTCGTTAGTCCTTTGTAGTACACGTATAACGCGTTATTTTCCGATCCGCAGGCAACGTAATCGCCGTCAGTGGCGAGTCCGACAAAGTTCTTCTCGTTTACGTGTCCCACGAACGATCGTAGACAGAGCGGATTATTTATATTCCACATTTTTAACTGAGAATCCGTACTAGCGGAGACAATCTCTTCCTTGTTGATAAACTTAACGTAGGAGACGGCCTTGCGGTGGCCCTTGAATATGCATAACGCCTCCTTCATATTACGCAGATCGTAATAATGTACGCAGTGATCCGCGGAACCAAATGCCAAGTGACAAGAGCTACGTGGATTGAATTTCACGCAACATACGTTCGCCTTTGCTTCCAACGACGCCACAGAATAATCGGTGTTCAACGCCCATAATTTGACCCGTGCGTCGTCGGAGCCGGACGCGATCAATCGCGTATCCACGTCGTTGAAATCGACGGACCAGCATCTCTTTTCGTGCTCTTGAAACGTCTTGGTTCTCTGACCGGTCGTCGCGTCCCACACCGTCACGGTACCCTCGTAGTCCGACGACGCGAGCATACCCTTGTGGAAGGAATTCCACGAGACGCACGAGATCTTCGAACTGGAGACCATCTCGACGCAGGGATAATGAATGTCGACGTTGTCACGTATAACGGCACCGTAATCGAATACCTTTATACGTTTTGTCACACCGGCGATCGCAAAGAACTCGTTGTCCTTATCGAACTCGATGCTGGAAACGATTGTGGAATTGTTGAAGAGATCCGATGAGTAATTGAGAGTCGCCAATGGGCGCAGAGAATTGTATCTTGAGAACTTGACTAGATTCTCACGAAAGACGTCTAGACCGGAACTTGTGCTATGCGCGCCGCCGTGTTGAGCTTCGCTCTGCGATTGTGATTTCTGGCCGAGTAGTAGCTCCTTGCCACGGGAATCGAAGTAACATTGAACGAAGTCATCGAAGTGAGCGTGCAGTCTTTTCCTGCGTATAGCTAGGGTGGATCCACTGGGCTGACTGGCGTTCGGATTAATCAAACCGTCAGTACTGCCGATCGTCTTGTCGCTAGGTTTCACCATATTCGAGTCTATTATATCTATAAGGCCGAGCATCTCCCGCCTAATGGCGGAAACCTGCGCCGTGTCGTTCTCACTCGCCTTTTTGACATCTTCCACCCGCGGACACTTGCTCTGAACGTCCTTTAGAATATTCTCCACTTCTTCCATGTCCCTCTTGATCAACACCACTTCCTTCTGTAATTGATTCCTTTGTTCCTCCTTCTGTTGCAGCAGATGCTTCAGGAATTCATGTAGAAGTTTATTTTGCGCCGTACAAGTTTCTGCTTCGAGTAAATGCTTTCGTTGAGTCAGCACCTCCAGCATTACATTCACGTCGGGTAGAGTGAGATTGGCGCTCTCTGCCGCAACGATGCTTCTTAATCCATCGGATGCCGGTGCCGATGAATCGTTACCAATCGTTCTGTGTCTACCATTCTCCGTGTAAGAGCCTAGCTGCGCGAGGCCCTTAGTTCTCGTCTTATATTTGGAAACTAACTCGTCCAGCAGAAAGTTCGGGAAAATGTCCTTCTCGTTCAATGTAAAACTGCATTTCGGGCAACGATCCTTAATCTCTAAGCACTTTACGATACAATGGTGACAAAAAGTATGTCCGCAACGCGTAATATACGCCGTGTCGATAAGATCGAAGCAAATTGGACACATATAATCGTTGCTCTTATCTTCTAATATCCCGCTCATCCTTTGTAACACATTCGTAGGTTGATGAAGCTTATTAATTTTATTGCTACCGTCACCTAATCCACCACCACTGCTCCCTGCGCTGCTATCGTTCCCCATATTACTGTTGCCAGATGTCGACATTACTACTATGACTATATTCGATTTCTGATCTCAGTCTTCGTGCAGCAAAGATTAATTAACTGAAGGGTTAACAGCTTAAAATCTCCCTAAGTGGGCATTCGATTTGTCTGACGTCGCGTCGAAAAGAATATGTCATAAATCAGGCAGTATTATTCTCTAGTTATATTCTCATTTATGAAGCACAGCATATGTCTAGGAAATCCTTGTGCAGAGCAAGTTGCGCTTCATATCATATGTATAATATCGTCTCTCAGTCTAGTCACTCCTGAAACAATGAAAATAATGCCAGTGAGCTCGTGAAGTACAAAACTCTTGTTTAAAAATTCAAAATTTTTAATAACAAAAAATACTTTATGTAAGAATTTTAAGATAACAAAGGGAAAGCACTTTTGAATGTCAGAAAAAAGCTCAGGCAGCATTATATAACAATTGTTTCAGGCTGGAAATATGAATAAAATATTTAAACATATTGTTATGTGTTGTATGATTAAACAAAAGTGAAAGTACAATTTGGCAAAGTGCAATGTTGTATAGAAACTGTCTTGTATATGTCATAGTTCTATATCTTAGCATGTGACGTTAATTAAATAAAGTATACGAAGAAGGTGTTCATATGTATATATGTATATCAGGGAATATAGCTCAATCCTTCGTCGAGAGAAGGGAGGGTTCCATATGGAGAAAGAGAGAAAAAAAGTACTTCCAATATTGAGTAAACATACGTGTCCAAGTAGTCAAGGTAGTCTCGCAAGTATATTCTACAACAGCGCACAAGGGGTACAGCCTTGTTAGATAAGAACAATACTATATATATATGACACAGACGTATATTGCGGTGTGATACCATCTCTAAAATCGCGCGGATGCACAAAAGGTAACCAGCAGTAAATGAGTAATAGTGGACATTGAGACTTACAGCAAGATGTTCTGCAGCAGCTTGCCGTTAACCAATTCATTGTACTTGGCGGCAGTAGGAGTAAACACGACGTTGCTCTCGCTCTCTGTTTCGTACACACCGAGCACCAATCCCTTCTGTAAAAAAAAAAAAATATGCAATCGTGTCGAAGAAATGGGCGACAAGTTACAGTTCCGAGTATTCGCGTTTCCTCTTATTCGATCGACGAACAAGCGCGTTAAAAATTCTGCGGTCGAATTGCCGATAACCACCAACGTTCGATCGTTGACACTGTTATTCGTGAAAAAAACAAAGAAAAAAAACAAAAAAAAGATTCGCTCTTATGCACGAAATATTCCGAATGCGCACACGACAGGTCGCATCGGACGTACGTCGCACGGACAATTTTCCAAAATCCGACGAAAATTTCGCGTCTCGTCAATTTCGAGACAAACTCGCGCTTTGTTGACGGCGAAAAACGACGGCGAGGAAGATTTTACGTAGATTACCTTCATGGTCGATACGTTGGCGAAGAAACGCAAGAGTGAATTTCTGTGCAGTGATATCTCAGCCCTGATAAAAGACAATGCCATAATTCGTTCCCGAGAGCATTAGGTGTGATATATATATATATACACACACATATCACGGAGATATGAAGAGCGGCGACTCTGAATTGACGTTATCGCGATCGTGGCGCCACACGTGGTCGAACGCGCGAACTACGTATGCAAGGTATTATAATTTCTTTGTTACCGAGAAAGCAAAGATTCCTCGAGCGAATGAGTATGCATTCGTAAATATATAAATATAATTTTTCCATAATTATGTACAAAAATAGCTCTCTTTCTTCATTTGAGTAATAATTTGGTTCAATTCCATTTAGATTTTACTAAAAATACATTTATTCGATGACACGCGTACCTAAGTTTTTCTCGGTATTTCTCGTATATGGAAATTCGCTGTTCACGTTCAGCACGTTTTCGACGAATGTTTCGGTCCGATGGTTTAATCCTACAATCGCCAATGAAACGGAGTGTTCCTTTCTCATCTCCTTTCGCGCCTTTCATTTCGGGGCCTGCTAAAAATCCCGCATCTCGGTCGATCGAGTGGGATAAAGTGGAGGAGAGTCGGTTGTGAAAACGATAGAAGAGGGGGACTGGCCGCCGCGATAGAGTGTTGGGGCCCCGTAAGTGTGTCGAGGGCTTGTCATGTGTCAAATTTTTCGCCCCTCCGAAACGCGATCACGTACGTTCTTCAGCGATCGCGCGTGCGACTCGACGAATTCCGGAATACGCGCGACGATCGAGTAAACCCCGAGGTCCTTCCTTAGGTCCATCGATCCCCGCGACAGTGGAATACGGGCCCCGTGCAGCTGCCTTCGAGAATTGGAATGCGGGATCAACATGGTGGTGGCGGATAGATCGATATTGCTCGGTGATGTCACGCACGGTCGCTGACTCTCCCCGTCTGGCATCCTGTTGTGAGTAAAATTCTCACGTACGAGTAGCTACGAAAAAAATATCGATAAAGCCTCAGGTAATTCGTACGCTGTAAGTATCAGCGGCCGCGTCATAAATTTGAGATTTATAGTGGCGAATTTTTTCTAAAGTAATATATACTGCTTCGCGTTGCGGTATGCGCGAATAACAGAGTCGTCAATGAAGTGATATATCTTTGGGAAAAATATGAAATATACGCACAATACATTTGTGTTCGTAAATTCATAAGTCTCTACCCGTGAATTAATTAATTAATTAATGCCGTAACATATGTCATAATTAATTGACATAAGCTGGTTATTAAGAAGTTTAAAAAAATTTAAATTTTTTTATGAATCCTTGTTTTTTTATAAATATAATGTTTTTTTTATAAATATAAATATGTTTTTTTATAAATATAATTTATATAAATTTGAAAGCTCTTTCTGTATATTGTAATCTATATTTACCAATCTTAAATACTTTGATAATTAAATGCTGAATTTTAAAATTTTTTCTCTGTTCTAGAGATATATATATATATATATATATATATATATATATATATATATATATATTAATGAAATAAATTCATCAAGTGTGTATGTACTTTTTAAGTATAATTTCATATCTTCTATATCATTAAACAGTTATTCAATGATTACCTTAATACAAAAAAAATCTTGATTTGAAATCTTTTCCAAATATATAATCTACACGACCTTTTTTAATCTATACTTGTACGAATTTTTAATCTATATTTGTAAGATAAATGTAATTGAAATGAATTTGAAATATTGTAGAACGGAGCATGGAATGGACGGATCATGCCCACTCCTCTTTCCCAGCTTCGGAGAGCAGAGTGGCTCTGAGCGGGGAGGAGGCTACTCATCGCAGAAGGTCGGCGTATACAGGCCGGGTTCGGATGCCATCGACTTGGGTTATCACACCCTCGACAACAATGCTTGCCGCACCACGTCCTCATCGTCCTCGTCGACCCCGGGCGTGTCCTCCCGCCAACAACAGCAACAACAGCCACCACAATCCAAGCATCTGATACATCATTCCGTGGTCAGCGACTTCTGCCAGCTTGATGATAATCTGTTGCTGAGGATTTTCAGCTGGCTCGACACCCGCGATCGCTGCGCTTTGGCGCAGACATGTCGACGTCTTTGGGAAATTGCGTGGCACCCGACACTCTGGCGGGAGGTCGAGGTGTGTTATCCGCAAAACGCTACCACGGCGCTGAACGCGCTGACACGTCGCGGCTGCCACACCTGCATCCGTCGTTTGATTCTGGAAGGCGCCACCGGTTTGCCCGGCATCTTCGTCCAATTACCATATCTCAATTTGACTTCCCTGGTGCTACGACACTCGCGACGTGTCACCGATGCCAACGTCACCACTGTGCTGGACAGTTGCGCCCACCTTAGGGAGCTCGATCTGACCGGTTGTTCCAACGTCACACGAGCCTGCGGTCGTACGACCATCTTGCAACTGCAGTCGCTCGATCTCAGCGATTGCCACGGTATCGAGGACTCTGGTCTGGTGCTGAGTCTGTCGCGCATGCCGCATCTTGGATGTCTTTACCTACGTAGGTGTACCCGCATCACCGATGCCAGTCTGGTAGCCATCGCCTCCTACTGTGCCAGTTTGCGCCAGCTGTCGGTATCGGACTGCGTGAAGGTGACGGATTTTGGAGTACGCGAACTGGCGGCGCGACTGGGCCCATCGCTCCGTTATTTTTCCGTGGGCAAATGCGACCGCGTGTCCGACGCTGGTTTGCTGGTTGTTGCCCGTCACTGTTACAAGCTGCGTTATTTGAACGCCCGCGGCTGCGAGGCGCTCAGTGACAGTGCGACCATCGCCCTGGCGCGCGGCTGTCCGCGTATGCGCGCCCTAGACATCGGTAAATGCGACATCGGCGACGCGACGCTCGAGGCACTCTCCACTGGCTGTCCCAATCTGAAGAAACTATCCCTGTGTGGATGTGAGAGAGTCACAGATGCTGGTCTCGAGGCGCTGGCTTATTATGTGCGTGGCCTGCGACAGCTCAACATCGGCGAGTGCCCCATGGTTACGTGGATCGGATATCGCGCGGTCAAACGCTATTGCAGACGTTGCATCATTGAGCATACTAATCCTGGATTTTCCAGTTGATCTAATCCAGCCTATAGTGTCGCCTTATATCGAAGTAATGGTATAAAAGAGGAGGTAGGAATTCTCGAGAGAATGTATTCTGAAAAAGAAAATATTCTTAGAGAATTATATGGATAAAAGAGTGGACTCTTTGAAATATATTCTGAGAGAATATAAAAAATAAAAAGAATATATTGAGAATATTTTGTAAGAATATTTTCTACAAAAATATCAGAATATCTGAGAATATACTAAGAGTAGCGTCTAAGAATGAGGATATTCTCAGAATATTCAATCATCTCGCATCACCAGTTCCAAGTGCCAGAGTGTAATATAAGAAAAGTTTATAGGAAATTGTAAATCTAATTTTTTTAATTCAAGTTTATAGCGATGATAAATGTTATATCTTTTGATACTATGTTAATGAGAGAAGGATGTAGGATAAATTGTTAATTTGAGACTTCAATAACTTGTATCGTCTGCAATCTATTTATTAATATTTTACAGACATTGCTCGCAAGTATATTAATTTGTAAAAAGATTATTTGTGTTTTAGGAGACATTGGTTGTAAAAATATATACATATATTCTGCTTCAAAAGAGTCATGTCTGCTATTTATTGTGTTTGTAATTTAATGTATTGCATAACGATAATATCATTGGTATTCTCTATATAACTAAATTTTATCTAATTTATTGTATATTGACAGGATAAGATATTAAATATTCTCATTTCTTAACACCATTGAATTATATAACTTAATTATATAGCATACTTTTTACACAATATGTATAAAAATGTATGTAAAGAAAATGTATGCAAGAAAAATATATCTCTCATTAAACCCAATTACTTTAAGAATACAAAACTTTGTTTTAAATTTCAGATTTATATCGTTACAAATTTTTTTTATTATTAGGTTAATATAATATTTTATAATAATTTATAAAATAATTTTATTAAATTAAGCTAAAAAATTTGCAAGATTTATATGAATGACATATGTAGTTTTATTTTTTCGAATCTATGTTATAACAAAATTTTATTAACATCACGATTATAAGACAAAACTAATTTTAATACAAACAAAATATATATACACTGTTATTCGGTTTTATTTAAGCAATACGATCAATATGACATATGTATCTGAATGAACGCAATGTGTGAATGTATACATATGACTGTGTATATCGAAACAGCCATATATTATGTTATTTAATAAGATCTTTAAATTACAGATTGCAAGGTGATCTGCATCCGTAGAGTTTGTCTGTATCCAAGTCACGATTCAGCCAATCATATTCAAACACGGGCGGTTTGGTTTCGCGGCAAAATGCATATCCGCCTTAAGAGGTCCCTAGAATGACTGTCTTCGCATGCGCGATACGATTTCTATTTACATTGAAATAATCCATGATCACACAATGAGATTAACGAACTATTTCAAGAATAAACCGTTAAGAAATGTCTGTCCCAAGATTTATCTGTTAGTCGACTTGCATAATTATCAAGTAAGTAATTCGTATAGTTTTCTGAAAGAATAACATATCGATATCATTTTTATTGTGTACTTTCTATATTTATGATCGAAATTAACGAGAAATTATCAAGAGCAAAATTATGTTAAGAAATGTTTGTTTCCAGATTTATCTTTTCTAGTCGTCTTTTCAAAAATCAAGTATATGCAATTCGCGTATACTTTTCCGAAAGACAGCATCATATTGATATCATTATTTCGTGTTTTCCATAGGACAAAAGAGATGAAATTTGCTCTGATGGCAAAAAATGCGAGCGAAAATTCCGCGTCCGCGGGATTTCGGCGTCCGCCGTTTGTACATCCGCATTGTTTCGACGAACGCCTGCGCGAATTTCCATCGGAAATCCGCGGCCTTTGGTAGGGGTAGCGCGGGATTCAGGGGTAAAATTGCACGGTGGTTGAAAACCGCCGCTGTATACCAGTCGTACGTAGGCGATCACGCGGTTAAGCAGGCCTTCAATTCCATGTCGCCGTCTCTCGTCCTGTTTCTTCAATACGGTCTTCTTCTGATCATCGCCTTCAGGAATGGTGAGCATTCGATCATTCTCGAAGTATTGCATTTAAATTTATCGACTTGTAACTGTATGTATATATATATGATAGCAGCAAATTCGCATTCATGTAGCGAATTTTTGTTTTTGTTCTTTTTTTTCCTTTATGGCGCTTGTTTCAATATCGATACATTGATATTTCTGAATTATGAAGATTATGATTGAAAATTAAAGAGCTCTCGCAAATTATAGAGATTTAAGAAGAATTAATATAACAAAATCTTATTCTTTAATTAATCAAAAAGATAAAATCTTATTCTTTAATTATATAATTTCACAGATTGAGTTTATTTTTACATAAAATATTTTAGTTAAATGGTGAAACTTTTACTAAGAATGTATATATACATTGCAAGATTTAAAAATTTTATCATTAAAATATATATTAATTTTAAACGAGCATTTGGATGCAAATTTAATTATAGAATTTGTATAATATTTTGTAATTTTTATATTTTATATAATTAAAATAATTATATATTGAGAAAATTATAAAGCATTTATAAGAAATAAATTTGAAAAATTTAGTTCCAAAGTTACTCTCTAATAAATTTGTGCTAACATATTTTTGTTTAAAATTAAGCTCGCTATTTAACAGTAGAAATTTTATTTTAATTTGTGATAAAAAATATGGAAAGATTATCATGTTTCTCTCTCTCAAGAATTGAGGTATTGATACATGACTGCCATCTTTGAGATATCTTCTGAAATTTAATTACTTGCTCTCTTTTCCTATAATGTTTAATAATCTCGGAAACTGAGAAAGATGTAGGCCATCAATAAAGTTTTAAGGTTCTCGCGGTACCAAAGTACAGCACGTTAGGAACTGTTTAGATATTGTCGTGCGTCAAAGCTCGTCATAGCTTTTGCCTGTCACGACTACACAACCACTGATATCAAAGACGTCTGAGATGTAAATTAGTGACGCGATCAAATTCCAAAGGCCGAAACGTCATTGAATTGCGAGCCATTTTTAGAAAAGTGTCCTTGATAAACCAATGTGGACAGTTCGTGATTTTTTAATGATTTTTCTCGACCTTAAAAATTTCAAACATTTTTCAAAGATCATAATAATGCCACGATCTGCAGAATCTGCATAGTATATATATTTATCTTCGTGTGTATTAAATTATTACAAGATTTTTCTAAAAATATTCTTGAGAAAATAACCAAGTCAATTTAATAAATGATAAATGAATATTTGTCATAAATCTTCGATTGTACAAAATTTAAACTTATCACATTTTGGTGGATAATTCTATTTATAGTAATGCGAAAATTAAATGCAAAAGCGCAGCCATATGAGTATGTTCAAGTAGAACTCTATAAGTTTACTTTTATCGGTATAAATTGGTGACATAACGTAAAAAAAACCTCACAGAACTTTTGATGCTGATCGCAGCTTCCAGTTGTACAATAATGTTGCTTTCCTATTCAAAATTGCATTACTTCTCTTTTGTAAGTTTTTTAATTCTTTTTTAAAATCTTTTTTAATTGTTTCCAATCTAAATTGCAATATCGATCATCTGCATTGTATTAAAATTGTTAAAAAAAAATTATTTTTTGGTCAAATTAATGATATTTAATATATTACAATAATTATATATTTAGTAATATTTGTAAGACAATTTCAATTATTTTGTAATACGACAATAGTTTTGATTGAGAAATGAAGGAGTTAAATTATCGAGAAAATTGACGAGTAATAACGCGAAAAAAGGGGAATTCTCGCAATAGAGGCTTTACTTATCCTACAATGTGACTCTCGGTCTTAACCGGATCTCGTTATGCCATATTTGCGTCGCAGCTAGCAGTGTAAACGTTTGCGAATCAGTCGCGTCAAGGGGCTATTCGACGCCTCCTCTATGCCATCAAATTCCGTGATCGGGACATCGGCGGAATTTGCATATTCGCTATCGTGGAATCGGACCCGCGCATGCATTTAGTAAATCGGTTTACGTGTCAGAGTTTAGGGGGACTTTAGTTGAGTGCTGCCGATTATTTCCTCGTCCCTTACGAATTCTATCCATTAACAGAATATTACATGCTTGGCTGTGTGCAAGAAGATTAATGTTTCTATAATATTAATGTTTCTAAAACTTTTTAGTGAATTAAAGAGAGAAAAATAAAATTGATATTATTCGGCCTTCTATTATTATAGCAATGATATTTTTTTATAATGTATTTTATTATATTGACATTAATTATTTGTAATTAATTAGTTACAACGATAAATTTAAGTTTTATAGAAAAAAATAATATTTTCGATATATCTATTTTTAAGAATTATTTAACTATATTTGATCTCGTCAATTATTGTTTTGCGATCTTCCATTTAACTTTTACTCTTCTAGAAATACATGGATAATCAAATATCTTTATATCTCGAAGAGTAATCTTCGAAATAGGAACGGCTGTCTTTGCGTGGTGAATCATTCTGTCCGAAGAAATTCGACATCAGTCAGGGTTCTCACGAGATATTCCGTAAGCTCATACAGTATCAACATCCGACGTGCGATCTCATTACAAATCCGCGAGATTTTTCGATTTACTTCTCGGCGGCGGTGACAGACGTCGGCCTATTTCCCGATCTAAGAGAATATTTCAGGGACTTTTTCTCTCGGGAAACGAAGAGCCATAAAAATAGGTTCGAATTAAGAATATAAGAATAGTAAAAATGCGACGCATTAAAATGTAATGTTTCAATATAATATTAAACATAATGTTGTTTTTTTATATCTCTATTTATATTTTTTATTAATCAAAGTAGTTTTTATTAATAAAGATAGCAAAAGTTTTAATTGTGATTACATTAATCATCTTTATGTTTACTGAAAAATTATTTAGATTTTGTTTTCGAGATTTGACACGATATAATGAAAAATTTACTTTAACGGAGAAGTAAAAAGCATATTAGTTTTGATTATACATATATACGATTATATTTATAATATATTTATGTACGTGAAAAGTTTGAGAGAAATTAGAAAATTTCTTGTCAATTTCGTTTGTAATCAGAATATCAATATAATGTAATTTTTTTTATATTAGAGATGCTACCTTCCAAAATACTTAAATGTATTCGTGGCATCAAAAAGAAATTATTTTATATGATTAAAAATAATAATAAAATACTAGCTATGCAATTGAGAATATTCTGCTTGATCGCTTTCAGAATTTGAAGAGAAAGAAAATGAGATCAGGTTGTATTAAACGTTGTAAATAGTAAAAAAATACTTTGTTTTATATTTTAATGATTTAAATTATTAATTAATAATCATTGAAATAGAATATATTAATAATCGTTAAATAGTTGAAAATTATGGATGCATTAATGTTTTTGTTAAGGAAAAATCAAATATTAACTGGATAAAAGAATTTGTTCTGAAAAGTTAACGATATAAAAGTAAAAATAATTATAAACTTTGAGGACATCTTGTATATCAGTAAAACTGTCGACAATTTCGCTTTGGCAACAGTTACTTTGAAGAGTTCTCGTCATTGTTTGAAGGTACAGCTCTTACAGTTCGATAGGGCCATAAGAACTCACTCTCCTAATTTACGCGACGAGTATCACTTATCTTCCTCGCAGAATCTTTCTCTGCACTTACGTTGTCGAGAGAAGATGGGACCAAGCTAAGATTAGCTTCGTCTTCTGACAGGTTTCACCACGCTTCGTAGCACAATAGTCGTTTCAATGAGGATAGACTGACTTTACTGATCATGTAGCTGATCGCTATAATGGATGAACGAAACGGATCCATGTAATGAAACGGATCAGAGAGCGGTAATCAGAGAGAAGAGTCCGGCGAAAGGAATCTCTGAGATCGTTTTTTTGTGAGACCGATTCTCAGGCTCTTGCTCGTCCGATCTTGCGCCATCTTCTATTCTGAGTGATTTTCATCGTGTTTTACTTTTTCATCAGACATAACTTGTGTTAGGACGGTGATAAGATTTTTTACACAGATGTTTTATTTTTCGCGTGACATTATATTTATATTAAATTTTTATTGATTGTGCGCGATTCTATCGATTTAAAATTATTAATAATTATATTAATATATAATATTAAGTTCATATTTTTATTGCAAAATTGTGTGCAATATATTCATGCCTTGCTAAATTTGTCTGAAATTCAATTTATTTATAAACTTTGTTTGTATTATTGAAATTTATGATTTGTTTATAATATATTGTAAAATTATTTCTTTTTAAGTTATCAATAGTGTTCACTTACGAAGACAACGAATATTAAAACCTTGAAAGCGAGAGATATTAAAGCTTTTTTAGCCGAATAAACTCAAGGGCATATTATTTCAATATTCATGAGTAATATATCTTGACTAGAATAATCAATGTTAAATTGGACATAAAAGAACTATATTATAGTTAAACATATACAATTTTTTGGTTTCATTTTTCGCTACTAAAATAAAAAAGTTGTTATTACTATTCCAATACTATTTAAAAATATATATGAATCTACATATAATACATATATTAAGAGGAAGATCTGTTTAAATAAACCATATATTTGATAAACCATATATTATATTTCATATATTTGATTAATTTTATTAATAAATAATACTATTATAATAATGTGAAATATTGAACTATTATGTTAACTTTACTCTATATTTTTGTTGGTCAAATCACTGATCAATATGTTCGAATTTTTTTCTTAATGTGAAGAAACTTGAAAATTAAATTGAACATATGTTTCCAAGAGTAAATAAAATAGTTCAAGTTGTTTTAGAAAATTGATTGCATTTTGCATATTTAGGTGTTTGTGACGAGCACGAATACAGACTGACGAAGCATCTGCTGGACGGATATGACGCCGGCGTACGACCAGCTAAAAATTCGTCCCAGCCCTTGGTCGTGGTCTTTGGGCTATCCCTTCATCACATTATCGATGTTGTGAGTATTCGAGCGCAAACAATTTTAAAGGTCGATACATGGCATAAGAGAATGCATTTTTTAGCATTCTCTTAGAGTATATCCTTGTTTAGAACAATGTTTAATTTATCCATATTTTACATTAAGGATTCTATTTCTGAAAGGATCTTTGTTTTGAAAAAATTTTGACGCTTGTTGAAATGTCACGAATAAATTTTTTACACAACTGAAATTATAGCTATGTACAATACAAAACTGATATAATTTATATTTTTATGTTAATTTAGAGTTTTTTTTATAAAAAAAGATATTTAATATAATTTTATATATAACAAGAATGTCTTAAATAATTATAATATATAATAATAGTGATTAATATGATATTAACTTGATTAGAGAAGAAAGACATTTTTTTTTATTTGAAAAAGACAAAGCAAGAGTCTAATATATATATATATATATATATATATATATATATATATATAATTATTAATCACACATAATGTAGATATTCCTAGACACGCGCGTAATAAATATTAAATAGATATTTATAAATATCTATATCTTATGAATTGAATTTTTTTTAAACGCGAACAATGCTAAATTTTTATTGAATTTACTAGTTAAATTGAATGCGATATCTTTTGTCCTACAGAACACGCGTATACACGTGTTATATTTTCCGTAATAAAATACAATAACTATCGTAAAATAGGAACATCAGCGGAAATATCGACATATTTTTTGAAATTCTTAAAATTCAGGAGCGATAGAAAAATGTATTAAAGAAATAGAATGTTGGTGAAATAGAATGTTGGTGAAATTCCTCTCTAAAAATGGCTGAGCAGAATCATGGGATTTCTTAAAAAATGTTTTCATATTCTTTCGTTTTTGCACCTTTATTTATATGCACATTCACGAAATTCCGCGAAGATATTATTGTTACTTTTTATTAGCATGATAAAAATAAATACATGAGAAAATATACTCATGTATAAATGTAATAACAACGATGTAATAATCGAAAAGAGAGTATCTCTCGATGGAAATTATAAAATGAAAAATAAAATAAATACCAGAGGTAGAAAATATGACAATGTGATTATTCTGTTTTTAACTATATACGCGTTCATGTCTATAGACTTTTACCAGCGCGTTTAAATTCGAACAGAATTTTCAGTAAACGCATTTCATTCTTAATAAAATAAATTTCTGCTCGTGACTGCAAACAATACCAAACGATAGAAATAACATTCGTATTTATCGTCGCTGTCTATAAGAAATAAACGACTATATTATTTATAAGAATGCCTAAAATTGATATAATAAAATTGTCGATTATCTTTCTTAGCATATACAGTACTGGCCATTAATTTATTAAATATATTTGTCATAGACAATTGTTAATGCATATAGAAAATTAAATTTGCGATAAAAAAAATCAAATTGCGCATATCCGATATTTCAAATAATTTGGGTCCAAATTGTTTTTTTTTTGCTAAGTAATTCTAATAAGTGTAATTATTCAATGTATAATGTATAAATAGCTAAATTTAACATTTTGCTAGTTTTCTATATGTATTCACAAAAATAAAAAGTATAAAGAGTATAAATTAAATGAATACAAAACATTATAAATATGTACATACATGTATATATATATATATAATTTTTTAGTATCTTTGTCTCTCTGCTAATCTATATATATTATCTTGAAAGAATTTTCCTCTAAATTTGCCTCGAAATTCAATAAGATAAAATTGAGAAAAATACGTATTGAATGAAAATAGAAGCACTGCGACCGCGACGGGATCCTGGATGGTAATCGGAGAGAGGCGAGATAAATTGGCGTGAGAATAGGTAAGGCACGCGGTGGGAAAATTTCCGAACATTTATTTCACGTATGGCGGTATAACGAGAGCAACCTTTCGCGTAGCATAATCAACCGGTCACCCTAGGAAGGCTTGGGATCATCTAACGAGAGCTCGTTATATCTATCGCGCAATACAGTCAATCAATCGACTTGTCGTTATCTTTTTCCGTTTTGTTTCGTTTAATAACATCAATGATAACATAACACGCCTTTCCTCCTACCTTCTCCTTTCTCATGATCCACATCGAGTCAAATTCATCAATAACTTTCTGAGATACTGTTTATGGGAGTAATCGAGCGTTACTCCCAATCTGTGATTAAGAGAGCGTTATTAATTCAAGATCAGTATTTATAGATTTCTCTTTGACAATTTTCTGTTTAAGAAGCTTCTATTTAATTAATAATTGATATTTATAATCTTGCATTCTCTCTCTCTCACACACACACACACACACACACACACACACATTCATTTTGGAGTGCAATAATTTCATTGATCCTTTTTAATTACAACTGTTTAATATAAAAGAATGAGATAATTGAATAATAATATTAAAAACTTATTTATAAAATGTTTATTCTCTATTATCTGAATTAAATATAAAGTTCTTATTTTTAATCACATACGCAATTAGACATATGTTTACAAAATGAGAGAGAGAGAGAGAGAGAGAGAGAGAGAGAGAGAGAGAGAGAGAGAGAAAGAGAGAGAGAGAGAATGATAAAAAAAATCCACACATAGAAGCAATCATTATAAATCATTTAGATATTATATAATAATTCGTCAACTAAATCTCAAGTTACAATTAATAATTTGATTTTACGTTTGTGTGTATTATCCAGAGGCTATAAATTCTTGTACTGACAGATGAAATTTTAGATTCGTGAAATCGTGATTATTCGTCAAATAATAATCGACTACGAATACCGCTTAAATTCTCGACATACCTAGCTTCCACAATTAAAATATTATACATAGTCTCACAACAATAATTCATCGTTATATTATATACTACTGATCACACATTCTGTTGATTTTCCATCTGTTGTTTCATTCAAGATGATACACGGTGATGGATATCGAGCATTAGTAAGAGTGATATAATCTCTCCTTTGGCGGAAAAGAACTATTATTCCATATATTATTAGTCCATGTATAGTTTCATTTATTAAAGCACAAATATTTAAAAAAAAATGGACGATTTCAAAATATTATTTACATTTTAATTTGTTACTATTTGTTATTCTGATAATCAAATTAAAAAAATCTTGAGATGTCAGACGTGAGTAATCTTTTGAAAGTTTGGAAACTGGTTAGAGCGAATCAGTAAGCGGATATGGAAAAAAACGCGGATTGGAACTTTGAATATTTATGTTCCGTACATATAATAACGCGAGATCTAATTGGACTTTTGCATCGATCGGATGCAACATCATATGTGTCGATCTCCATCGAGATGATGTGGAATTCATCGTGTTCCAGATTTCACACGATTACAGGAGTCAATTAAATGCCGCGAAATCATTCCATGTACTTTAATTAAGTTTCTTATGTTGTTAGCATCTATGGCAAAAAAGTAATATTTATGGTTTTTAGAGCAGACCGATATGTTGGATTAATGTTCTTATCAAACAAATTAAAGCAAGTTGTTTTTTGAAATTTTACTGATAAATATAAAAGTATAGATTAGCCATTTAATTTATAAAAAATCTATATTAAAAAATAGTATATTATTTAGATAATTTGATTTTATACCGGCTTTTCTTGCAATCATTTTACTTATCTTATTCATTCTCCGTTGTTATATATTTAAGAAATTTTCTAAATTTTTATTATTATTTTATTTACTATATATATAAAAACTAACTATATGTATAAAACTTATTTTATAAAAGATTTATAATATTTCTAAATTTTATATTATTTTTTATGGATCTGGAAATAAATGCGTTGAATTAAAATAATTGCAAGAATAGAATTACTATGTAATATGAACTGTGTAATTGTTTCGGATTTTATAAAAGATTGTTGATTTTTTTCTATAAATAGAAAGAAAGATATATCATCGGTCGCGTTTGCTGATCATACATGTCGACAATTCGTTTCCCTGAAATATACGAATTTCAATTAATCAAACAGATCAATTTTAACGGTTTTTCCTTCAGCAACATAGTAATTCCTCGAGGCGTCACAAATTAAATATTTTATGGTAAGTTACCTGTAATAGTTGATTTTGTAGCTAAATTTTATATTAGAAATAATAAAATTTATCAGTAATATTTTAATAAAACGACTATGCATTATATAAACAACAGCGGCCTACGCCGTAAAAATCAGGTTGAACAGCTATGTAATTCGTTGTCGCCACGAAATATTTAACGTGTGTAATACAAAATTAATTTAGGAATATTTTATTCATTAAGTTTCTTAAATAAATTATTCGTAAATAATTAATGTATTATTGATGTATCGGCTTTTCTTTATTTGAATTACTTGATTCGTGTATTATTATACGCTGTCAATTAATTGTCAAATTAAATTCAATCTAACGTTAAATTAAAAGTGCGGTGCTAGATATATTGGAGTCCAAACATCGTGAAGGAAATGATTATTATTAATGTTCAAATAAAACTGTAATTTCGAATTCTATCCTGTATTGTTTCGATTCCTTCAAATGTTAATATCACTTCAAATATATATTTTTTAATAAATAGCTGTCACGCGATATTTTTAAAAGTATGTTATAAAAATATGCTATTAAGTAAATAAATAATGTATAAAGTAATTTATTTCTATTATATATATATATATATTTCTATTTTATATATATATATTTCTATTATATATATATATAATATTTATATAATTGTATTATATAATTTCGTTTAAATATCTGTTTATATATAATTTTTTTACGTTTGTTTACAAGTTGCGATTTATGTTATGATTTTATTGCAGGATGAAAAGAATCAGATACTCACGACCAATTGTTGGGTCACGCAGGTTTGGACCGACCATCATTTAAAATGGAATGCCTCGGAATTTGCTGGGATTCGAGTAATCCGTGTTCCTTATAATCGTGTCTGGCGACCTGATACAATTTTATACAACAAGTGAGCAATTATCTTGTATAAATAGAATGAACTTCGCGAGCTTAGAAAATACTGATATTCGAAAATATATCTCAACCAGAGCAAGTTTATACGTAGTCATACATATTGTGGCTCTAAAAGATTTAAAAAATTCTATTCAAATTGGAGCCAATGATTTATGCTCTCTTGAGATCTCTATGTCGTAATTCTGCTATTCTTTTGCAACTTTTCCCGATTCCTTACGGAATACTTTGCATAGCATACTTTACATGACGGGGAAAAAATAAGGATTAAAGCTGATTCCGAATTGAAAAGATAATTCAAAAGGAAAGTTTACATAATTTTGAAAAGAGATATTTTCTACAGTTGATCGAATATAAAAATCAAGAAGAAAAATAAAAAAGTAAAAAATAAAAAAAAGTAATTAATATTTCGTTGCGTTTTCAATGTCTTGGTTACAGTGCGGATCCACAATATAGTTCAGCGGTCATCAATACAAACGTGATCGTCAGTCACACAGGCGAAGTGGTCTGGCTAAGCCACGGTATCTTCCGCAGCAGTTGCGACATAAACGTAGAATTTTTTCCCTTTGACGAACAACGATGTGCTCTGAAGTGGGCCTCTTGGACGTATGACGGATATCAAGTAAGTTTTATACACATTCCACATTCTACATTTTACGTTGCACATCTGGATTTTCATCCGCGCGAATGCAAATCGTCAAAGTTTCACATTTACATAATTGAATATCTGATTTTAGAATAGGTCACTGCGCTGCCTAACGTATTTCTTTTTTAAAAAGGTGGAGTTTCTAATATTCCGTTGAAACAAATTATTCAATGATGTAAATGTAAAATTTGCATCGGCGCATAAATGCGTCTTCATTATCGATATTAAATTTTCTAGAGATACCGTTTTGAGATACATAAATAAGTAAGCATTTTATCGCGTTAGATGACAATTTTTCAGTTATATTTTTCATTTATAGTCACTTCTTTTAACGATTCGTATAATTGTAGAACTTTGAAAGTATTTAAAACTGCGACCGTAAAATTTTTCTTGCGGGTGATTATCGGTCGACACGACTGTTCATCTTGCAGATTTCTTTTTAAATCAAATTAAATTCAGCGTTCGACCAGCCGTAATTCTTCGCGGTATTATATTCACCTTCATTTAAAAAACCGCAGTATATTTTATGGTAAAAATCAAAGACCGTATTGGTTATTCAAAGACCAAAGTACTAGCGTACGAAAATATAGTTCATGTAAAATAGGAAATCTTTATAAATCAGAGCGATGAAAAAAATTAGAGATATATAAATACTTAGATTAAATATTATATTTAGATATGCCTTGAATTTTTATTAAAATATTGTTACAAGGGTATATCGCGGACATTTCTATGTCTCTCTATATGTTTTAAAATAGCAAATATTTTTTTGGTATTACAAAGATACGAAGAAAAAAGAATTGTGACGCATGTGTAACGGCAATACGTGCGATGCGTAAATAAAAGAAAAAAAGAAATTATTGTTCGTGAAGCGAAGCTTCGGCTTTGAAAGTTCGGGGACGCTTAACACAGCTGTGGAATCGAAAACGCGGGCCCGTCAAGTCGTGAAAATGGTTCGGGCAGATCGAAGAGCTTAATCCCAGCATCGCGAGAAGAATTCAATACGAGAGCCGTTCCGTTCACTTCCGCGCCGAACTCTCTGCCTATCTTTCACAGAGTTTTCCCATTTTCTATCTCTCTGCATTGAATACACTTTACGTAACGTCGGTACCGTTTTTCTTCGTCGCATAAAGGGCGAGAACGTCATCGCGATTTAAAATACTTGTCCTAAGGAATCTTGTGTACATTAATCATTTCTTGTAATACAATATTTTTAATATTAATTAGTTATTTTCTAAATAAAAACTATTTCGCCTTAATAATAAATTCAAACAAGTACTTTTTCCAAATAATAATTTTCGTTACGAGAGAAATCGTACAAATTATAAAAACAAACAAAAATAATTATATTGAAACTCAAATCAAGAGAGAATGATTGTATGCAAAGCATGGTATTTATATAAAAAACTTATATTCTATTTTAATTTAAAATTCGATTTATCCTTCAGTCTCTTTTATATACTGATACAATGTTTACCGTTTTATTTTACAATGTATACCGTAAAATAAAATAATATATACAGGTCTCGATTTATACCATTATTAATAAAATGTATAAGCAACTCTCGATAATGGAGCTGTTACACGATACACAAAAAGATCTCGATTGCAGCAGAAAGATATTCGGCCTGTCAACTGCCAATTTAACTTTTAGTCGATAAACTGGTCTTCGTGTTTAACAAACGGCGTGACGTTCAATAAACCGCGCTCGGTTGACTTTTTATTACTCGAAAATTCGCCGAGCTTTTACGAACAAAACGACGGCGGATTTGCGCCATCGATCGTTGCGATCGAACGTAACTCATATCAAAATTTTGCGGACATCAGCTTGAGCTGGAAAGTCAGAGCAAGCAGGGGGACGTGAGTAATTATCAAGCGAACGGCGAGTTCCATCTTCTGGATTTCACCGCCCGCAGAAACATCGAGTACTACTCCTGCTGTCAAGAACCATATCCCGACATCACTTACGAGATTCGCTTACGACGACGTCCGATGTTCTATGTCTTCAACCTGATCCTGCCCTGCATACTAATCAACGGTGTCGGTAAGTGGAGTACATAAATGTGCACACACGACTAAAACGGTACGAAATGTCTTGAGCGAAATATAACAGATTATTTGCCATTCGTATATTGAAATAATAATCATTATTTTGATATCTATTTGCATCACAAATTTTCTCGCTGCGATTTATCTCATATAAAATAAAAAGAAAATCATCAAAAGTGTGTTACTTGATTATAAAATATAAAGATTATCATATTCAAATTAATCAATATGCTGTTTCTTTAATATCTTTTAAGAAGAAGATACTAAAAAAAATATTTAAAAAACTACGATTTAATTTTTTAACTTTCACAGATTGCGAATTAACGGTGATTCGGTAACGTGACGCAAATCTCGAATATCGCTCGAGTTTATTAAAAAGAGAAATAACAGTTCTTATTATTAGTTACGAAGTAAATTTCATAAATAAGCCTCAAGACTACGAAGCAGCCCGCGCATGAGAAGTCATATATGAGATTAGATAAAGATTTTCCCTTGCGATCTTTCCGCACTCTCCGCACGACCTGCTTGCATAAGAAAGTTAAGATTGCCTCTACGAGAACGCGTAAGACGCGGATCTAATAAATTTGCATAATAGTTTTCGTAATCTTAGGAAGAACGGCGTTTTTATTAATAACTATGCGAGTGATCAAATTATATGTTAAGATCTATGGGATGATAAGAAAGCAAAGTGTGCACGATCGTTGTTTTTATATGAATATTTGAAAGCTTTGAAATTTTGATAAAGTCACATTCTTATATAAGTATATTGCGAATAATATTATAGAAAGAAATTTCTTGGCGAATTTAAAGAATTTACTTTTTATGACGATATCGAGAGACCTAATCGTCCGTCGCAAATTTTAATATTGAGTATTTTTAAAAATAAGATAAAAAGAAAGTGTAAATATTGGTTCATTTTCTTAGGAAAATTTAAATAAAAATAACCAGTACGAGCAGTTAAAATATTCGTGCTATGCAGTTCTTATTGTACATCTTTTGTAGTATTATCCAAATTTGCTAATTAATAGTTAGAAATTAATTTTTGATCTCTTTATTCAGCTGGTCTTCAATCAAAATTTTTAATAACTGACGGAATGAAAATCTAGATCTATTATGTAAATATTATACTATTTATGTAACCAAACGCGCATCTAGCCGTCTTTCTAATGATTATTAGTAATCGAACAAATGAGTTGTTATAAATAAACAATGTTTATCTTTTTATAAAATCCGTTAATACCTGTTGTGGAGAGATTAATTAGATAATATTACGAGAGATGTATTTTTTATTACATAGTGAACATTTATGCTTAACGGATCATATTGGCCTTAGTGCTTTCTATTAAATTAAATATATTTTCGTAATTATTATATATATGATTTACAAATATTTTAATAAAAGATTGGTTTTAAATTTATAAATGCAATAAATTGAATGTAATAATTTTGTGTGGTTAGTAAAATATTGTTGATATTGTAGATTCTTTGTAGAAGCAAGAGGCGTAAAAGTAACGATCGACGCGAAGAACATTAGTTCTGTCTGTTAACGATAGCTCGAAAAATAATATCGGCCACTGGATTTAATTGCATTAGGATTTGTACGAGGGAAAACGAATTAAGCCGCCGCTTTTAAGGAAATGACGGCATGAACCGAAGCATTTCATTACATTGCTGCTGCCGTTTATCGATAATGAAAGAAATTTGCCAAGAATTCGTCCGATATCGGAATCAAGTTTGTAGATCAGAAATTACCAATCAATTGAGAAAACAGTTCTTTGTAAAAAAACGATAAAAAATAGTATATTATAAAAATTAAAAACATATAAATAAAGCGACAAGATATAAAAAAAATACAATAAAAATGTAAATATTAAAACAACAGAATATAAGGCTGAATGGAGCAATCGAGATTGTCGTACAAATGGGACAACGCAATGGTTTTCCGATGATAAAATTGATAGTTATTGTCCAGAACAGTTTAAAATGACAATTGTGAATTTCATTATCGGAAAATCATTGCGTGGTTTCGCTAAGAATTTGTGTAAATTTCTCTACATGACAATAACAATAAGAAGCTATAATTTGAATTTATTTCCTTTGTATGAATATTTTTCGCAAGATTAAAATTTAAACAGAAATTGCGGGAAACTTTATCGACATTATAAAAAAGAAACATAAAATCGTGCAATTAATAATATAAATTAATAAAGAATTTAAGCATAATAGATATGTGCACACACATTAACGAAAAAGGCATAGAAAACTTGAGAAAATTTAAATTCACCGAAGCCTTGAAAGAAAGACGATTCGAGATTTTCTTCGCTCTTGCCTATTCTTCCCTTTTTTTGTCCCTCTAATGTCATTCCACTGTTGATTACTACTACACTCAAAGTTTGTCACGAGACTTCGGATCGAAATCTCGCGGAATACCTCGGATTCAATATTCCGCGACAAGAGCAAAACTTTTGCGAACGTCTCTTTTGTTTGCTTTTCAGCCCTGCTGGTGTTCTACGTACCCTCCGAGTCAGGAGAGAAAGTCACCCTCGGCATCTCGGCCCTTCTCTCCATGACAGTCTTCTTGATGACCATTCGCGAAACTTTGCCGCCTACGGAGAAGACGCCGTTAATAAGTGAGTACTTGGTCAACTGTTTTCGACTGTAATCTTTAATTCGAATTAAGACAAAATATATATTTTTATACTTGAAAGATATTTTCAGAATATCTTTCTCTTTCACTTTTTCCTCTGTCTCTTTTACGATCTATCACAAAATCTTATTTTATATATATTATTCTGTTTAGTTAAACTATTTTAAATTTATATCTTCTTTGAGAGAAACATGTATATATTTTTAAAAACTTCAAAATATAAAAGTGTCGCTCAATTTTTTCGTAAATTTTATATAACGCAGAATGTGATTGCAATTTCCGTTCGAGTATCATAGCTGCTCGTTACCCGTTTCTCATTAAAAAACTCGCGGGAAAATGCACCTGGGATTTTCTTGAGACGCGGTTAACCATGTACAAGAACCAGCACCGTCTTATTTCTGCTAATGTAGCCTTCAAAGGAAAAAGAAGCGTGTTCAAAACATAACGAGAAAACCAAATAAAAGCAGTTCATCCAAATAAAAGTCAGGTACATCCTTTGTATTTATTAGGAGACATAATAGACAGTATCTTTGAGAAATTATTTAAAAAATGTATGATATTCAGATTCAGAGAATATTTTGTATCAAATGATAAAAATAATATCATCGTTCTCATTTCGTTCGATTTATTCATCTTTTATATAAATTTATATTTATATAAATATTTATATAAAAAACCTTTACACATAAACACCATACTTAGAACAATACACACAATATTTTATATTCTTGTAAAGTGAAAATATTATTTTACAAATTAATATTTATTTTAAATATTACATATATGTACTTTCTATACAATTTTACTCCTAAATTATTATTTATGCGTTTTTTAGAAACTCATTTAAAAAAGGTAAATTAATATTTATTTTATTGATATGTATTTTTCCCCCCTTGATATGTTTTCAGGTCTTTATTACGGTGTCAGCATTTGCCTGGTGTCGTTTGCATCCGGTCTGGCGGTCGTGACATTGAATTTGCATCATCGTGGTGTGCGGGGTATACAAGTACCGAGTATCGTGAGATCGTTGGTCTTAGACAAATTAGCCAGGATAGTATTTCTGAATTTCCAAGAGGAGAATAGATCGGTAAAACGGATAACGTAATGCACATGGATATTGTTCTTTGTAACACGCGGGACGTTTTTTTAAATCGTCGTCCGGTGTTTCTCAATCATTTGAATATAATAAAATTGAGTCAATATTCCGCTGCGCGCTTCTCAGCGATCGATCAAATGATAATTCTGAGACTCGTGCAGCTTCCGGCGAATAATAGCTTAAGCAGAACCGATCTCAAAATAAAAAAAAAACAGGGATCGTTTCAACATACATAAATTACAAAAAAGTAAAGATGATATCTTTAATATAACGTTACGTAAAGAAAGTAGAAGGATAAATTAGAGTAAAAAAGAACTAAAAGAAATAAAACTGTCTCTATGAGTAATATAAAAAAGTATAAAAATCCGAAGAGAATATCTCTGAAAAAAAGTGTTATATTTTGCAGAGAGAAAGTTTCATGTTGATATAGTTTCTATAAACGCGTCCCCCCGATATTACTGTGTTCTATAGAAAAGTTACAGCGCGATCATAAATCTGAGGTCATAGAGATTTGTTATATCAGCAGGAACCGGCGGAACAATTCCCGAGAAGGAAGAACAATTGTCCGCTGCACTGTAAATCCGAACTGCCGGAACAACACGTATCTCCCAAGTATTTATCGAGAAGGGATGATAGTAATAGCAGCAGTCCCAGTCTAGGTGAGTCTGTTTTATATAACAAATAATTAATTACATTTGAGATATATTTCTATCCTCTTGTCATAGTTGATTTAATGACAAAAACATGTGCTACTTGATTTCTTTAACTTTCGCATATAATATTAATCTCCTTAATATTATGCATTATTATATATACGTGTATGTCATAGTTTTCGAACATGTATTTCTATTATTTATCTTTAAATGTATTTGTTAATTTATCCTTATTCAATGTTTTCTATATTATAAATTTTTCTTTCATTCTTTTATAAAAAACATATTCTACTTTAAAATCGTAATGTTATACGAATTTTCTGATTTTTTACAAATTTATTGTAATATGAAAAATGACAAATATTTCGCTAAAGGTGATACATATTTTTATAAAAATATCTAATTTTTGCGTGATACTTGATTATAAAAAGATGTTTATTTCTATATATGTATTCATATGGCCAATGCATTTTCAATCGAACGGTCCAATCTATTTTTGTTGTATTGTTTGTTACGAACATATTCCTCTCATGAAATGTTATAGTCTGATCAATCATCGTCTGGTAGTCTTTGATTTAGTCTAGTTTCGTTAATCAGCTGATTCGTGCCGCGTGATCAATGTCTTACGAATCATGTCGAACGATCGCACAGATCTCGGAAAGGAAGGCGGCCTTGAGGCGCAGTGGTCCCGGGTCTTGGGAAGAGTGCACACGACCATTGAAAGGAACGAGCGGCGCCTGGTAGAGCAGGATCGCCGAGAAAGGACAGAGTTAGATTGGAAACAAGTCGCTCTGGTCAGTGATCGTGCACTGTTGTGCGTTTTCTTTCTCACGACGATCGTTAGCACGGCGGTGATTTTATGCGGCTCGCCTCCAACCCAGGATGCATCTAAAGACGGGTAATCCTTGGATTATCGATTCGGTTAATCGACTAAACGGTTGGCGACCAAAGCGTCTTCTTCATCATTGCTGGACTCCAAAGAATAATTTTATTCTTTCCACATATACACTAAAAGAGATTAAACAGTTCAGTAGATTCGTTGATATAAGGAATAAACGAATGTTTTTCTCGTTATTTGTTTTATGATGAGATATGTGTGTCCATGAATGAGTGATTTTTGAAAATTTGATAGGAACTTCTACTCCTGCGAAATACTGGCACTATAAAAAATAAAAATGTCTGTCATTATTTACGATGTAATTATACTCTAAAAGTAGATAGAAAATTACTCTGATATATAATAATTATATACAGACTTATATATATATATATATATATATATATTAATAATTATAAATAACAGACTCAATTGTTTAATTTCTAATTATTCTCTTAGAATTTTTAGATAAAGATTATTTCGAGACAAATTCAATTTTTATCGATTCCTTTTAAGTCGTAAATTTTTGCACAGACTACGTACATTTAAAAACGAAATATTTATCTCAACCGGGAGTGAATTTAAAGAATAAAAATGATTGTTAAAATCATTATTGCTGTGGCAGCAAATTTACTTGTTTCTTTCCTTCGGAAGAAATTCTCGAACACTTTTTAGGAATTTATATATCTCAAAAATATAATTTAAATTCACTTCTGCTCTTATCGTTTTCTTTTTGATATCGAACAAACAAATAATTTCAAAGTAGCTGAAGAGACTGTAAATATATGCATCGAATTCGTCACAGAATATGTAAATTTAGCGATGCCGTAAGTTCATAAAAAAAAATTGTTAGTACATTAAAAATATAAGTATAATGTTTATTAATATAAAATGTTAATATTTAGATCTAGAATAAATGTTCCTTATCGATAAAGAATTCGGTATCTGAATGTACGATAAAAATGTATCGTTAAAAATTAAGAAGTACTTGAACAGGGTTGAAAGTATAATTAAAAGATTTAAAGAATAAATAATGAAATAAGCTTTATTCATTATATCCAATAACCATGGAAGTCCCATAACATTTTTAAGTTACACAATTTTTTACAAAAGTTTGTAATAAATTAATTCTTTTTATCTATATAAAATATTTTTCTCTTTTTTATGCATTTCCATATAGTAAAAATATAAAATATATAATAGAATATACGTATATGTATATATAAATGTGAAAATCTTTTAACAATATTTAATAATAATCAGGTACAGGTGCACAGGCTATTTTCACAAAGTCTTCGTATTTAACGTGTCCGTTTAGAGATACATTGGCCTCACGGAAGATTTGTTCCACTGTAACAGAAGATGGTATGTGAAGCAATAACCATAACAATAATAGTAAAAACAAAATTGGATCAATTATTTATGTACCTTCTTTGCTACTCAATTGTTCTCCCCAGTGAAGCAACATGTGTGCCAATTGCCGTGCCGGAATGGTGCCACTATGAGAGATATCCGCAGCTTGAAAAGCTTTAATCACTTCTTTCGGTAGATCCTCTGAACGAGTCTGAAGATGCATGACTTCCAAGAAATCAGCAAAAGACATTTTTCCACCTGAAATTGAGGTAGACAAATGTTTCATTTTTAATTAATGGTAGACAAATGTTTTATTTTTAATTAATGTTTCATTTACAAAAAAAAAAAACAAATAATTAGCATTGTTACCTTTATCCTTCATATATTTGTTTAACTCTGCAATAGTTGGGCTTAGTCCTAAAGATCTCATAATTATGGTAAGCTCATCGAGTGTACGAATCTGACCATTTCGAGCAAACAAATAGAAACATTCTCGAAACTCTATAAAAAAAATAATATTATGTTATTATGTATAATGTTTATTCAATTTATGCAAAATATACAAAAAAATATGCAATAATAATATTGCGATATCTTTAACATACCATCTATATCTTCTTCTCTAAAGTAACGTGCCTGTAATATTATAATTATATTGTGAATACGAAGAGTAAATAGAATTATATACATATTTAGTTTATGTATATATGTATATATATGTACATAAACTAAAGAACTTTATTATATTAAAGACAACTATGTATAGGATATAGAGAAAGTAGATCAAGTCTCAGATTATAATATTTTAAATAGGTTTATTAATTAAATATTATTATTTATTAATATATTGAATTACTGATAATTATTGATTAAATTAATTATTAATATATTGAAATTACCATGACTGATTATCAAAAGATCGCGTTCTTTTCTCGAGTATCGTATTGTTTGTTCACAATTTTGACACAACAGGTGTTTGACGCAGCGAGACACAACCTTACCTCATCCGTTATATCTTCGCTGCTTGAGCTGCTTGTAAAAGAGCGACATCATCTGTCGCGATGGTGTACTAAAAATCAATCGTGCCAATCTACTAACTTAGAATGTATAACTTTTTTTTCTGTTACTAAAGGTTGGCAAGACACTCAAATATCAGAGAAATAATCTCAGTATAACGATCAAATCGAAATACTGTTGAAAGAAGAGACGAAATTTCAAGGTTTTCTAAGAATTGCTGAGAAAAGGGAGAAGATTTTTCATCCAAGACGACATCAGAGATATCAGAAAAGTAAGTTGAATGTAATATCTCTCTCAAAGACTTTTCTCTTATACACATTCTAGAGTTAATATTACGCAGCGCTGTTTATCCGTATGTACGATTATTTAGTTCAGTTTATGCATACATTTTTGGCATTGTATCTCACAAATTTTAGGAAAATCTGCCGATCTAACTGCATATTTTTTTCTCGATTAAATAAATATCATTTTTTAATATAATTACATTAGTCACACAAAATATAATTGCAGGAATGATATTATTTCTCCAATAATTAGATGTCGAACGAATACAATTTTTATTATTCCTCAATAAGACGATAGATAATAGCATACAATAGTTAATCGTTTCTTCATTTGATAGCGAATATTTCTGTAACAATTCGTTCAGACGGTTGAAAAAGAGCGATTAATCAAATGGCATTAGCCGTTCGGCAACTTTTCGAGGAATAAATTCCGCGCTAATTGCGACTAATGCTATCGGACGGCGAAAAAAGCCGCCCGCAGCATCCCAGAAAAGAATGGCCGAACGGAACAATGATCCGATAATCGTCCCTTCCGGGCGACGATAGCGGATTAGAATTTATTTCGAATGTGCCGGTGCGCGCGTATACTATTGATTAATGTTCGCCTTCGCTTCTCGTTAAAAAGGCTTCGCCATCAATCTCGCGCCCTTTATATGAGGCAAACGATCACTCTCTCTCTCTCTCCCATCTCGGATCCACCCTAGAGACGAATCAATTTTTTTCGCATCTCCGGGAATGACTCGACTGATTCTCGTTTAGCGTTACTTCGTGACGTCAAGAGGAAACACGAGAGACGAGAAATATCCACTTTGCTCGCGCGAGCACACGATTGCGAATTAATGGTGTAATTTGGTTCCGGGCGAGCAAAAATATATCGAAAGATTACATACGTAAGATTCTCGCATTTCTCTCGAAATCACAGAAAGATATTTGACCCGATCTATCAAGATTTATACTGACGTGTATCTTGCTAATTATATCTCAAATATTCATGAACATAAAGTCCACGAGAAGTTGTCACTTATATATTCTAATTTTATTTTCGTTTTACATTAATGTTATTAAGATTTTACTCGAGCTTTATATTTATATCATGTCAACATTAATTCCGTCTCTTCTATTCTAATTATAAAATATGTTTGCAATTGGATCTCTGTTCTCATAGATGGCTAATAGATCGAATATGTCAGTCTTAAAAATGTAATTACAAATTGTCCTGTAAACAAAAACGAAGAACGCGATTATCGCGGCAGTTAATATGAAGCTTCCTCGTTCGACAGTTACGAACAGTTAGCGTTCCTGCCGGTGTTAGCAGTCGTTAAGAACGAATACGAACTCGCAGCAGCCCGTGGAAACTAATTGGATATCGCGGGCTCGTCCTTTGCAGCATACCGTTTCCATAATTAAATTACTCGCGGCCTCGGCGCCGCCGCATGTCGATAATCAAACTAATCCAGAGCGCAACATTCCCGGGGTAATGGTTTCTCGTCGAGGACCAACGGGAGGGTGAGAGGGAGGCAGGCAGGGAGGGATTCCAGGCCGCCACCCTCCGTTCTTCTGTCACCATCGTTGTCGCCTTTGCGTGCTCCTTTTGTTTCATTGATAGATAGATCGCCCTTCGCGTGTAGGGAAAGGCTCGCCGCTTACTTCGAATATACGAGGGTAAAAGCAATATACCGAACGACAGATACGAAAATATATAGCGCGACAGACGCGGGAACTGTACGAAATAGATGTAGATCTATGAGGGTAGACGAAAGAGAGAGGAGGGGTGAAGGGACGAGAGAGAGAGAGAGAGAGAGAGAGAGAGAGAGAGAGAGAGAGAGAGAGAGAGAGAGAGAGAGAGAGAGAGAGAGAGAGAGAGAAATCGAACGAGGAACCAAGGCGAAGAGCGAGAAGTAGAATATCAGCGTAAAGGACGCGAGCGAGATGGAGAAAGTTCGAAAGGACGACGACGCGCTCGCGCATCTCGTCCTGTCTGTGCCGGCTGCTCCAATCTTCCTCCTCTCGTACGGAGGAGGCTGAACAGGAGACAGGATAAACGCGCGCGCGGGTGCGAGTCGGGCGACGTGTTCGGCCGCGAGATAGAATGGATGGAAGGGGCGGGAAAGGGGGGAGAGAGTGCGAGGGTTGAATAAGCCCGTTCCGTTCGTGGAGGGGAGAGCGATTCGGCGCGAGAGGATGGCAGGAAGATGCGGGAGAGAAGGAGAAAGAAACATTTATTTTCTGCGCTTCGACAAATATATAAAATAAATCTATCAGCGCGTCATTGTATAATATTACGTGATTACCACTTTACGCGATCGTGAAACTTTGAGGTCAAAATCTTTACTTACTGTGATATTTACAACAATAAATATGTTAACATGTGTATTAATAAGAGAGAGAGAGAGAGAGAGAGAGAGAGAGAGAGAGAGAGAGAGAGAGAGAGAGAGAGAGAGAGAGAGAGAGAGAGAGAGAGAGAGAGAGAGAGAGAGAGAGAGAGAGAGAGAGAGAGAGAGAGAGAAAAGGAGAGAGAGAGAAAGAGGGGGAATGAGCGCCGAGTAGCAGACGGAGCAGCGGAGTGAAGACAAAGATTTCGTGGCGTATATATCGGAGAGAGAAAGAGATGCGCGAGAGAGAAGGGGAAATATACAGCTGGGTCGAACGCGCACAAGTGGTGGGGGAAGTCGTTGTCCTCGGGAGTCTTCGTACGCGCGCGACTTACACTCGTCAGTCCGATGCGGACCGCGCTCACGTCGATATCGATGGTACACGAGTATACATGTTCGTGCTCGCGCGCGCGGCGTGATATTTCGTTTCGCGTAACGCGGTGCGCGTCCCTTGCCGCGGCCGTCAACGTAGCAGCGACGTGTCCAAAGGACGTCGACCGTCTCTCATCCCGCGTGTGTATGTGTGTTTGTGTATCTGTGTGTGCGTACGTATCTCGGATGCTCGATGTGTCCCGCACGGCGGAGTAGTACGCGGGCGGCGTCGCTATGCGACGATGAACGCCGATGACACACGGGGCTTTCATCCTCGCGTGGCGCGCGTCATCGGCCAGCAGGATCCGCGGCTAGAGAGAACGTCCGTGGCCTAGCGGTTAGGATTTTCGGGGCTACGAGAAGAGCTGCGCCTCGGTAAGTGTCGGACGTTATATACAACACAGAGCAGGCGCAACTGTGTGCGTACGTATGTACGTGCGTACTACAAGCGTGCGTATACAACAGGGCGGCCCGGTAAGCGTGTCTTTTCAAACGCGGCGTCTTTGATAAATCTCGAGTCTCTATCGGATAAAATTCAAAACAGAGGGCGCCATTTTACGCAATATTTAGATTTATATACGCGTGGAATATTTCGATACTACGAGCTTTCGAGTCGGATTTTATCGAAGTTGATAAACAAATATGAAATTCTGTTATTGTTATTTTTGTTGCGTCGTGAGTTGTGTTGCTTCGTCGCTGAGAGGATATGTGATAATGAAAGGAAGCCCCCTTGTATATACGCATCTTGCGCGCGAGTTCCCTATGTTTTCGTCACATTTGAATACCCCTACATTTCTCTGGGATATGTTTTGAGATCAGAATGATAGGAACGCATTTTACCTTGCGAGATGGATTTCTCGCGGACTCGTGATACGTGAAGCTTGTCGCTTATTCAATCGAGATAAATGTTGATATACATAACATATAATATGTCAAAATAAAATCTTTGTTTCCGCTGACATTGACGCGCGTTCGTAATCGTTAGTCATAACAATAATAAAAGTTTGCTATTTATAATTGTAAATAAGAAAGAAGGAGATTAGAAAAATACGAAGGTGTTTTGTGCTGCTACTGTTAAATTGCACTTCCTGGCATTACACAGCTTTACGTTTTAAAATTAGATGCGTACTTTTTATAATTTTTTTAATTCTTAAATTTAATCAACATACTTTTAACGATTAAATTCAATGTTTTATTCTGTTTTATAGTGGCTATTTTTTAATTTAAAGAGATGTTAGATTTAAAATAATTTGAAACAGAATAAATTAAAATTTTTATATGTGATCATTTGCTTAACAATTAACATTATCAATTATGATTAAAAATCTTTTTTAATATTTTATATCAATGTGATTGAAATAAAAATTGTAGGTTCATATCTTTTCCTTCTTTTTTTGCTCTTTTTCGCTAAAGTCCTCTGTTCTATGATAATTGGACTTAAATATACTATAATAAAGTAGGCTTGTGAGAGACCTGTGGATAATTTAAAAAGTATCAAGACTTTATCTTGATTTTCGCAATCTCGCTGTTTGGACACGTCGAGATTTACGCCAGACAATTTACATAAATTATATCTCGCGTTTTTTAAATTAGTGATTACGAAAGACGAGTTGGCTCTGCCGTCTCGTTCTTCGACTTCGAATCGTCTTCGTCGGCGAATACGGTAAACGAATCGGGAAAATATTTGCGATAAAAATTGGTAACGCCTCGTCAAAGCTTTTTGGGTAAAGTTTGCAAGCTCGGTCGCAATGTCGAGGAAGTAAGTGCAAGACCTGTACATTGACGTCGGTCGTTTCTTCCGCTCCCTCCCAGGCAAAGTGTTTTACCGTGTTATGCCAAAATGGCATCGAGAAACGCACTCAACGTTTTCGCGATACGTGTATTGCGTTTAGGGATAAATGGAAGTGGACCGGTTAACCATTAAAACCGTTTTTTTTCATATATCCATGAAATATAATAATGCGATATTATCATCCCGTGGACCTTTTAACGATTAAAAGAGAACGGTTATTATGAGAATAAAATTATATTAACTCTAATAACGGTCGGTTAAACGTTCGGCGAATATGATACGTGCGTACTGGGAATGAAAGATAACAATAGAACGATTTAAATCCCGCATGATTTCCCGCATGATTAATATAGAGACTTTTATTATCAGTATCTTGGCTTCCTGGAGTAATTTAATATAGACTTATCTTTCTTTCTCTTATACTAGATCTTTCGATTTTAATTAATCGGGGTGACAACGCGTGTAGGGCTGTTTCGAATTTCTGGCCTTGCATTCTCGACTAAATGAAACTAGGTCAGAAATTCGTAATATACACTGAAATTCCCAATGGATTGCACAACGCACGCGATAACATTATAAATCTCGACACTATTATTCGGATGGTTGGATACGTTGGAGAAGATTGCTAAAATATATATCAACAAAAATATATATGTATAGATCGTGATCACATTACACACAGCCACGTTCAATCTGGAGAAAAACGCATACGGGTTTATAATATAAAATATTAACAAAAAATTTATATATTACAAATTACATATGAAAAGTTACTTTCAATTGTAGGTAATGGATTCTCATCTCATACATTCAACTCTCGTAAATAAAATAACAGGAACATTCGTGTGAATGTAGTTTATAAATTATTTTAGGCTCAAAATTTTTTTAGTAGTCATATTGTTACAGAAAGAAACTCAATAAACTCAAATTACAGATAAAGTTTGTTTTCTGAAAACTCGTCGATTTAAAATTGCATGAAATATTATTTCTAAATATATAACTTTAGTGTATTATTGCATGGCATTGCCAAATTTCTTTTTAATTTTTTTTTTTCTAAAATTGTAGTCTGAAAATTATAAAGAAATTATGTTTATGTTACTGAAATATTGAGATATTTTCACGTTATGAGATGCAATATACCGTTATACGTTAAAATTACATTTTCTGGAGTTTTCGTGTCTAGTTCTTTTCAGAAAATCGGAGAGCAGTTAACGACACGCACAGTCAAATATTTCATCAAAACATTTTCGAAAAAAAGATTTGTTAGAAAAAGAAGATGGAATTAACATGTTTGCTGAATATTATTGGTTTATGACTTCTGAAAAATATCTGTAAACAAAATTAAAATCACGGCGACTATTTTAAAATGATTCTATTTAAAATCAACACATATATGTAAAAAATACTTTATTTTGTAATTAAATGCTAACTTATTTGTCTCTCGGAAATTATACGTGATGCTATATAATATTTTGGCTTGTGGATCGTAATTGGGCTTCTTTAGACTAACCAAAATAATTTGATTTTTTTAGAGAGTGAAAAGAGTATTAAAGCTTATTATACAATGTAATCGGTACCAACGAAAACGCATTACGAGTAATTAAATTTCTAAAGAAGGTAGAAATTTATCGACGTTGAGAAAGATTCGATGTATCGTCATTCGGATGGCGTGCCGGGTCGATTCGCGTTCGTAATTATTTTATACGTCCGGACTCTATCTCTTGCTTGGATGCTTGGACATTACGCAAAACGTGTTTCGCTGGCGTTGCGAGGTAACGGTTCAGTGAGACGCGCTCGGAAAATTGTCCGATCGCCGGCGAATGGCGAACGACGCTTGCGACACGTTGATCCCCTCGGCACCGAGTCTTCATCTGTCGATATCTCTGGATTATCACGATCGAATTTTGATAACGTACCACGATGAGAGAGAGAGAGAGAGAGACCCTATAGTTAGATCCTAGAATAAAGTGTCGAGTATAATATGCATGGACGGATGAAAGCGCGCGCGAATTTTTGATGCTTCGTGAAATGTCTGTGCTAAATCGGATGTCGGATCCGAGACTATTATATATGATAGTCGAGGATTGTAAGAAAACTCTCCGAGTTTTGCATGTTAAGAGATTCATTTATCCTTCTAAGAAAAAAATACTTGGTCTGTATCTACGAATGATGATTCATTCAAAGTGAATGCATTGGAGGAACGGGTTTCCTTCGACTCAAGGCGAATTCATTGGGGAGTTCGCTTTTGTGTGACGATGAGAAAAGTAGAGAAAAAGAACAAAGGAATCGTTTCGTAGAAATAATAATCTGCATTTAGAGACGGCAGGAATACAGATTTTCGCTTCGCGGTATAAGGTCTGTTAATAGCTGTATATGTATAATATAATTAGTGTGCGATTGTTGAGTTAAATTAATGGATTCTGAGTAAAAATGTATGTGTGACTATATTTTTACGGAACTAATATTTTTATTTTCAATTGCTAGTAATATTAATATTTACTATATATTAATATTAATATGTATTATTAATATTTGTATTAATATTTACGTATTAAGCACATTTTTTAAATTGCTGAAAGTGTGTGTGTCTGTGTATTTAAGATTGCTATCAATTTTAAAATATAAATTTCTACACAACGTTGACAGTTTCAATTACAAAAAAAATATCGTATTTCCGTCATCTTTCAACGCGGAACGATCCATTTTTGCGGAAATATCGTTCGCATGAGTCACTTCCTTTTCGCTTTGGGCGACTCGTCCCGGAATAATCATCAAATGCGAACCGTGTAAATTCACCGTGCCGGGACTTGCGAAATTCGAGTAATAGCTTTCGCCGTGCCAAGTCATTCTTCCGCCTGCACGGACGAGGCGCGATAAAGCTCCTCCTCGTACGAACATCGCGTCGACATTCCATTTTCGGAATGTAGTGTCTATCCCTCGTCCGGGGACCACCTTCTAGTCCCTCCCGATCCCGAGTAAGTGTATCCGGCTGCAGTGCTGCAGCAATGCTTCTGTAATTTATTTTGGCACCAAACTTTAGAGTTTTGAAATATCGCGACCTACCTACCTATTTAATTGTGAACTTTACAACGGATCGAAGAAGAATGTTCGAAACGAGAATAATAACAAGAAAATAATATCGCACCGCCATTTTTGACGCGAAGACTTTGTCTTGAAACTCGGGTGTGCTGAATCGCGTTAAAATAACATTCGAGCAAAATTATTCCCAACGTTGACACCTTAAAGTTCGTAAAGTTTATGCAAATTCACTTGTAATTAAACTTGTCTCATTGTCAGATTTAGCCATATCTCTTTCTACTAATCATCATATTTAAATAATTTCCTCTTTATGAGTATAGTACTTACAATAAGATTACATTAAAAAAACAAGATAAAGCTTTTCAGATTTGTTTTTGCCACATTTATCATGTCACAATTATTTTATCGCATTTTATATTTTAATTGTAATATAATTTTACATAAAATCTTTTATTATTCTTACATTTTTTAAACTTTAAATCTTATATTCAAATCTTATATTTTTTTGTTTAGTCTGTCATGTTTATGATAAAGTTGGTTAAAGTAAAATGCTCTAAAAGATCCGCCGGTGGCATCCATTGTTCATTGCTCACGAGCTTAAGCGTAAACATGATTTATTCGCGGATTATGCATCGTGTCACATCGAGGGAAAATGTATTATCGCTCCGGTGATGTCGAGCTTGCACGTCGCCGCCGTCGCGACGCATACACACTTTTATTTACACATTACAGCGTGCATCTCTTGGCGTTGCATCTCTTGCGACGCTAGTCGGATATGTTAAAGCTTGATTATATATACGCGACTGTTCCTCTCTGAGAATGCATCTTGTGCCTATTATTTCATTTTGTTCTTTCACTGGAAGAATTCGCGAGAAGAATACGGGACCTGTGCGAACCTGTTTCTTTTCAACGCAGTCTTTTATGGAAAAAAAGTGTAAAGCTCTTCTCGTATGTCGAAATATACACGTTTTGTGTGAACCAATTGCGCGAAAACTAGTCTACCGCGATAAATCCGCGTGTACAGGAAATAGGAAAAATATATTAATTATATAATTTTATATTATATGTCGAAGCTTATAATTTTTAATTTTTCTCAATAAAAAAATTCTCTCTTCTAAATTATTATATCTGTATATATATTTCTCTTTATATATATTTTTTTTTTTATAAAATGTAGGGTATTTGCTTTCATTAAAAACATTATTATTGAATTTGCAAATTGAATATTATTTTGCGATCTGTGTTTAAGAGCATAACATGCAATATCATCAAATAAAAATGTATTGTGCTGTTATTAATTGCGGTTCGACTAGCAAAGTTAACCTTTCCCGGAAAAAAAGGACTATTCATGTATTAACAATACGAAAATCACTTTGCTAGTAGCGCGTATCATTTGCATGTTTCAAAACTTTGTCCATGAAAAATGCAAACTGTTTGCGCGTTATGAAACTGCTGTATTTCGCGAGTATTTTTAATCGTCGTTGCTGCATTAATAATCTCTTCTGCGTCGGTTGCATATACCGAAATTTCAGGCGACCAGTTTACGATGGTACTGGGAAATGGGATTAGATTGTATTATCAAAAGTAACTTTGCTTCGGAGTAGTTTTATAGAGCCATACATTATTCAACGAATAAATTAACAATTAACTCACGGAATCACGTAGATATCACACAACTTGAGTTAATATAAATAACTTTCTTGGATATTAAATTTTTTTATTTCGCGAATATTAAACATACGAAAATCTGTTATTTCTTACTACGTACATATATGTATATGGAGGTACTAAATAAATTATTATTCCGTTGTAATATTAACATACGACACATTAATCTGTTATCTTTCGGTTATTTAAAAATTCTTATTCATCATAACGCAGAGTTATATCTTTTGTCTATTGGCGTAACCCTCGTTACATGCAGGGTTTGTACATATGTATCGGGACCATTAATGCGCTCCATTATACAAGCCTGCCCGCGTTTATTCTCGCGCGAACAATCCTCCGACCACAATTGCCGAGTCGACGACGCTCTGCCTATTGCCTCCCTTTCCCCCTTCGAAACACAAACTCTCTTTTACGGTTTACAAGTTTACTTTTACGAGGTAAATGTTCTCGGTCACCCTTATCGCTTCTCTTGCAGCGCATAAGTAGAAACGGGCGCGTAATTCCGCAGCGCGGCAAGTTTCACAATCGCGAGTTTGCGGCTCTAACCAACAATCTAATTTTTTCTACGAAGAATAGAATAATATTGCGTGTTCATAACACTTATGACCAATTTTTCGGTGCACATTTTTGTCAACAGGATCGATCGACGACCGGACACCTGGAGGTGGTAGACGTCAAGGAGAGAAGAGGATGAGAGGAGAAGGAGTCGATCCGCCGTCGAAGGTGAGGCGAGGTGGAACCGACTGAAAAAGGGAGGAAAAAGAAGAAGAAAAAAAAGAGGAAGGCTGAAAGCGAAGAAGAGACGCGGTGGAGGAGACGGCGGAGAGGGGTCGAAAGGTTGAGCGACCTACAGACCACGACGAGGAGAAGGTGGTGGCGGGGAAAGGGCGGTGGAGAAAGGGCAGACGGGGAAGAAAGAGGAAAAGAAGGGGAAGGAGAACGATCGGCGGAGAAGGACGGAGAAATGATCTTGGTAGGTGACTGGCAAAGTGCTGCGGTGGTCGACTCCTCGACGAAAGGCAGATAGCGCCGCCATTAGTCGTTGCCGGGGCACGGAACATCGGGCCCATGCGCGTTGCGGCCCTGGCCGTGGGTGAGGAGGGTGAGGAAGAAGACGGGGACGAAGAAGAGGAGGACCGTACGGGCCACCGCCACGAGGCTCGCGGGCTCGCGATGTGCCCCCCGGCTACGGCGGCAGTGGGGGTCAGAAGTCGACGGTCTGCCACGAAGTGTCCGATTTTCTTTGTGCTGCTGCTGCTGCTGTTACCCGTCTGGATTCTGACGATCGTCGTCGATGCGTCTCCCCTTCATCCCGTACCACCGTACAAAGGTGAGTCACGTTTACCTTTCTTTGTCGACTCGTTAGAGCAACGGTGCTCCAAAGTCCGTACACTTAGAATGATATTACATTCGATATACGATGAGTTTATACGAACATATTTGATTGAGATATTGGATAAAGAATTTTTAGGATTCCAAAAGTTTCTTGCAATAACAGTGCAATCAGTGTATGTTCGACAAAGTAATACCATCCCTAATATAACATATGGATCAAATTGGAAATTAAAAATTGACAAAGATAAAATTTTCGTACAAGTTTTTCCTCTTCATAGAGTTTCTTCTTCCACATCTTATTATTTAATTTTCTACCGCGATAAAACTCAAGATATTTTTTTATATAATTATTAGTAAAATTATAACATTGTTCTGGGTGCATAAATTATTATCATGAAATAAAAACATAATGCGTTATGTTTTTTGATCTATTTTTTAGTCTTCTTTAATAATTAACAAAATATTAACAAATATTTAATAGTTAACAAAATTGTTAACAAATTAGTTAAAAAATAATTAACAATGTAAAACAGTTATATAGATTTTTAGAGCCAATTTTTTTTTTATTTTTTAAATTACAAACAATAATTGCTTAAATTACACGTTATATAGTTCTTCTCATTGTGAGAAGTATATTATATATTCTTATAATAAACACTTATTATATTCCATCTTATTATTGTAATTTTTCGTTTTTGAAACAAAATACGCGAAAACGAATGACCTGTGGGGAAACAACGAAAATAGTCTATATATATATAGAGAATTGAGAGGAAGAATCGATTTTCATTAGATAATTATTCTCGCGATTTACGGCATTGATTCGAGTGGAATTACGATTAATTCGCGATTGAATTATATATTAGATCTGTTCTCGATTAGCAATCTGTAATGTGCATCTCGCAAATGCTATCATGTAACCCTAATTCGTATAACCCATACGAAATCGGTCTCGCATGAGGGATCGATTCATAATTAATAGACTCATATGGATCAACGTTATTATTATCGTTCCTTTGATATACATATGATTATCGTACAAATATGTATATGTATGATGCCGTTGTGCCGTTGTGCAAGATTTTAAAATTTTATTATAAAAAATAGCCATATTTTTTTCGTACGTTCTCTCTTAATATCGATTCAGGAACAATGATAATTTAGAATATTCGATCAGCTTGACAGATAATTCTTAATTTTTTTACTTTTTGAATTAAATATTTTTATTATAATTTAGAATAAATATAACAAAATTCGGTTTACATTGCAATTACACGTGTTCGCGAGACTCTCCGCGCGAGATACTCTAGAAATATCACGCCATTTGATGTCCCGAACGGGTCCGCCCGCACCGCTCGGCGATGGCCTCAAATCCGATACTCCTCTTTGTCTCACGTGTTCCTTTTATGTTCCGATCGTTCGATCGATAGTATTTGCGGAAACAATGATACGTGACCTTAAACGGCACTCTAATTGCGAAAGCACGCGATGCAAACTGCGCTTCGCGTCGTTCCATTGACTGTTCAAACCATTTATATGCATCGAAAGTCACATCTGCAAAGTCTGTTCATTAAAATGAGTATATCGCGCAATTTATATTTCATATCCTTATATTTATTTGAAATTTTACTATGAATTTAGATAATTAAAAAATATAATTTTGGGATGGTTAAATAATCAGACAAATAAAAATTTATAGTGAAGACTATAAATAACTAGATAGCAAAAGATAATCGAATCGAATAATAAATAATGAACTAATTTTCTTCTTTGTTTACTTTCTTTTTTGTTCTCTTGAGAAACAATAATTATGAAGTTATGTAGGCGGGAAAAAATGTCGAGGGCGAGTAATTGGATCTGAATTGTGATAAGTTTCCAAACCATATGCACATCAATATAATAGTTTCCCTCTAATCTATCTAATAGTGCGCGTATACAATTATAATTGACAAAATTATGTGTAGATAAATACAATTTTACTTTTTATTCGCGTTTTTAACTACCCGCTAAAATTCTTTAATTTTTAAGTATTTTTGATTGAAACACTTTAAAATTTCTGATCATCGAGAGATCATTCCGTACAAATTATAAAGATATCGAAAAATTATTAAATTCATACGATACATTGAATTCTAGTGGCTGGGTTATGAAGGTTAATGAGTGCATCCTTTCGGTGAAATGGACGCGAAACAAGTGCACTTTGGTTGCTGCACTTGTCCGAGATATAAAAACGCGTCTCTGAGGAGCTCTCTCGGCCGGCCGAGTGGTCGAGGTGAATCCTCGAGAAGTGTTCGTTTCTCTTAAAATTTCTGTCGTCTTAAAACATTTAATAAGTTTTTGCAGTGAATGTGATATTTCGCAGCATAAAAGTACAATGTGCGAAAATAAAATAATTGATTTTGCAATCATTTTACGTTGAAGTATCGGCATCCACAAGTAGCATTTATAGCATATTGAAAGAAAAAGGCTCTTCTACAAAGTCACGATAGTAATAGTAGCACCAACATGCGAGCACAAACGTAGCCGTAGTTACATAAATAGTTATAAGAATTGTAAATATTACAAATATTTTGTATAAAGTTAAAAGTACAAAAAACGCGAAATATTTCGACTTACCTCGGGCTTTTTCCAATTTCTAAAAAAAAAAAAAAAAAAAAATAAATAAAACGAAAAAAATATTTGTGAGAACCTTACAAGTTGGACATTTGGTATCTCTTATTAGTTTTTTTTTTATTATCGAAAGTTGTATTTCTATAAAAGCGTATATATTGATTTTGACTATTATTGCATATTCTTCGTTAAATATATTGTTGTCTAATTTTAGTAATATAATTTAAAAATATAAATTTGGACCATCGATTTCTGCTATTATCGCATATTCAATGCTAAATATAACTGCCGATTCAAATTAGGATTTCCGTAAATATGGATGTTTATGGAAAATTTCATTCGTTGAAAATTGGGTACATTTATTCATGGATGTATTCATCTTACTGCCGTATACTTATATGTTATATATATATTTGATAGATATAATTGCCTGAGTTTGCTTTTTTATTATAAGCTATAAAGAAGACATATAAAAATTTATTGCATCTTCTTTTTTACAATAAGCTATGTAAATGAAAGTATACCTCATCCGATCTACACGGCTTTGAATTTTGTAACGATCTGGGCAAAACACGAACAGTTATTACGCGTTTTTTCTCATTGTGGACAATCGAGCGCGATTTGAATGCACTTTAATGTTTAAATCATATGACAGAACTCAAGTATTCCAATTTGACAATGTAAATATTGAAAACATCTGTCTAAATCGATTTTCTTTAATTTTGAAAAAAAATCATTAAGGTCTCAGGAATTATTTAATATCACATAAATATGAAGATTAAAGAATATATTACTCCCAAATAATATTGCATCTATAATTATTTAATTACTTACAGATATAAAATGGGATTCTGTTACAAAAAAGATTCTTTTTTGTAAGAAGGTTCGCATTATGTTTAAAGCGAGAAAAAAAAGAATTATAACCGTTATTCCGCGATACGGTATCATGAATTAGACTCATACTTTCAAAGCGCTATTATCGTTATGGATAAAGCAACGATCGAAACGTTGAGTCGTACAATACGAAATATGTTGTTAATAACTATGTATATAATTTATTATTCTGTAGCAACGAAAGAAATTTTCTTCTCGTATTCCTTTTTTTGCCTATAAAAAAGAGATTAATGGGAGGACTTTTTGGTTTATCTAAGAAACGAAGAAGCGTTTCGTCGCGCTCTTAATCATGCTCGCACCTGGTACAAACGTACTTTTATGGCGCGACTCATCTTCGCGTGACTCGCGATTTACGATTTGTGCAACGCATTCTTCTTAGAAATATGGCCATTAATAGAACTGTTTTCTTGCATTTTTCAGATATCATGCGCAACTCATACATCGGATACTACGAGGCAGCCACTTACGACACCGCGACCTTGAGACAACATCGCAACCGGATACGTCGCGACGTCGCCGACTCCGAGCAACCTCTGATTCTGCACCTGAAGACGCTCGACAGGTGAGTCCCATAAGCGAATCCGTCTTTCCTTATCCCGATACACAGTCAGCTCTTTTTTTTCCCTCGCTCGCGGCGTGTCCCGAGCAAAGACGCAAGATCGATACCGAATCTGGACATCCGAGAAGCCTGTTGAAATTTCAGCTATATCTCGAACACTCGATTCTAGTTTCAAAATCAAAGTATGACGAATATCGGAAATTCGAAAAAGATATGAGATTTTGGTCTTTGCAAATCTATGATGTTATAAAGATTTTGCACTAAAATTTCTCTGAATAAGCTTTTGTAATTATACAATTTTTTACAAATTTCAAAAATTGCAAATACTGTTATCTTTTACACATGCTTGTAAAGCGATGTGAACAAAGTCGGCGGTGTGTCGCCGCAGCGTTCTCGGTATGTCCTAATTAGGTCAGTGGTGCCTGAATCCGATTAAAGATGGTGGTCAAGACTAATTCACGCGCGGCTTATATAGCTTGTATGTGTCGTGTATAATCGAAGTTATTTGAAAATGGTATATATACATATATACATATATCCTTTTTAAAATAGAGATTTATTTAATAGACATCGAAGAAAATTGTTATCTCATTAACAAAAAAAGAAAAAGAAAACTGAGTTTATATTTTCTAATATTTGTAGGATTATTAGACATTTCTATTTTCTATCATACACATTTCTACATGTTATTCTTTATATATTTTCATAATTTTTTAAGAATCTCCCATTTCTCCGCTATGTCCAACACAAGATATATTTGTAAAATATAATTATTGAAGCTTATTCTAAGATAAGAAATTTTTGTTGCTGAACAATTACAGCAGCAATGCTTACAGATATGATAATTGGAGAATTATAGAAAATGCGAATATAATATCAATGTTTGCACGCGTTAAACCAGATTTTACTAGATTTACTATCTACAGGAAGAGCAATTATAGAGTTTTACTTTCGCGGTTATTTAATGTAAGATTGGAACATAACGCAACATCGGAAAGTTTAATTTATGATAGCGCTCCAGTTTAACAACGATACAAACCGCGTTCTAGTCTGTCGATGTATTACGGAATCGTTTAAATATTGACTCGCGCTTTCACTCTTGCGGCGTATTTATAAACTCTAAATATACGCTAAAGATAACGGTCCATCTTCCTTTTCCATTCTGAATTATAACGGTATACGATATGGTTTTCTCGAATTCTTTAGTTCGCACAATATTTACATACTATATTACATACTACATTTACGTACTATATATTACGTAGTATATTAAAGTAATTAAGTTTTTTTATTTCTAGTGCATAATATTCATTTATTAACATTCTCCTGAATTACAAAATTATGTTTTTATCAACGCTACTATTTTTTATTACGGAATGTAATTAGGAAAAAACCTAAACTGCGAGAAATTATGTCTAATCGTTTGATTTGAATTAGAAGTGGCCTCGCGACCGTTCCTTTGTGTTTTTCTAATTCTACGAAAATTGTGAATTATAATTTAGTCATATATATGACTTCTATATCTAAATTTAGTGTCCCAGTTATATGCAATAGAATTTTTTCCTTTCCTCTACGTTCAAGAATAGACGAATTAAATTGAATTGAATGAGAATTTCTAATTTCCAACACATTTTGTGAGATCTATACTGAAATTAAAATGACTAGATAAGAATAGAAATTGATTCTGTAATTTTAAGGTCAGTCATTCACCAAAATATTTAGGGACTCATAATTAAAAGTAAAATAAATTTTTATGAATTTTTTTCAAATAATTATTTTTTGACAACTTTTTTTCTCTTTTTTTAACCTTTTTTTTTATTCTTAAAAGCGAAACAGAATGGGACGGGAATAATATTTCACATCTGAAAACCCAAGATATTACTGTAATTATTCTATTAAAATTTCCTCGAAAAATTAAACGCAAAATAACATTGCGTTATCTATTTGATTACTCTAAAGCTTAATTTGAGAATATTTCTAGATTTACGGACAGGACGGGACAGAACGAGACGGAATTTAAAAAAATGGGCAATATTAAAAAAAAAACTCTTGAGACACATTATCTTTTTTTTTTTTAATTTTGGAGTTATAATTTTTTGAGACCATGTCTTATATCCCAAATTTCGGGATTATAACTTTTCAGAGCATTGTCCCATTTCTTAAATTTCAGAACATTTTTTCTGGCATGTTTATCAATTCTTTAATATTAAATTTGATGACATTTCACGTCTGTAACGTGCATATTATATATTCCACTGTTAATTTTATTTAAGATATTTATATACCTTAATGTTTACAATGAAATAGATTTTATTTATTATCGTTTTATTAGTAGGATATCAATATCATATACATATATAGAAACAAAATGTCAAGTGACTTTCTTAAATAGAAGTACTAGGTAATCACATATTAATTCAATAATAGAGAAGATCGTGTTGGATGAATTCTATAATCGCATTAAATCACCTCGGATCCGAAAATTTTGTTCGATTTCGTGTCCCAATGTTAAACATTTGTCGAACTATCCATTATGCAAGAGACTGTGACGACCGCGTGCACCATGTAGATTGCAAAGTTACAACGAATGGTCTAGTATCTCAGCCGTAGCGAAGTGACCCAGTAGAAATAGCTTGCGCGCGTGCCCATTTCCCTCGTGTTCCCTTTTCCTCGCCCCCTTTCCTCTTCTCCCCGGGGGAAAAGGAAAGGGAAACAAGTTTCCGAGGAAATTTCGCCCGTAATTCATAGACGTTAAGCTAATTAACTGGCGGGTACTTCTTGATCCGACAGTCAGGAGGATTTGCGGCACCCCGGAGAAAGAGAGAGAGAGAGAGGGGGGGGAGCAGCGGGGAGAGGGGAAGTGAGAGAGAGATCTCGACGAGAGAAATCAGTGAGTCAAGTCCCGCGATTCCCGTGCGTCGGATTTGGACGCGCGTAATTACCGCTAATTGCTCCGACGACGAGGATGAGGACGACGTGACGTCATTGTTTTTTTTCTCGCATCTCTCGCCGGTGCGATTACCGTTACTTTCGAAAATCCGCCGTGAAGAAAATTTGTTACGTCGCGCTTATCCCCTTAAAGTCGATGAATTAGAACGGCGGTGATTCTATTAGCGGAATCGATCTGTGTGTTTGGGAGTAGTTGTCTTTTTCTCCTGGACAAGACAAGTCTCGCGATGTATGATAATATATATTTTTTTAGATAATATATTTATTATTTGATTTTTGCGTATATATATATATTGAAAACATTTTATATTAATTTATTTAAAAATACATATGCTATTCCTGCTCCACACACAATCCATTATATTGCATATTATTTACATATATTTATATAAAGCCGTTTAACGATTGCTGCAAGTTGCAGCCCACTATTGCCACTTATCTTGATACGTTACGACTCGCACAGTTATTACGGCTATACATTCCGCCTGACGCAATATCTACTGCCGTTCTACGTTCCGGCAATTCCAGGGAGTTTCAGTCTCGAAAGAATTTTAGTTTGCGAAGAATTCTTTACCTAAAGCTGTCCGGAGAATGTTAAATAAATGAGAACAAGAAAAAAAATCGAGGGATATGTATTGGCATTCCCGTTTCGCGCACCTCTCTCGCATCGCGAATTTCACGTTCTACGCGACAAACGACACGCAACGTCTCCCAGGTGGTACAAGACACAAGAGGGAAACATTCCCCGAACATCTCCACAGTCTCGTTCGCAGTCCACCGATGTAACTACAGCGTACATCTCTTTATGTAAATCGGTCGAATCCACGTCGGGCAATAAAATGTAAAGCAGAAGGGGATCGAGCCGTGCGCGCGATTCCCTTCGTTCGTTCCCGGTGTCGTCGTCGTCGTACCAAGCGCACGCCACACCCTCCTACTACCCCCCTTCCGCCCCGAAATCCTCCTGCACTGTCGCACGACGGTGGCGTTTCCACCCCGGCGCACCTGGTACAAACTGGTAAGATAATAGTTGAGGAGAGGAGGAGAAGAAGTTCCCCGTGTGCGACACACACGCGCCGCCCCGGTTTCTCGTCGTAGCCTCGGCCTCCACTCGGTGATTGTTTCTGTCGAGTATCGCAATGCGATTTTCCTGCCTCTATCCGTGCCGAGGACACACGACCTGGCAAATTTATTTGGCAAAGTTGCCGGCCGTTTATATCGCCTCTCGTATTTCGCGAATATTATACATATATAGATCGTCGATAGGCCGCGTTTTTGCAAATTTTGTCGCGACATTGTTTGTGAAACGCGATTACATTGCGATACATTCATCCTATGACCTTTTTCTCTCGTCTATTTCGGGTCCTGTAAGCGGTTAATTATAAAAATAGCTTGTTCCATGAGAGTAAAATATTTTTATTATATAACACTCTGTTGTACACCCTATTTTCCGGTCGTTGTATTTATGAAATTGATTCTCATTCTTTATAAAATTAATATTAAAAACTATATAAATAAATATATACATATATACATATATAAATTGTAAGAAGAAAGTTATTTCATTAAAGGAAAAATTAAAATTAAAATTTTTGAAGAAAAAAAATTAAGTAACACGAACTTTTTATACGAGATGCACACTTAATATCCTTTTTTTTCCCAAAAAACAAATTAAGGAAGATTATATTGTATATTTCTTTTTTAAAAATGTATTTTTCTATCGTATTATGAAAATAATTATTTATATTTTATCGACGATTTTATTAGTTTCTTTTACATTGTGTGACAAAAAAAATGAGAAAACAATTTTCACGTTGTATACATTTTTAGTGATTTCTCAATATATATAGTCTACTCTTGGGAAGAGACCGGTATAGTCGAGAATAGTCGGAAATAGACATCGTATACATGCGACACCTTTTCACTTTTCTAGCCGCGCTTTTGTTTCTCGATGAAAGAGGCTTCGCGCATGAATAGGCCGTATGTACCTCGGCGCACCTAGCTCGGATGTTGCGGATCCAGTTTTCCTGTACGTGGGCACAGGTTTAGTATCCAAGCCAACGCATCGTTTCGTCGTGCATACAGGGGCGTGTTATGGGCTGTTATGAAATATATGAAAGCTAAAGAGCACACGGTCGGAGCTGCTTTTTCCTCCACCTCTCTAAGATATGCGTGTGTGCTTGGACTTCCTTAATACAATAAAGTCGACCTTTGTTACTAAAACGCGGCATCGTGGCAAAAATCGTAAAAATTTACCTCCTCGACGAGGGCGCGCGAGTTATAAAAAGTACGTATATCGCGCGCTTATGATCATTATGAAAATAAATGTTATGCAAAAGTTGCAGTTTTGGGGAAAAACAGGAAAATTATTTGAACTACTTTCCCACTTCGTATCACGAACTGCTTTTCTCCTGAAGAAGTTGTAATTGTTATAAAGAAGTGCTCAAAAAATTATTAAAGGGATGTGATTTCATATTGATGAGTATATATTAATATATCGATACTTCTCGTAATGATTAGAAAGAGTAAAGACTACGAAATTAATAAATAATAGCTTTAATCTCTCTTAGTTATTAGCTCGAATTAATATTTGTAATAAAAGAAGTACAGACATCTTATAGACTATTGACGAAGTTAATCTAAAAGGCTAAAGCGACTAAAGAGTATATAGCTTTAAGAAAGAAAGTATACCAGTAACAAAGTTCTACTTTTGCCAAAGGAATTTGGTGCCGAGTTTTCTTAAAGGAAAATTTAATCTCTTGATGGCGTGATCTTTCTCCTTTCCTTCTATCAGCAACTTTTTTCATATTGAATGTTGAATACATGTAGCCAGGTAATTCAGCACAAAAGAAATTTGTTTCTAACGAAACTAAACAAGCAATTGTATTCTTTAGAGAGAGAGAGTGCATTAATATTCAGTAAATAATTTCTCTTGGCATCTTTATTTTTATCATTTGAATAAGTATTTGCGTATTTTTTACGTATTATTTAATTGTCTCAGAAATTTACGATAATAGAAATAGATTGAATATTTCTCGGTTTTAATTGGAGAGCATCTTGTATATACAAACTTAAGAGATTAACGATAAGGAGATTGGCAAATGCAACGAAAGTTCGCCTTTTACAAGCTCCGGACATTAAAAGCGGCACTTAAGCGACTTTTTCGCGACGCGATGAGGCGAAGATACGACATAACGAGCCTCCTTCAAGACAAAGCTGACAATTCAATGCGCGGTCTGCAGGCGAAGGCACAGAGATGTTGGATTATGGAAATGATTGTCGCGGAAGCAGCATGGCGAGCGCGTCATAAAGAGCCGCGACTAATTGTTACATTTCCCCTAATTCCTCGCGTAATGCGTCCCGACTGTGGCCGCGTATCTTTATGGTAATCCAACGTGTTAGCGTCTTTTTGCTTGGGTACGCTAAAGTCGTTTCTTCGCCGGCGTCTTTGCGCTGCTAATACGATGATAATAAATGCCGCGAAAAGAATTACGATCGTTCTGCTAGATCTCTAAATAAAAGCGTAAACAGCCGTTAGTTGGTAATGCATTAAGAGAACTTTATGCTTTATAGGAATAAAATTTTCTTTCCGAATGAGAGAATATATTAATGACATTTATCGAAAGTAAAACGATATAGAGAAAGAGAAATTAACAATATGATAAATAAATTCAAAATACATTATACATAATTGTTTATATTGCTTGTGATTTTTTGCATTAATTGTACTATGAAGTACAAATTAAATGCACGAATTACGTGACAGAAATAGAATTTTTTCTTCCTTTCGTATGTTGTCAATACATTTTTTAATATTTTTTTCGATAGATTTGTAATTTTTTTATAAGCCACAAATAATTTGTTGATTAAGAATTCGACACAAAGAAAGAATTGTGCAAAATAACCGAAATATTTTCCTTAGTTTCTTTTTGCGTGAAATGCCTGAAATGTTTTGTTTATATTTTTGTTCTTGAAATAAAGCTCAATTCTTTCTGAAAAAAAAAGAGAGAACGTAATAGGCATTCCGTATCGATAAGAAACAAAATATAGGAAGCAGAGTTTTTAGATATCGACAACACAAGAGTCAATTATCGATGAACGAGCGTAGAGACAAGATTGTAAATTTCCAAATTTTTTGATGAAAAAAATGAGAAAGAGAGATTAGACCTAAAGCAAGAAGTATGTTGTTAGAGTACTTCCGATATTGAGATTCTCTATATTTATATGTATATTTAGCAGCGTGCGTCATTGTAGTGGCATTTAACGTGACTTCGCGTTTGGTTGGTTTCGCTTGACCTTCTATGTAAATTCAACGTCATCGCGGAATCGGACTTTAACGAGATATCCGGAAACGTGTACGTGGTACGTGTTTGCGCATCGTCATTGTGAAAGTCGCATAAGTTCTAACATTGATTTTATTTAATGTGAGAATCATGCGTTATTTCACCGTATTTTATAATGATTACCAGTTTCTCGCCGATCTTTTTGATTGTCATCGTGTATCAGTCACCTGTCGTATGATGACTATTATTATGATTATCGCTACAGTGTGCTTGAAAAGGATTTATCATCTAGTTGAGTGAGGATTTGCTAAGAACATGTGATGAAACGCATATAATTAAAGATTTGAGATAAATTTAAATTAGTCTCAAAATTGGATCTTAAATAAGTTTAAAAATGCAGTTGAAATTGAAAAGTGCGTTTTTCTCGAATTAATAAAATTTCAGTTTATGTTCGCGCTTGTATTTCGTTATAATAATATACAAATGTTATTTTGTCGTCACACATGTTTCCTATTTAATAACCTTGGCTCGCTCTTGATTAAATATGTTACGATGTATTTAATTTACAAATGTATATATATAAAGTATAGTCACGAAACGCAATTATGTTGCATATTTAAATGGACGGATGCATTTCGGTTATAAATAAAATAACTAGTATACGCGACGCGTGTGTATTTGTGAAAGCGCTAATGAGTTTCTCGAGCACACGTTTCAATTTACCACATTCTAATATTACATGCTTTTATATTGCCTCTTTCAAAAATATCTCCTTCATAATTTATCTGTTGTTGCATTTTATACAGAATATAGAATATGGTCGAATTTATTTTTATATAAAATGGATGCACTATCACGTAGCATTTATGCGTTTATCTTTATCGAAAAACAAATATTATCATGTTTCAATCGTGATTTATTTTTCTACAAAAATATTTAGTTTTTCCTTTTTTTGTATCGAAAAGATGCATTATTCGATTTCCGTGCAACAATTAATTTTTATTATATTTATTATATTTTTTTTTCACGATACGTTGTTTTTGTAATTGTACATCTCGATAGTATACGTCAATGATTGAAAGTGTTTTTATGAAAACGTCAATAACTTATCTGTATCTATATCGTATATGCATCAGTTTATAATATTTTAATATTTCACTCTCTTCTGCAAATTTTCGCTTTTTCATAATTTATTTGCTGTAGTATTTTCTATCAATAAATAACGCTCTAATTTAATATGGTGAAGGTAGAGCGTAAAACTTGCTAGAATTATCGAAACTGTTACATATCCTCATTTATTATATATCTCTACTCACACGATTCATTTCTTTTATAAAAGTAAAACGCAATATATGTACAAAGAAAACATATCGCTCGATATCAAAGAAAAGATTTATTTTTGCCATACATATAATGTCTTTGTCATAATCAAATGTCCTGATTTTATCTATGTTATTAATCCGTTTCACGTCGTTTTCTTTATAGGAATCCATAGTGCAAATGTCAATCTTAACAGATTATGATCTCGTTAAAGGCGAATTTGTTACGTATGTAAATGTCACTTGCAAGAGCGAAAGAGCGTATGTATGTTTAGCTGAATCTGTGGGAGAAGCCATTCGATCCGTATGATGTTACATGGTTTCATCTTGAGCTTAAGCGATCTTTAGAGAGGTTCGAAGGTTTCGTATGTCGTATCTCTCGAAGTCATACAGAACATCCTGCACCGTCAGATTAATCCGCGAGTCTATAACAGAAAGCGCGATAAACATCACGATTAGAGCATATTTCACTTATTTGTAAGAATTACTTTGAGAATTTTATTTTAAATGTTGGAGATTTGTGTTACATATATTTCTCCAATATTGTTGGAATAAAGTGATATATATTTTTTAATATAAATATAATGTTTAAAATGTTTTAATTTTATAATATCAACGATATTTCTTTATTATCGGTAATTTATCGTCATTCTATTAACGATGTCTCTATATTTTATTTTTGTGCGAGAGACTGAAATATACTTACATAATAAATATGCACGGATTTATGAACTGATCTAACGTTTCATACAAAGTATGCTCAAAGAGAGCGATATCGCATCTCAGTGAGGGAACAAGATATTTATTTTGTACGCACGTGTATGTACATTTTTTTCGCCTTTACAAACGCGTGCAATATTTATATTGATAGATATCGAGAGTTTGTATATTTGACTTAAAATAGCACATTTTTTTATATAAATCTCATTATGATCTTATATGCTCGAAAATTTAATTGAAAAATTATATATATTGTGTATATATATAATATAATAAAACAGGATTTCTTACCGAATCGACCTCGAACATTATAATTATATGGAAAATGTCCTATCTTTTATTCCATTGATATTGGAAAGATATTATTCTTTAAATTCTCGATATCTCTCTAAAAACAAAATTATCGGAATAATTCTTGTGGATAAGTGAAATATAGTTCTTCATTTAATGTTTCCCGTTCCTTTGTTACGGCGATTTCCTCCCCACTATTCATATTATTATCAGATTATCGGCTTTTTGTGTAATGACCCGAAGTGAGCCGTTATCATTATTATGGCACACGAGGAAGGTCGACAATTAGTCTTTCCCGCATTTGAACCACAAAAAGTTTTCTCGTCCCGCCACTTTATAATTACGATTCATCTTACAGATCCTGGACGATACGGTTAGTTCACGACGCGAGTCTGTTCAGCAAGGACGCATCTTTCGAAAGTACGGACGGGCCAATATCCTTCGACACGTCGCATTCTTACGTCGGTACTATTTTAGGTAAGTCCAATTATATTATTCTGTTCATAATCGATTGAAGAAAATATAAATTCAACTTTTAATTAGGTCTACATAATTATTAATTGTATTATTATTAAATTAACTATTATTAAATTAATTATTATTATTAAATTAAATACTATTTGAATTAAAAATTATTAAATAATATATATTTCTCATGATAAATGGAAAAAATTTAATTTATACAATTGAAGAGAACGTTAGTAAAATAATACGCTTAGATTCAATTTCATATATTTATGTATTTTACATAGAATTTTTCATCTCATTTTTATCTCATTCTCAAACAAATCAAATTATTATTTCCTACAAGTATTATTATTAGTATTATTTTAATTCTATAGTAATTTTTGCAATAAAATTATATTTAACGATTTGATCAATTTAGATGAAATTATATTCCGTTATGAATTTAATTTAATTTAAATTTAATTTTAAAATACGCGTTATGATAATAAAAGTAATATAATTAACATTAATGCAGAAAAATATACATATATTATAAATATTATGCACTGCGTTTATCTTGTTTGTTTGTAATCGATTATTCTTTCAAGTTTTTAAAATGTAATAACCATATATTACATTTTTTGCAACTACTGTTAAGAAATCTTTCTCTATTTTTTCTATGTTTGTCTCTATACTATATAGAAGATATAGAAATTATTTGCGTTGATTTAGCGAGAGAGATAAAGCGCAAAACGCGTGTATCAAAGGGACTAATTACGTTTGCGCGTAATTCCTTGCCCAAGCCGAGGATCTTGATTCGAGATTATCGAGATAATCTCGACAATCCGATAATCTCAGAGCTCTCTCTCATCGCGCGTCAACGTTATACAGCTGCATAGTGAGAGCCGTGATAGTCATTGCAGCGCAACCAGATCAATATTTATACACGTTCACTCCGTGTACCGGAATTACATTGCGTAAACGAGACGTATTATCCATCATTAGCGGCGTGGCGCGATCGCTGGCGAAAGAGTGTCAGCACATTTTGAGATTAGGCGTGGCTATACGTTGACGAGCGTGTCCGCGACAAAGTAATTAGCCGGGCATCCTTCAACTTCAGTTTCGTGATGGATAGCGTGTAGCCGCCCCGTCTGCTATTCCGGAGGCGGTTTTTGCGAGCACATGTGCGGCCGCATTCGCCTGGTAAAACCATGCTTCGGCACACCTGAGGGTGTCTTGTTTAATCCTTTGATGTACTCTATCCGCTTCCACGTTACGGAAAGACTTGGCTTAATTATAATTGAATGCCGGCTTCTTAAGTCGCGATAAAACCGAAAATTATCGAAAATTAGTTAAAAAAAGGTTTCTTTTAATCTTAATTTAATAACGTCGCAAATAAAGCGTAAAGGACATTTTGCTAATAGCATACACGTTTATTATAATTTATTTTATTTTTAAAATTCTTTTGTGATAAACGACAGAACTAAGGAGGATTTTCAATTTGCATAATTGTAATAATTTATATTTATTTTAGTATAAATGTACATACATATGTATATATATATATATGTATGTATATGTATGTATATATATATATATATATATATATATATAAAACATATATAAATTCATATATTTTAAATATTTGAATAATTTAGTCGCATATTAAAATTCTATTTATATGCTTCAAAAATAAAGTAATTAATCAACGAAAAATAAAATTTTATTTTTATCGGTTTTTTTATCGATGCCTCTGAGATTACTTGCAGTTTCAGTATCAGCAAGGAACAACGAGAATATCTCAAAATTTCAAAGTTACGCTCAGAATTTACTTTACTATCATTGTATAGGTCTTTTGGGATATTTACTATATTTTAATAAGCCAATATTTCCAAAATTGCATGCGTGACAAGAAAATTATGCGCGATGCATGGGATTATTTTAACTCCCAAAGTGCATCAGAGGATTAACGCTTTGTTTAACGTCATTGCGTAACCGCAGATGGTTTTCCGGCTGAATACGATTTCAGTAATTCATTAAGCACGCCCTCGTTAGTTCGCGTCGCTAATGTGCCCATAAATAATTGAGTTTGTTCCGCGTTACGCGAATCAGTCCCTTTATAGGAGAACAGAAATAATCTTTCTCGATTAGTCCTTACAAAAACACCTCAATGATTTATTAGCATTGTGCTTAGTTATCCATGTAATTAACTAAACCTAGACCTTTGAATATAGGGCGTTACGGACGATTGCGATTAAAAGCCTTACGGTAAATTTGAAGTATATAGTAGACTCGATTGTAGTAGAGACACTTTTGTTTATGTGTGTGTGTAATTCGTAATATATTCGTAATATTAACATTAAATATTTTGATAATTATATTTCAACAAAATAAGATTTGTTAAAGTGCATATTGACATTAAATGAAAGAAGAAACTGTTTTCGTCATTTGCATTTTTTAACATTTTTTAAAACTTGCACTTTTTCTTTTATTAGAACTTTTTAATTTTTAATCGTTCAATATACAATACTAATCTATATTTTTCGTAATAAGAAACAAATGTCTTTGAGCTATATATTGTAGTTTTTCAATCTTTTGTTAAAGGCTTCGTAGAACTTTTCATAATGAGAAATATAGTGAAAGATATAATTTGTTGTATCTGTTAACAATATATAGAAATACATTACAGTTTGTGCAATATGCTAATTTTATCTTGTGTGAGTTAGGTGATACTACTATTCTTTTGCGGTAGTAGAAGGATTAAAGCTTAATAAATAATAACAAACTAATAATATTAATAATAATAGATGAATAATAATAATCTACATAGATATAAGCTCTTTTGCAAAGCTGGAAAGGGTCGATTAGGTCGTTAGGTCGTTAGGTCGATCGGCGATGCCCTGTACATTGGTAACCATATTCTCCTCGTAATTTTATGCGAGTCTCATCGCGAACCTGGAGCGAAATCGAGAAATAAATTTTGTGTTCGAACGAGAGCGTATCTCGAAACGGGTCGCGTGCGCCTCGTTGCGACGCATCAGAATGCGCGACGTAATATCGACGGAAATGCAGGCCGAGCCATCGTCGATTTCAATTCGAAATTATCTGTAAACCGCGCGTGAATCGCGTGAAATACAACGCGAGAGTGAGAGGGACAACCATTTTGTGCAGATTCTCCAAAATTTGAAATTTTGCGTGCGAATTTTTGTGACAAATTTTTACTTGTTCTTTAATGTTATTATACGCGGTATAAGCAATATAATATAATAACTATATAATAGTATATAATTATTATATTATATTGCTGTGATAATGACGTAAATAGAATTTTTTTTATTGACTTTTTTAATAAGACAGATATATCGTAATATGTGGACTATTGGTTTATTACGAATCATAGTCGATTGACATTTTCGGATAGCACGTTATCTTACGCTTGTCGTCTCGCTCACCGCATTAAACTAGGAATCTCATTTTCGTCGTAGTCGTCGTTTGGAAACGTGCCAAATTCACCTATTGGAGATACATCACACGGATGCTGTCGCCGGATAGATCACGAACAGGGGGAGGTAGTGTAGACTATATAGACTTTTAATGGGAAATAAGCATACGTATGACCATAGTTGTGACTATAACTGTTAGAATCCATAGCTAATGTTTAAGAAAATTAACACACAAGTAAATATCAAATTATCGATAATTTTGTTTATATGTAGAGAAAATATTTTATTGGACTCTTTCTTTCAGAATGAGATGTTTTAGAACTGCAAATGATTGAAAGATTCTTTATAAATTTATTTTTTCTTTTTTTTCAAAAATAAATAAGAAACTGTTTAGCGTTATTTTAAGCATAGGATCCTAGACGAGAACTGTGATAATCTCTGAATAATATTTTAAATATGAATTCATATTCAGATCAAACTTTGTCAATTTCGGCTTTGAAAAATTTTGATTATGATTAAAAAAAGAAATCTTTTTATAAGAGTTAATGCGCGCGATTGAACTGACAGAAACTTAGGCACGGTACTGGGGCTGGGTTCATCGATAATAGATGATGCTGGTGCATCATCCGATGCCCGCAAGCGTTCCTGCAGGAATCGGACGAGCACATGCATCGGACAATACGAAGAGGGAGAAAGAGGAGAAAACGTGGTATAATTTTGGCGTATACGGTGAACTAAACGTAACCGCAAGTTCGTGAACGGGTCAGAAACTTGTTCGTGCGGCCCCGTCGTTTCACCGGATCGTGAATCGCGAACGACCACCCTCTCGCCGCGTTGTTTCGACGACCGGGATTGCGGGAAGTTGAATCCTATCGTAATAGCGTCTTGCCGTAGTAATATCCGGACGTCGTAGTCTTCACTTCGACGACTTTAGGCCGCGGTTATGGCATCGTACGCGAGTTTCCCTAACGAATGTTCTTGTACGCTGACAAATTTCCGCCGGGAAATCGATTGAACTCAGCAGAGAAGAGCTCACGTTCCTTCATTAATTTATTGTAATTGTATCTGTAAGTTGAGAGATGGAATTATTATTACATATCAGTATCTATCTATATTCACTTTAATGTATTTGATTAGTAGCAGAGAATATTAATTCAATTATATGTTAACTTGAATTAGAACACTAATTATATTAATCTCATTCATTTCATTTACTATATCGATGGATCTTAAAAAAAAAACCCCCCCGGGGTCAACAGAGACACATCTAAAATTATAATTTGCTCTACATTTTCTCCAATGTATTTTATTAGTAGTCAAATTATTAGTTTACTGAGTTACTATTATTTATTTATTTTACTAATCTTATTAATTATATTATTGTGAATATCGCCGTATATGAATCTAGAATAATAATTCATAGAGTATCTTTGCAATTTTTAGTGTGATGATTTAGGGATTATGGTTATATTAGTATACCGCGTGTATATTTGGGTTACGATGCAGAGTGAACGCGCCGATAGGAATTTGCCGATCAGAACTAATTAAATGTGTCGAGATAAGTGGAATTAATTATATACGCTACGTGATATCGAATCCTGCGTTATACCAAGCGTTCGAGAAAATTTTATCTTTTGCAATAAATACTAAAATCTAATACGTTTAATAATGAATGATGATTATTTCGAAAGATAAAGCATACATATAGTTCTTGAATAATAAACAATTGATAATTAAAAAGTTTTTACGGATATAAAGGTTTGTGAATGCAAATATAACCGAATTGCTTCCTCTAGATAAGTGATTTCATATTAAATTCTAAATTAACGGAAATGTAATTCAAATTAAATTGATGAGGATGTCTTGGATCTTAATAACTTAAAAATTGCTGCGTGAACAATGATCTCATTTAAAGCTGTATAGTCTCTAGCCCGCGGAAAGTGATAGCCCGAAGATAGCCCATATAGTTATCTCGACTTACCTCAACGTATTTGATTAGTTCCGATGTCTGGTACGAATTCGTCCGGATGGAGTTTCCGTCGGAACGTGCATCCGCTATAATCGTGGCCTTAAGGTGCGTTTGTACTGCACACGTGCACCAGCTGCTCCTCGTGCTTGTAATAGAAACGTTTAAACTACTGCAGATGAATTCCTTCTACGTCAGTGATCCAGGTCTTCGTGCAATATTCCCGAGCTCATTCGTCTCTCATTCTGTATATATTGAAATATAAAATAAGATGATATAGAAATAAGGTAGAAATGTAGAAAAGAAAGAGAGAGAGAGAGAGAAAGAAAGATACAAAGAACAAAATATGTTACCGATAAAAAAATTAATTATGCCAAGTTAAAAGATAGATGCGATTATCGCATAAAATATATATGAGTAATTAAGGGCATAAATGAAGTATAAAGGAAGAATATAAACGAGTGTTCACATTTAAAATTGTATACCGATAAAATATATTGGGTTGAATTTTTATATTTCTTCCTTACTATTTGTACAATGTTTCTATATATTTACCTGAGTAAAATGTCAATAGATGGTAATGTAGCTTATAATAGCAATACAGTAACCGCATATAGTATATGGAATATTGAAATGTACAAGCTTACCAGATAGAACCATTTAATTCACATCGAAATTCGATGCATAGATTGTATATCGAACGCGGATTTCTTTAGATACACACAATTTCAGATCTGCACATTCTCACTATTTGCTATATTCTGCTTTTATACATATGCTTTTTTTTGCTGATTTGCTAGGGTGAACGCGAATGAACCGAATTCGTTTGTTTTTTTCGACCACCGTCACAACATGTCAAAATTCGACTATTCGTGCTCGCATGGCGTAAATATACACTTTTATAACAAATTCATTCGTTCATTCATATTTTTGAATACCTTTGCAGCGAATCAATTCGTTTGCCAGTATTCGTTCGTTAATGTTTACATGATACAAATGCATCTTCATCGCGAGTACGTTCATTTAATCGCGCCTTTATAATATAAGCTCATCTTTATTACAATTCTATGCATTCATGCTTATATACTTCAAACACGCTTTTACAATATCTGGATCTATGCGTTCACTCATGCTTACTCGTGAAAAAACCATTCGCTCGCTCATGTTACATAAATGTAACTTTGCACAGTGAGAAAAGAATTGCGTGAATTTACAAAGCCGATACTGCTACTGCAAACAATCGCGAAGTCGATCGTATATGCAACGCTAAATTTTGTCGACGCAAAGATAATTTGTTGCATTAAACGTGCTATTTGTTTATGTTCAATCTGATATCTGTTCGTACGAGCATGACCAGCAGTTTTGTTCATTTGAGCAATTTTTTTCCCAATACGGAGAAAAGTCCATTCGTCTATCGCGCGTGTCTGTCTAAACGCATCTTTAAACATGACTAGAAGAGTCGGCGATCCTGATGTGGACAAGAGACGAGACTTTATTAATCTTTCACGCTCGAATGTCGAGAACTGCACTCGACGTCGAACTTTGATGCACAGGATCCGGCTGTAAGCAATTCGATGCTACCCGCCGTCGTCGTTAAAGAGAGGCGGGCACGTAATTTATTCGCATTTATGCATAAAGCGGTAAGGACGATAAAACTCGCTTACCGGGATACGCGCGAGCGCAAAGTGGTGAAATCGTTAATTATCTTCTTGTACATTCTTCCCGTTCGCGACAGCTTTAATTGGGATAACGCTATTTCTCGCTATAACCGATTACATCATTGCGAAACTCAAATTATTTTCATCGTGGCAATTTTTTCTGTCTTCAATATGCTTTAAATTATATTTAATTCTGCTTCAAAATTTTGGATTATTTTAAGATCGTGACAAAACGTTCTGTGCTATTTTATGTTTCTTTGCGAGATATTATGAAAAAAGGAAGATAAAAATTACGATTGGCCTATAGAAATGAATTAACATATAGAAGAAACCAATTTACTTTCAAGGCACAAACATTTCTTTATTGTGGGAAAACTTGTTAAATTATATTATGATATTACATATAATATTCTTCGCAACAACGTTATAGGTATAATCTTACTGGTTAGATTGCATATTTTAATATGAAGATATTAATATGAAGATATTAATATATTTTTGCATTAATCAACTTATATTTTCTATCTGTGAAATATTCTCTCTGTGCAAAAAGTTGAATGACAAGATATATTCAGAATAACGTATTATTATACATGAACCGATATCATCATGTTATCATATATCAGAGAGTTGTCACTCTTCTCGTGAAAAACCGATAAAATTGGGGAAATTTATTCCTCCTGAAAAACAGGATGAGCCTACAGTATTTCGACAAATAATTGAGATTTTGTTATCTGTTTTTATTTTAAATTAACATCGCTCTTAAAATAAAATTTATTTCTCTTATAAAACTCGATTCCTTTAGTCAATTAAAGTCAATTAAACCGTTTCGTTATTAAGCCGCAAAATGTTATCAAGAAAATTTAGTAAAATAAGAAATTAAATCAAATCGCTATGGAAGATTTAGAGAATTTTATAAGATAAAAAGACGAAACTCTTATAAACCTATGAATTAATGAACCTAAAAAACCTGTTATGAATTACATGATATAATAGTAATTACGATTATTATTATAATCAGTATCGGGCCATATTATAGTAATTGGTACGCTAAATGGCGATATAACGACTCGACATAGGCGATGCCGCGGTTGTATTCAGAGTGACTGTCATTTAATTTATCAAGCAACCGCGCGACATTCAAAATTAGTAATTACACGTAGAGCGATGCGGCAATTAAATTAATTTGACTTTTTGGCGTATTCGCGTCCGCGTCCGCGCGCATTGTAAACGGCTAACAAACCGCCGCAATCTGCTGGCTGGTTGGCTGCAGACTCGGGTCTGATAGCCGGCGCAGTGGTCCAGGATAACGCGTATCAACGATAATCCGATTAGCGATTAAACTTGCCTAATTGACGGTATACGCGCGTGTAATTGCATATCCGGGGACACTCGATTTCCGATTCACGATAATAGAGAATACTCGGTACCGTTAGCAAGTAATCATCTTGAAAAGTTCGCGAACGAGCACCAACTTACATCGGCCTGTGAGATATTATGCTAATAAAATATTTACCGTGTTATGTATCGGTATTGTCACGTCTCTTATTGGGACTAACTACGCGAATTATTTTTCAGGGAATGAAATAGTTGTGGGAAATATCTTAAAGATTTTTTATTAAGATATAATGATTTATATATTACTAGAATTGAAAATTGCGCGTAATCTTTTATTTGATAAATTCTTTTCTGTGTAACTTATAATGTTACAGGAGCATCTAAATTTCTGAAAGAAATTAGTATATTAGTATATTAAAATGTTTTTGCCAATTGAATTATCGTCAAGCAGAAATCGACGTTAGATTGATCAAAGAATCTGTAGATGAAAGGAAGTGCGATGGATGCGAGATAATCCGTTTATGCATTTTGTTTATTTCTTGAAGCAAAAATAGAAAAAAAGATAATGAATTTTCAAGTATTTGTATTTATTCACGCAAAACAAAGGGTTGGTGTGAGCTTTGTGTCGCGAGCTTTGTAATACTTAAAATTCAATTACGGACAAAGCGCGCTCGTTTAAATCTCCGCCAAACAAATCTTACTCTCGACCACAAATCCCTTGAATGTTAATGTCTTTTACGACAAGTCCTGTGAGTTAAATGTAGAAGTTTTCTGAGTTAAACATAAAAGTTTCCTACTAAATTTTTTCTTCACCTTTCTAATATGAAGTATCTGTAGTATCTGTAGTATTCTCTGCAAGCAAGGAGTGCCAAAAATATCAGAAGAATATACTTTTAATTACAGTGAAGGAATTTAAAAATATTCCATTATACTTTTTCTGTTTTTATAATAGAAATATTGAATATTAGATTCATATATAGTATTTTGTTGAGTATTATATTTACAATATGTTTTAATATTTTAACAGAATTGCGATCGATTATTTAACATGAATTAAATCTATTGATTAAAAGTTTATTTAGAATATTAGGACTGATTTAGAGAGCATTATATATTTATTATATATTGCAAATTTATCCGTAGTTTTTTTATTTATTAAATAAGTTTTTTTATTTATTAAATATATAACAGATTATACATATAATAATATCAGATTTATTGTTTTATATTTTTAAAATATTAAACTTTCATTATCTTTAATTTTGTAAATTTACCGCAAATGTACCTACTTGACTCAACCTTTTCTGGTCTCTTTCTATTTGTCTTTTCGTCCTTTTATTGAACTATTGCATTTCGCGTTTAATCACAATTCAAAATTTATACAATTTTACAAAATTTAACAATTTAACTGCGACGCTAAATTTAAAACGTTTAAAATTTTAAATATTAATTTGATCGACTATATTCTTCAATTAGTTAAATATTCATTAAAAATTCCGCAGGAACTTGTTTTAATTTCGAATTTTGACGTAACAGAGTTATATTGGGGTCGGCATAATGGATTCAGAACATTAGTAAAGAATATATACATATAAAAAGCGTTTTTGGTAAGCGATTTTGTTATTAAGATGTGTTGGATATTGTCATCTCGCTATGCACCGGATGGACGACCTGTCCTTTCTTCGAGACACCGCGTCGCTATATTCGCGGGATATTCGCGCTGCAAGAACGACGATGGTGTCTGAGAATCGATCAAGGGTTTACGAGACGCAAAAATTGCCGGGCCATTTGTCATAGTCGGGGGGGAGGGGGGGGGGGGAGAATCCTGCGTCGTCTCCCAATAGACGAAATTTCAAAGTACGCGAGTAATGTCGGTTCTTCCGTGCTCCTTCGGGGATAGCCTCGTTGAAAAGTAGGCCAATCCCGTCTTCTCTCCGCTCTGTGTTCTCCAGTAATAGCTATAACGATATTTTGGCGTATTTCGTCTCTTGGCTCGTAGGATGCGGCGCGACAGAACGGCACTCGAACTGCGACAACACGAACGGCGAAATGCGCCGTGCAATCTCCTGCAAAATGCACTTACCACGATGGCCATTGTTTCCACGGGTTTGCGGCGAGTTAAACTCTTTAACGGACGATATATTTGCCGAAACGTTTGCCCGCCGCTTTGTTTCCTTGATGAAGAAAAGCCTCTTCGACGGTAACTTCGCAGTCGAAATGATTTTAATTTCTCTTGACAGGGAATTCGCTAACATAAGCTATCCGCAAGATTTGTTGTTCTATATTTGTAAGCGTGCACTCAACATGGGCTGTGGTTGATTAATGCGATTAGAAGAGAAGGCAAGAATATCAGAGTATTATTACATTTCTATTAAATTAGTCGTTTTAATTTGGGTTTAATAGAAAGTGTCGTTTAATATTACCATGTTCTAATATAACTCTGTATAATTATATTTTGCAGCATTTTAGTATTTCGGAATTTTATGTCCTGTCGTTACTTTACTTGCACACATTGGAAAAATATCTTTTCTACTTTTCATTCACATTCTATTAATTTTACTTTTCTCTTATTTGTCAATCAAGTATCTTTTTGGATTATTGCGTATTTGGAGTATTCTTAATGTGGCACAGAACTTTTTCGTAATATCTTTTTTGTAAATTATAGCACGTGAATAAATCATAACACGTGCTTGATTAAGTGATATGATTTACTAAGAATTCTGACGCGGCAACTAGAACGCGAAAGGGTAGTAAGTTAAATTAGTCACGATCGTATAGGATGAAAGTCCTTCTGGCTAGTCGCCAGTTTGTCTCGACATATTCATAAGCGGAATATCTCGTTTCGGAGCTTTTCATTCGAGGGATACAAATTATAGGGACAAAAGGACAAAGAATGCGAGTTTAACGTTATGGCTACTCCGGCTAATTAAGCCAAGATTTCAGGACTATATCGCTTATTATCAAGCATGCCGGTGTTGATAAAGAAAATGCAATTTCCGAAATGCATTCTTTGCAAATTATCATATGTAAAATTTGCACATTTAAATAAGCCTCTGCCTTTACGCGATATTTTTTGACAGACACGCTGCGGCTCGTTTTTATCCGCCAAACCTTTATTCCCGCCTCTGCTTTCGCTTTGAAAGCAGATTTTCTCCCCGCGAAGCTTTTAAGTAATAGACAATGCTATTTTACCAACTGAAAGCATAGCAACGCTATGTTTATTTTGGAGGAGTAAAAATAGTTCTTGAAAAAGAAAAAAAAAACTTTAACGTAATTATATAATGATGACTTTTTATTTTTATTTCTTGAACAGTTTTTACTTTTAACCAGACTTATAGAGTATTTACAATTATAATAACAAATTATAATAACTATATTTTTACTTTTATAATCTTGAATTTATACTCGTGTCGTCAGTGAAATAAAAAATTAAGGGGATTTATTTTAAAAAACGACCCAACTGGCAAAAATAGTCTTTATTATAATGATGTCATAGACGACGTTTCGACCCTTGGTTTAGGTCCTTTTCAAGTCTTAGATGAATTATTCATATAATAAAAATTAGTGAAAACTCAGCATCGAAATAATAGATGTCAAACAAACGTTCTTGTCAAGAGCAATGATATAACACAACATGTGTTTTCACTAATTTTTATTATATGAATAATTCATCTAAGACTTGAAAAGGACCTAAACCAAGGGTCGAAACGTCGTCTATGACATCATTATAATAAAGACTATTTTTGCCAGTTGGGTCGTTTTTTAAAATAAACCCCCTTAATTTTACTTTTATATTTGCAAAGATATTTTTTATATTTACAGATCAATGCGAATATAATAAGTCTACGTAAGACTATTCAACGCTCGCAACTAATTAAAGTACCGTTTTTGAATACAGAACAGGCCGAAGTACTCGAAAACGCGAGTATATTGATTCGGGGCGGTTGGTCAGATTTTTCCGTCTGCAATGTAATTCGAGCCGATTTAATGACATGTATTCCAATAGTCAATTAACAAACTAGCCGGCGTGTGCTCGTCGATATATCGACGGCCTATGCGCGTTCGGGTCCGTAATTTGCCGCGATGATCAAGAGCGGAATATTTATTACTTTCGGCGCTCCGAGTGTCGAGAACGGAGAAAAACAATAACTAGTTTCGTCACGTTAGATTGCATCGCTTTCCTTGCTCGCGAGCCGATATTAATCAAAGCAAGCGGGAGTATCGAAAGAATGAACGTCGCCTTTAATCAGGATGCAAGTAAAATCTGTATAATACACTTTATCAAGTTTGAAATTTATTTATATAAATATATTTTTAGAAAATATATTTTTATATAAAACTTTATGTTTATTTGTATAAAAATACAAATGCAATAATAATCAATGTATGTAAAAATATATTTTTTATATCTATTTTTTTATATCTATTATTATACAATATATACATATATGTATATATTGTATATAATATATATATATATATATATATATAATATTTTTTTATATTATCGTCAATATCACTGGACTCAAATTATCAGTTTCTGTTCCTGTTTTACTACTGAATCAATTGTGATTACCGATGTGGCAATAATAAATAGCGTTAATTTTGTATTAATAATAATAAATGATACATATTATATCATGATGGCTCGCTAGAATAAAAAGGATTTGCAATTATCAGCCTAGCGGCAATATGCGTTTATTATCGAGATATTTTTCTGCCGTAGATGCCATTAATTGGCAATAGATATCACTTTAAAATTGATAAAATTAGCGAATAATTAATAAAATTATCTATATTATCCGGATTAATTTCTCTTAAATATTCTTTTTAATCTATAATTTATAATTATAAAATAATTATACAAATTAAAATTTCATTATTGCTACATTAAATGGTTTAAAAAAGTATGCAATATTTTATATGTATACATATGTGATCGCAGAAATGAAAATAGATTATCGATACATCTCTTATCTTTCAATCCGTTTGGCAATTCAGCAATGTCTACGTGAATGATTGCGAATCGCGAAATTTTTGGGATATAATAAAATTAAGTTATTGCCTTATTTTAATACACTTCTATTTGTTTGGAAAATTGACAATCAAGGCAGAAGACAACGCGAAGAAATATCTTCGATATGTGTGCATATCTAATACAATTATGGTATCGTAGACGGAGCAATTAATTTTACTCATTAGAAAGATCCTATTACTCTCCTAGTAAAAGTTAATTACACACACACACACACACACACACACTCTCTCTCTCTCTCTCTCTCTCTCTCTCTCTCTCTCTCTCTCTCTCTCTCTCTCTCTCTCTCTCTCTCTCTCTCTATACGGGATTCATAATCAACTCTCAGAAACATAAAAATAGATCAGACGAGTACGCTAATATAGAGCTACATCTCTAGGATTTTATACGAGACATAAATCGGTCGACAAGAGTAAAACGAGAAAATTACGATATGCTTTTCAATCTTAAAGAGATTGCTGCATAGAAAATTGGGGACGGTTTAACGAAGAGTTATCTACGACAGTAGATTGTAATATATATCTTGAAAAAGGTTAGATATATTGCGTAATATTTTTAATGTCGTGGTGATGATTTACCGCGTTATAGATCATTATTCGACTTTTTAAATTATTTAACTACAATAAAACTTTTTATACAATTAGAAAGAAGATTGAGAACAAAATTATATTTTCAAAGTTCAATTTATTGTTACACACACATTTAAGGTTTAGCAAGACATAAATTACAACACTTTTTTTAACTGAATTTTTATAAAAAGTATAAGTCGAAATTTTATTTCGCAATTTGGTGTTTATACGAATGAGACGGATGAAAAATTATAAAGTGTAATTCTCATCAAAACTAGGCTTGCGCATTTAAAATATATGGCTTATATAGCCTCTTTGTCTCAGTTCTGTCAAACGTTACACGGTAGCAAATAGCCCTCGACATTGTAGTCGGATTGCGCGAAATTTGATATTCAAGTACTATTCGCTGCATATCGCTCTGCGAATGCGAGCATATGTGCGAAGAACCGCCGATAAAAGACCACTTTACACAGTCACGGCTTTTACTGTGTATTTCGACGCAGCAATCGCGCGAGTTTTCACTATGTCTACGTTTTGTACGATCGGCCGAAACTGGCCATCCATATGTACCGTTTTTACGGGGAATCGAAGTTAAACAGAGCGCCAAACGAATTAGAAAATATAAAGCGCGAAAGAAACAAAAATAAAAAGTTTGCTGTTACGCTTTTGTATAGGAATTATTTTATGCCGCTGGTAACTTTACATCGCAATAAAAGTATCTGGAATCAGAGTTTTTTAATTAATCTCTATACACGAAGGCAATTTATAAGCTTTAAGATAATTGTTGCTCCTTGCTTTCTCTTACACAGAAGCTGCCAATTTGAGAGAGTATTGTCAGTAATAGATTATGTTAATTAATTAATGGAAATTTGATTTATATAGCGCGTTCTGGATTATAAAATTTTTTAGGAGAAAAAATACGCGGAAGAGAAACATTCTCGATTCTCGCGTGTGAAAATTGGGCTGGACGCTAAAGTCATGTCGATTCAAATCAATGCGATCGTCGCTCAGCTACCATAATCCGATTGTTGATCGATAAAGCGTAACTCGGTCGCGCTTTCTCGTGCGTGTAGCATTGTGTCGTCGCGAATCGACGAACGCGTCGAACGCGCCATGACCGAACCGATCCGTTAGCCGTTCAGCGTTCTAAATTGGATTTTTCCACTAACGAGTTCGAGAGAGCTTTTCCTCCGTGAAAGCTCCTCGCCAAACCTCCTCGACACTGCTCTCTTCCCCGGCTGCCAAGCCTCTCTTCATCCCTCTCCGCTTGAGAGCGCGTCCTTTCGCCTCATCCCTTTTATCGCCGCACTTTTCCGGATCGCACATCCCCGTGCCGCATCTCCTTTCTTCCCCTTCTCTTTCCCTTTCATCCCTCCTTCTCTTTCGCATTCTGCATCTCTCTTCCTCTTTCTCTCGACTTTTCTTTATTAAAAAAAAAAATTTAACTTTCTCTTCGTTCTTCGTCTCTCCGATTAGGGCGGTCGCGCCGTTTCCATAGATCCGCTTTGCCACTTCTCGGGATTACACCGAGCCAAACGGTTCGCTTGCTACGCGGATCCTTCTGCGAGAATTAAGCATTTCTAGATGCGAGAGAGCTGCGCTTTTGCATTTTTCTGACGCTGCTTTGTTCTCTCCTCGCCGGCGGCAGGTAATCTCGCTACATCTTGCGAAATATTAATGATGCTGCATTTTAGTGTCTTGTTTTTTTTTAATGCGACTTTTTTCAGACATTAATATCATTTTTATTTTGAACGTAGGTCATTGAAATTAAATAATTTAATAATTGTTTTATTCTCATTTAACAAAGAAATTGAGTGATGTTAGTAATTTTTTATCCTTTATATCACGTTTATTAGTATTTTGCGACACTTGTCAGATATATGCTATTTATAACGATCAATTAGCCGAATAGCTCGGAATTACGTGATATTACATCGAAGTAAAAAAATCGCGACAGGGACTTCACCACGTTCCGCCAAGGGATCGTCAATTCGAACGTATTAAGTTTGAAAAATGCAGAATGCAAAGCTTGAATTTCGGCCTGAAATGATCGGCGACGAGAGGAGAGTCTATTAAATTGCGCTCTCAAACGGCCGTTAGCCAACGAGAACGTTTTATCGCGGAAGCACCAAATCGTCGGACGAGCCCGTCGATGAATAAGTATGAACGAAAACACGCTACAATGCGTGATAAAAACGAATTCGAACATGAATAATTCATTAATTATCGACAATAGCTTTCTCTTTTTGTATCTCGCACGCCTTTATCGGTTTTTTTTCTCTACGACCCTCCTACGCTCATTTTCTCTCTCTCTCTCTCTCTCTCTCTCTCTCTCTCTCTCTCTCTCTCTCTCGTTCTCTGTATGTGTGTGTGTGTCTCGCTTTCTTTTTCTCTCTCTCTTTCTCTCTCTCACTCTATTGCCCAGGGGGAATTTAGCCCTCACTTTTCCCTCACTTACACATTCACACACGTACACGTCCTCTTTCTTTATCTCCATCCGCTCCGATTCTTACAATCATTCAGACTTGAGTGGTTCTTTTCCTTTAAAATTATTTTAGAAATCGATTTTTAGAATCCCACTTTTGTGCTGGGTCTGTCTATTGATTTATTCAATTGAGAGAGATTCACATAAATGTTAATCTCAATAAATAACTTATTAGAAGATATTTAAATATTTTTTTTGTATTCTAGACATACTCTTGTCTGAATCTACATTAGGAATCTTTACTTAATTATTGATATGTCTCCTACTTCGACCTGTTATGTGCTTTATATATAATATTTTACATATATTATTTATATTATATTATATTTATAATACATTCGAAAAGTTAGTCAAAAATTTAAAGCTATTATTGCCAGCGCTATATAAATGAATTAACTGTTCTCGTCCCTTCGATTCTCCTGCTTCTTTTTGGTTTTTGTCTCTTATATTCAATTTCTCGTCTCAAAGTCATTTCGATTTGATCAGCTTCTTCTCCCGCAATTGTACTTTTGAAGTTGATTCTTTAGAAAGAGAGAGAAGTGTTTCTTTCTCGCGTTTCGCGTCGGCGTAAAACCGCGTAAACGTGTAATTTGACTATTGCGACCGCGCTGAATAATGTTTCGCGAACGCGCGGAACGCTGCGATGAATAATTGATAAATCGCCAGCATACACCACAGCCGGAATACGGTTGTGCACGTATGTACAATGCGTCGGCAGCGGATTGTGACGCGAGTTTAACACCGCGATTTCTATCGCGCGGGTGCACTCAAGGCGAGATCTGGTCAATATAACATACGCGTCATAAAAGCACTACATATGCATTGTATATACATATATTTGAACGATGTCGCGCGAAAGTAGAAGTTCGCGAAATAACAGTTTTGCAGTCGGATAAAGTTTCACGATTTCGAAATTACATGTCGTCGATCCAGCTATGTACAACTTTTTTAATTTTGTCGGTTAATTCAACCCATTCAAATCATTGGGTTTTTTTTTCAAAGAGAGGGGTTTATAATTACGAATTTTTCCATGCAAAATCTTACGACGATGCTTGCGACGAAATGACAATCAAAAGTTTCATACGTCCGCGTTTCATCGTACTCCATTTTTCCTCTATTTATTTCCGCATATCTCGCGATCTAACACGTGTCCTATATTTTTTTGTATCAATTTTTCTTTATTTTCCCCGTCGACGTGCGCGATCTACTTTATCCGCTTTTACGCCTGTCCAAACTGTCGCGTCGGGATGAGACTCGATTAAGCCGCAGGACGCAGATTCTTCCTTTCTGTTTTTTTTTCCTCTCGAGCAGTCTGGTCGTTCTGGACAAAAGCTATCAAAAGGGCACACCGCTGGCAGTCATACGCGGACAGTTTTGTAATCCCCGTACTTTTGTTCATTCTTCACTCGCTCATGTTGTTTCCTGCCCTTATAACTCCCGCTTCATAGCCTGCTTCAGCATTCATATTTTTCGCTTTGTAATCGCTATTCTCCCTAATATGTTCATTAATTTCCATGTTCTTTGCATTTATCTTTTCATTCGTTCTTGACTGGAAAGAAATTGCTGTAGGAAAGAAATAATGTAGTACGCTCTTTCCAAAATTACCGTATTTCTTTACCCTTTACGGTTTCTTTCTATCTTTATTATTGTCATGCGTTAATTTAGGATATGTTACATGATACGATAATTATATATTATCAATCTATATATTTGTCTTGATATATTTATTAATTATCATGCGATTATATCACATTATTTCTTTTTTATCTTTTTCGTAAAAGAAGTATATTCTTTCCATTCTCTTCTCATACTTTTATTTTTTACATTTTTGTTCATATTGCCCGCTTTTAATCATTTACAAGTCTTCCTTTTGTACGTATAATCAGTACTTTTCTACAGTATTTATTAATTATCACCTACTTACACTATATTTTGTTCATCTTTATCTTTCTCTATCCTGCGTCATTGGAGAAAAAGCATTCTTTCAACCCGTTTCTTTTCACCCTTGATGTTCGTTGCTTTTATTCCTCGCTTTAATGCCACGTTGATACGATCGTATTACTGGCGTGTAATTAGTATTTTCCTAATGTATTTGTTAATTACCATTTAATGATCGCGTTTTCTCCGTTTATCTTCATCCGAATCTTTTTTGGAAAAAGAATATCCTTTCGTTTGCTTCTCTCACTTGCGTGAACTCTCACGCTCGTTCGCTGGAGATTAAGCCACATTCTTCTCTTTGAGCGCTCAAACGTGAAAAAAACCCGATGAAATGCTATCAAAAGCGCGGATGCTCATAGACTATCGCTTGTAATTTGTTGATTCTCCACATTCATTTTTTTGAAATAATATATATAATCAATTATTTATTTGACAAGAAGATGCACGGAGTTGAACTGAAATGAAGCATAGTAATTATTGCTATGCTTTAAAAGAACAGTCAAAAATGAAGTATAAAAATTTAAACATTGGATTTTTTTATGCGCTAACAAATGTATTTCGAAATATTCAAATCGTTGAAGCGCATACGATTATATACATATCTTTATATAACGCTTGTAGCGTTAAATAATGCTTTTCTTAAAAAAAAAAAAATTATCTCAAAATATTATTACAATTTATATATATTTTTTTGTGAACTATATTAATTATTGCTTCAAAGATACGCGATATAGCGATCATAATAGTTATATTCACAGATCGAAAGATCTGACCTCGACCTATGTTAAAGCCAGGACGACCGAATTTGATCTGACGATCAGCCTAGTTTTCCCATGCTTCCTGCGCGTTTACTTTTTCTCCCCTTTCATCTTCCGTCCAAATTTTGCTCTCTTCGCTATTGACCTCTCGTGGGAGGTCTACTTTTCATCAGCAATCTCCCATCGAAAGAGAAAGAGATGCCGTCGCCACATCGATTACGTTTCAACTCGTCTGTGGGGAATCGCCGTTCACGCTTACGCTATCGCGAGAAATGGGATCGAATTAGTCGCGGAAACTCCATAGAAAAAGAGAAAAGGAGATTTTTGCATTTTTTTAAAGAAAAATTGACCACGGAATTTTATCTGGAATTCGTTAGGCATCTCGATATCGCGCGTCTCTTTCCTTCCTGAGTTCTAATCGACGACGTTCTTGCAGTGTGAACGGAGCAAATGTCCTCACAGTATATTTCAAAATCGCTTGGTATATTCTTATAAAATTTTTGATTAAAATCTTTTTTTTTTTAGATTGCAAGGATGCGAATATAAATAACGAAACTTTTCATTATACCTTATTTCAGTTTATGTGATTTAGTTTAATGAAACTTTATTTCGCGATATATATTTATATTGAAATATACATTATATATAGAGAATATTAAAGAACTGTGAGAAAAGTGATAACACAAATTAAAGTTTCGCCCAAAAATTTCATTACAGAAAGAATATAGAAAGAAATGCAAAGAATATAGAAAGAATTTGGAATACCTTAAAAGCGAATTTACGTGTACACAAAAAAAAGAAAGAAACATATTGATATTAATTCTCGTTGTCGTCTGGGTTCTTTCAGCTTCAAATTTAGAGGAAAATAAACTTTATATTAAAGTTATATTTAAATATTTAAAAATAGGTAACGCGACTGGGATATGACAAATTTAACGAGTCTGCTATTGTAATTTTTTATATAAACGAAATCAATTAAAATATAATTTCAATTTATATCTAATGATAAATCAATATCTAACATATTGCTTATCCTAATTCCCAAATCAAATATGTTTTAATAATTATTTCATAAAATGATATTCGATTTAGTGTCGCAACTTGATATTTAAATTTATATATTATTGATTAAATGTAAATATATTTATCTATCATATTTTTATCTTTAATCTAAACTAAAATTATAAATATCTAATTTATTAAGAATTTGATATTTTACTTAATGTCTCTATTTTTAAATTGAAAATTAAAATTTATTTTAAAAGAATATTGACAAAGAGTAATATAATTAGTTTTTTCATGTGTTTTTTTTTCATCCGCTGTTTTTATTCGAGCACAAATTGTTTTCTTTTGATAGCTAAGAGTCAAATTATATTACGATATAAAAATCTCTTTCACGATTGTCTCTTTTATCAGGAAGGATAGAGTATCGATTACTATGAGGGGTGAATTTACGGATCGACTGTGCGCCTGCAACCTAAGGGATTCAAACAATTACTTGTAGGAAGTAACACGCGGCCGTAAATTTCTCCGACTTCGCGACAGCACTTTAGTCGATTTATCTTCTCTCTAGTAATAGTTCGGCATATCGTCTATGATTGACGATTGGAATTCTTGGAATCCACCCATGTTTTACTCAAACTCGCTTCGAGTCAAGAGGCGGCGATTCTCAGAGATCGTGATTCTCCGCATCTTCTACATCCAAGTTTCTCAGCGTATTCCCCTCTTCTTTTTCCAATCTGCAATGTCTTTACAAAAATATATACTGGAAGCAAGGTACGCATATATTGAACGACAATCTCAATACTTGATTCGTCCTCTTTTCTTGCGTTAAAAAGGCAGAAACTAAAGTAGAGTAGAGTATATTTAGGCATTCAAAGTTTTTGTTCAAAAAATGAAAATATTTAAACTCCTTATCTAAAGCCAATCTATTAAAAGTTCAACAAATTTAGTACATCGAGAGACTATTTTAATTATCAGAAATTAATTATTTATCAATATTATTTTACTGAGAAAAGAATTATATATACCAATCGAATTCTAATATTTACGTAAGATGTGTGCTTAATTTTGGTAGCTTAAATTACATAAAATTATATCGTGGATTAATAATAATGATAAAGCAAGTAGAAGAAATTTCTTGTTCATCGCTGTGACAGCAAACTTCGATTCCTAGAAATTTCTACGGAAATCTGTCGTTTCGTTCAGGAAACCGAGCTGCTCCGATGGAGGTGAAATTGCGCAAAGCGAAACGAAGTTATGGCTCGTCGCCGTATCCTAAATACCCGGCAATCCATTCTAATTCCGTTCGCAAAGTTACTACATAAGCGTCTCTCTCTCTCTCTCTCTCTCTCTCTCTTTCTTTTCTTTCGCCTTGTGCGCCTTGTCTAACTTTGGCAAAGTCGCAAAAAATTCATAAGAAATAATGAAAGCACGGCGACACGGAATAAAGGCTTCTACAAATATAATTACCCCGACGGTAACTTTATATGCACCGTGGGAACGAGTCTCCTGCAGCCGCGGTTCGCCCTCGTATTTTCGCAGATTTAAAAGGTAGCTCGGGGTTACATTGCATACATTCAACGCGAATCCGCCTCTTTGCAAAAACTGTTAATAATGAATTTAACGGTTCTTTTGCGAGCGTTATTAAAATAAGACGGATTGCCATGGAGAAATGCTATTAAATATGTGATTGAATCATATCCATTTATCATACGAATAATATAAAATAAAACAAAATACTAATATGTATATTTATGGTGTGTATACATACATATATGTATGTATATAGATAAGGGACTAAATATATATTTATTAGAAATATATATTATATGTAAAATGAAAATTTTTAAATTTTACAAATTTTGCTAATATTGTTTGACACAATAAATCGAAGATAAAGATAAATTTTATGCAAAAAGAAAAAAATGTTTATGATTGTTAGCGTCTATAAATTATAATGTAATTATGAATACACATAGAGAGATTACAGTTTTACCAATATATATTTTACAAATTAAGTATTACCCATATTATTTAGGTCGATTTATTTCTTTTTCTATACAAATATTGAAAATTATCACTATTGAATAATCGATGGTGGAAATTCTTTTTCTCCCGATAAATTCGATTACTTACTTCTTATTGACTGGCGTCGTTTTCTTTCCTCTTTACAGAGGACGAGAGCGCCATGGTGCAGGGCGTCGTTACGAAAGATGGTCTATTCGACGGTAGCGTCGTGACCAGATTCGAAGAGTATTACATCGAGCCGACGAGCAGGTATTTGAATAAAAATGAAGACACGTCGCCGCCCTATCACAGCATAGCTTATCGTACTTCCGACGTTACCATTCCGCCGCATGCATCGTGTGCCAGTCATCAGTTGCATCAAGAGGGAGCTCTTCATGATTCCTTCGATAGGTGAGTCTATCTCGTTTTCTCGAATAGTAAGCAGCGATCATCAATGTAGACCGACGACGACGACGTAAATCTCCTTTCAGATTATGTAACAGGATTTAAAATTCATGGGTGATTTTTCATGCTATTTCGTTTGGCATATTTTTTATCAAACCAGGTCGACTATGTCTCTAGTTTGAATGATATCAAACGAGACGATGTTCATGGAGTTTCCTAAGTTTTATCTCATGAAGATTCAGAACTCGAATTATGATGACACGTCATCTTTCTTTTTGATAGACGTCATGGACGTATGTTCATGTAATTTCTTTAAAATGTTTTAATATTTTACAAGTGATTTTTTAACTGTTGTCAAAACAATCAAATGGCAGACTTTAATGTGACCATATATGAATTGAAATAATAGTGAACAACGCCATTTCTCGAAAATTTCTTTGCACATATTATCGTATACCTATTTTACATCTAATTAAAATCAAGTAAAGATTTAATAAGTACACTTTTATTATGACATTTTCTTTAGAGCGCGTACATCTTGCCGTTCTATTTCATGAAAATATATTCGCACAGAGGAAATGACAAAAGAGCGCATATTGTTGGCAAATGCGCTATAATTTAGACACGTGTAAGAAAATTCCCGCCGGCTAGGATTATCATATATTATGCGCGTTCCATGTTAGTCTTCATATAGCAAACTTTAAATGTAAATTTAAACTTCACGATGTGCGTTGTCTGTTTCTTCAGATATAGATACAACAACTCTCAGGCATTTTACGAGCCCTTGCTCGGCGAACACGTTGCTCTCTACTCGAGGGAAAACAACGCGAGGGTGTTAACATTGGAAACAAATAACGAGGTTGATTATATAGACGCGTGAGTAATTGTATTTTTTAATAAAAAAAGTATCTGAGTCTTTTTTCTGATTTTAGTATGTTAATAATGACGTTAACTATATTTATGACGGAATAATTCTAAAAAAAGTATCTGCTACAATTAATATCTAGTGTTCTTATAAATAGTGTTTTTATTATATTTTTTACTTAAATTTTTTGTACATTATTCCACAATATACAATTAATACATTATCTGTATTTAATATTTTGTTAATACGAGATATACGTAAACAGTAACTTTTATCATATATATATATATATATATATATATATATATATATATATATAAGAAGAATTATTATCGAAAAGTATAAAAATATATTATAAGAGTATAAAAAAAAATTAGAAAGAATACAAGTGTAATACCGGTAACATTAAAAAATATATATCGTAGATATATTTCTTCTCATTGTCCTCGAATGCAACTTATGACTTGTATCTTTCTTTTTTTAATGACTGATTTAATTATAAAAGAAACAAAGAAAACGTGGGAGGAGCCCAACAATTTCAACATTATACGGAATGCTAGTCGATTTTATTCTGGGTCAATTCAATATTAGTGAAGTACTGGGAACGAAAGTCACAGTCGGAATTGAACATCGCAAAGTTAAAATAGAATTCAGACGAGCGGACGCTCGGAGTTAGGAACTCAGATGTGAGGAAAGCATGGCGTTTTTCATCGTGCAATAAAAGCGACCCTATTTCTCTCCCCTGTCCTCGTAGTGTGAGCAACAGAGATCGGATCGCGAGGCATCTGCACAAGCGCGCAACGGTAGATCCCCGGAAAACTACCTGCATGCTCTACTTGCAAGCGGACCATCAGTTTTTCGCGCGATACGGCACGGAGGAAGCCTGTATTGAGGTGATGACGAGGCACGTGCAGAGAGTCAACTCCATCTACAAACACACGGGTGAGTGTTTTTCTTCATAGTAATCTATCGTCTGCAGAAATGATTTAACGCTGGTCCAAAAAGTCAGGAAAATTGAAAACTGTCGAGGAATATGAAAAACGCCAGAAGAATCTAATTTAGTAGCCAGCGTATATTAAGAAGAAAAAGCAAGAAAAATTTAAGATTTCTTAAGGAATGCCGAAAAACTTTACGGAAATTTTCTGAAATTTTATAATTTTTGTTGCGCGGTTAATAATTATAAGAAAACGAGTTATTATTCGATTTTTAATTATTAACACTTAAATCTGTATTTATATTAATGTTTCAACATTGCGCAATCAAACATTATATTTGTACAAAGGATACAGTAAAAACAATAGTTATTTTACTTCATACATGTATTTATATACGAGGCAAACTTTTTATTTTTCTCTTGTTTATATTCAGCTTTAATATGTTAATACTTTAGTACATTATGCTAAAAACGATGGAACTATAGTCGAAACTTTAATTTACGAAAAAGATGAATAATTAATCAGAGTAAACAAAGGAAAACAGAATTTCCGTATATTATACGTAATATAGCAGTTTAATATGTCACCTAAAACTAATCACTGCAAGAGTACCAAATCTAATTTGAAAAGTTGGTTTGTGAAAAATATAAGAAAAATATAAACTTTAATCTAATTCAAATATGTGTGTAATCTTAAAAATAGAATTGTGCTTATAAAAAAGTTTCTTGTAAAATATAACACATTTCCAAGATACAACGGTTTTCCAACGTCTCCAAAATGTTTAATTTTGTCTCTATTTTTTTTGGCTTTTTAGATGTTGAACAAATATACATTTATAATGAATATATTAAAACTGTATTTATCTAGCTCTTTACAATATTGAAATTAACATTACGCGAAGTATATTTTTGATATATTCACGAAAATGCGCGAAAATGTGTACTTAAAATATTTTAATAAATTATTTTTTTCTATTACATATACCTGTGACATCTCTGCAAAATATACACTGTCCTGTTTGTTTCTACGTACGGTATTTTCATTATCGTACTGTTCCATTACGTATAACACACTCAGTTCTGTATTATACGCAAATTACTCTGTTTGGACCAGAGAACGGTAATCACATGGGAATCGTCAACATGAAGAACAAGAAACGAGACTAGAATAATACGCGAGTTTAAGTGAATTATTATTCAGTTCCGTGATGAATACGTAGTTTATTTATAAGAAATAACGGTGTTTGTGAACACAGTATCATATTTTTTTTCAGACTTCAATCAAGACGGACGGTCGGATAACATCAGCTTTATGATCAAACGTGTCAAGGTGCACAGCGAAGACGCGCTGAGAGATCCTAATTATCGTTTCCCGGGCAATTACGGTGTGGAGAAATATTTAGAGCTCTTCTCAGGTATAAGGACAATTATTGTTCATGTTAAAATTCTCAATGTGTGGCATAATGTCGATATGTTCGAACGAAGGAAACCGATTGAACTGATAATGCTTCGACATTTCTCGTTATAGAAGAGGATTATGACGCGTTCTGCCTGGCTTACATGTTTACGTATCGCGACTTTGAAATGGGAACTCTGGGATTAGCGTGGACGGGCGATCTGAAGAATGCCGGCGGCGTATGTGAGAAGAACGGGGTAAGTGCGCTGCAAAAAGTGAAGATGGTAGATTTTTTCCGTCAACCAAAACGTGTCGATTATTATCTATCTATAAATTTATAATTAAATTCTTAATATGTATCACATTAAATAATTAATTGAAAAAAAAAGAAACTGAAAAATAATATAATAATCGATTCGATGAAATTTGAAGCAAAATCTTCTCTTTGCCACAGTGTGATCTATTAGCTAATCTACTTTGATGGAAATGCTATGATTGTCGATTGATGATGTTACATTACAGATTCTCGATCAACTCGTATTATTGCGACGAGTATCGTCGTCGTTGACCGAACGTTTAACGAAAAATAATCGATAATGAAATAACGTTGCAGCATTACCGCGGCAGCATGAAGTCACTCAACACCGGCATAGTGACCCTATTAAATTACGGGAAGCACGTACCGCCTGCGGTCTCTCACGTTACTTTGGCTCACGAGATCGGCCACAACTTTGGCTCGCCGGTATGTAATATACGCTTCCGTCAATCGCATTTGAAACGCCACACGTTCCACATTCCGCGAGGTATTATACGCGATGTTATTCCGTCAATATACGAGTGAGACGCTTACGCGCCGCATATGTTTCATTGTCCTCTCGCATCCAGCATGATCCGGAACAATGTACACCGGGCGGTGAGGATGGCAACTTTATAATGTTCGCCCGCGCTACCAGCGGTGACAAGCGTAACAACAATCGCTTCAGCCCGTGCAGCCTGAACGCCATAAATCCCGTGCTCAACAGCAAGGCACGCTCGCCGAAGGGATGCTTTACCGGTGAGTTTTATACATGGAGAGCAACGCGATATATCGTTAACGTTGCAACGAAACGAACGTTGATCGAACGTTCCACATCTCTTCTCCAATTATTCTGCGCTTCGTTGCTCCATATAGCTCCATATAACTTGGCGGCGCTTGCATTGTTTATTGTAGAACCGCAAGTATCGCTGTGCGGTAACGGCGTAGTGGAGGAAGACGAGGAGTGCGACTGCGGCTGGGAGGAGGATTGCCGAGACTCGTGTTGCTTTCCTCAGCGCCGTTATCCCCCGGCCGAGCAGACTCCGTGCACGCTCACACCAGGATCTGTCTGCAGTCCTAGTCAAGTATGTATGATGCTTACAAAAAAAAAAGGAACTTGAGCTGGATTGTATTGTCGAGGGAATTTTAGGATGACTTTCCTTTCTTAAAATTTAATTCGAAGCTTTTCTAGTCGCACGCTTGTATCTTTTCAATTTCTTGAATGTTAAATATCAAATATCCAACTGTACAAATTCTCAAATGTTTACTCTTACCCAATTGTCTATAAAATAGCTGTATGAAAAAGCGTAATTTAATATTTAAATTAAATATTTAATTGTTTAAATATAAAAAAAAATTGAGTATTGTGTAATTAATTCAAGCGATATTCTGCGAAATTTACTTTAGACGATTTATTCACCGATATGCATAATATGATTATACGGCGCACTGCACGCACGACATGATGTAATTTCGACGGCTCTGTTTGCCTTCCCCCTTTTCAGGGTCCGTGCTGTACCGTCGAGTGTAATCTCCGTTTCGGAGACAAGTGCAGGGACGACAATGGCTGCCGCGATGCGAGTTTCTGCGACGGTCGTACTCCGTATTGTCCGCCGTCTATTAATAAGCCCAATAAAACTATTTGCAATCGCGAACTGGTTTGCTTTATGGGGGTAAATATTAATTAATTTTGTTAAGAACATAGAGATATGCTTTTATTAAATGTACAATATATTTGTCTCACACGCATGAAACTTTTGTTTATAATAAGGAATGCACTGGCAGCATATGTCTGGCATACGGATTGGAATCTTGCCAATGCATACCAGGTCCGAACGATCCGCCGACGAAGGCTTGCGAGCTCTGTTGCCGAGTTCCTGGCGAAAATCAACCATGCCTGTATGTTGTTTCGTATTATTTCGTGGATTGGGATTTGAATAAAATTTTCCCTATTCTTCAGCAGATCGATTTAATCATCTATAAAATATTTTTTGCAGGTCTTCTTTCGACTGGAACTCTCCGCCGTATGATATTCCCGACATGTTCTCAAAACCGGGAACCCCGTGTAACGATTACAACGGTTACTGTGATGTCTTTCAAAAATGTCGCGAGGTAAATATAATGAAGAAAAACCACATAACGAAGGTAAGAATAGAGATGTGTAGCTGGTGTTAATTGAAATATTTTATTCAGGTCGATCCAAGCGGTCCATTAGCAACTTTAAGGAAGCTTTTATTATCCGACGAGAGTCTCGCCACTTTCAGACGGTGGGTCGCCGAACATTGGTATGCCGCCGCTCTGATAATTTTAGCAGCGATATCATTACTGGTACGTATATTATTAGAAATATTATCTATATTTTCTCTTGAACTGATAATTGCTACTTATTGCCAAAATCAAATTTTAAATTTTTCTAATTTTTATCGATTTCATTTATCATTTTTAATCAACAATGAATTTGATCGAATGTTTATTGCCAGAAACGGCTACGGAAAAGAGTGATATGTGACGAGAGTAAGTGTAGGGATATGTCAAAGTAAGCTATTTGTATATTTTAATCCTATATTTATTGTAAAATAATGGAATTAATTACTGTTTTACTATTTCATATTATTGTGTATTATAGAATTATTTGCAGTTTCTTTCCGAGATATGTAAATAATTAAAATGTCACGTAGAAACAAAAATTCCTATAGCTGCTAGAAAATGTATAAGCTTTAATTATTTCTTAAATAAAAGGTAATTTGGGCGTAAATTATATATCGATTTTATTACTTTGTAAAATAAGTATGTCAATATACAAAGAAGTATATATTTGTAGCAATCGTATCTCCAGTATTCTTAAATTCTTGTACTGCCAATAAAAAAATAAATAAGAAATAAAATTGAAATTTACTTACGAACTCTCTCTGTCTCTAGGTGGCCAGCATGAGATTACTGGGCAAGCGACCAGACTTGAAGTTAAAGTCTGTCACGATAATCCACAGTTCTACAACGGAAACGGTGCGACTTCCGCCGGAGGGTGCGGAAGGAGTGACGGTGCATCCGCCAGCAGTGCGCGCCAAGCTTCCTCTTAGTCGAAAGGTCAGAGAAAAAAGGCGTCATCGCAAGCATAAAGAAGGTGGCCACACTGACAAGTCTAACAATAAAGTAAGGGATCAATTCAAATAAGGAAAAATACATTAGCATTAGGAGATTATTCTATTAGTGATTGATATTAGTGATTATTGTTTATTAATTATCTTAATATTAATTTAAGTGTTTATATATTAGAATTCCATATTGTGATTCCGAGTTTGATTTTCCATATTGATTTTGGATTAAATTTCTCGTTTGTAAAGGATGTTATAACGAAGAAGAAACAACAAAATCAGCAAACAAAAAGATTATCTACCTGCCAGGTGGATGATTTCGCGCGGAAGAGGCCGGCCGAAGCTTTGGCTGCTGCGGCGCAGGAGAATAAACGGAAGAAGACTACATCGGCGAAGGATAAGGGACAAGCTGCCGGTAATAATTTGGCCAGCGGCAGTGGTGGCAGCGATAACGATAAGAGGAAGCGCAAGAAGCAGCACAGGAAGGAGGTGATTGACTATTCGGCGATCCAGGCGGAAAAAGAACCGGAGCCAAATGCAGATCCTAAGAGCAAGGTGCGCTCTTGGCTATTGGCGTCCTCGCAGTGCCGACCGGATATCGGCGCGCGGACTAACGTGAACGGTTTGCCAAAGAGCAAGTCAACCCCGGTGGGTCTAACAGCCAGTGGGGGTGGTGTGGTGGCATCCAGGCAACCGGTGGCGCCGGTGTCGAGGCAACAAGCTCCGATATCCGCGCGACGTCCCGGTGCTCTGGAAGCTGGAAGGGTGGTGGAATTGAAAAACTCGTCGGGTTCCCTCGCCAGGAAGGAACGGGCGAGACTCCAAGTAGTGTACAAGCCGCCGTTCCGATTTAGTGTGAAGCTACGCAAATCGGACAAGGTGGCGCAGGCACCAGCAGGCGCGGCTACGAGTCACGCTAACGCGAGCGGCAGAACGGCGAAGCTGCCGAGAACCGGAGTGCTTCTGCGAACGGCAGCCAAGAGGAAGGATCTAGTTAGGATAGGCAGAGCACGACAAATCGCGCCTACCGGCATTGGGAACAGCGGAAGTGATCTGCCGGAACCGGCCAACTCCGATTTGCATACCGTACCCTCCGATTTGGAAGTACTGTTATCAGAGAGCGAGTTTCTCTTCTCGGACACGTGACCATGGGTTTCGATGGGAACGAGCGTGTTCGAATCTCTTTCGAGTCGCTACGCGGCTTGTAAGTAGTTCTTATATATATTTATTCTAGCCCAAGAGAAAGACTACTTTATTAGGATATGCGCGCGGGATGATAAATGTGTTGAATCGCTAGCGCGTGCTTGAAAGAATCCCGTCCGAGAATGTGGAAGGGAAGAGTAGTCTAATTGATTTATTGCCGAATTTATCGAACGATGTTTCGGTTCGTGTTTCAACTATTTGCCGATTGTCCATATGTCGATTCTTATCGTTCTTCCTTTCCTCATCTCTAGAGTAATGCGATAGCGCGACGATCGGTTATATACGTTTGTGATTGCTCGTTCTGTGATCGGCGGTACGATGAAAATGTTTTTCACGTGCGATTAAGACAAACGAAATTTGCGCTTGGACGATGACGAATGTTGCACCGGCGTTAGTTTTCGACGATCGAGCCAGTTTTCTTCTTCCAAAGAAAGGGGCCAAATCAACTGTTTAAGAGCGACTGGCAAATAAACGCCGCAAATATATACACACTGATCATACTCGCCTAATACTTCACGAAACTGTGAAAGCAGATTATGTCTTACAATTCATTTTTATCGATGATAGCTTTTCGGGGGATCAGTGTGCAACTGATATATCATACTAAAAATGTGAAATGTATTGAAAGCAATGCTTTATCTTAAAATCTCTTTATACTGTGCCTGTACTGTTACTCTCTGTACCCTATTTTTCGATGCTTAAGGAAAATCACGCCTGGCGAAGGTGAAGCTTTCATTTATATCGACGATATATCGATCGAGAGAATTACAAAAGGAAAGATGCGTTAAAGCATAGGTAGTTTTGATTAATTGATTTTTATCAGTCGCTCCTTTCGAGATTATAGCTATAATTATAAAATGTAGCTATAATCTCTACATCTCAGTCGTTGATATGATACGGCTATAAAAATACTCTATATTTTAGCTCTAGCTGTAACATAACTATTACATACTTTATATTATAGCCCTAGCTATAAAATATAGCTAAAATTACATTACAAAATGCATTGTACATTGCAAATTATAGCCTTAGCTATAATTAATATATATTTTACATTATAGCCATTTCGCTGTAATGTAACGTATCATACATATATTAGCTATAGCTATATTTATCGTAGCTATGGCTATGATATTGACGCAGAGGAACAAAACTTAGTATATCATGATCAGAGAGTTGATATGACATTGACGTGGGTTGACGTCCACCTAGGAGATGATGTCCATCTAGGACGTCAGGTGGCTTTGAACAGATCGTCGGGAGGTCCTCTCGTTTCTTCGTCGCCCGATCTGCCTGTAAGGCGTTAAAGTAGCGTTATTACTCACTCGAGAGGTTCCTATCGTCGATAATTCCTAATCTGCTACATCTCGTGAAGCATCCCCTCTGGGATCTAGTTTGTGTCTTCAGCGCATCCGCGAGCAAAATCGCGAGTCAAGCCAACGGCGGACACTGCTTATATATTTTTAAGACTGTACAATATCTCTTTAGCGACGCCTGTTCTGCCGAGTTTTCTGTTGTTCGCGATTGCTATCGGAGGAGACACGTCGTTCCTCCTATACTTTATACTCAATCTCAAACTCCGATATCTCTGGTGCTAACACTCAGTGTACTTACGCCTTTGTCCGATCGTGTTTCCGATCTCCATTTGTAAATATGCTTTACTGCCCAGACATTCCTGTTCGCTCTGCGAAAGATAAGTGGATTAACTAGAATCGATAGATAATCGTTCTGTTTGCATTTAGATCTCTTTCCAAACATATTTCTGATAAGATAAAGAGAAAAAATCTATACAATCAAATATACATTTATCAACATAGAAAGAGAAACATTTTTATAACTCCAAGAATTAAATTAAGAGAAGATAATACAATATATTATAAATGCATTGAAATTAATTCGCGGTGAAGCGATAGTGTGAAAAATATTTTTGTCCTTGTATTACAAATATATATTTTAGAAATCTGTTGCATAAAACGGATCTCTATCGATTCTTATTAATTGACCTGTGTGTTTTTTGCATCGAATGCGTTTGCCGAGTTTAAGTTCCTTGCGCTCGCGGCTCGCGTGCAGTCGGGTGTTAAAAAATGTATCTCGGTACAGAGAGTATTCACGTGTTCGCGTATCAAGAGTCGGCTTCGCAATCTCTCGCGTATGTCGCCTCCGAGCTGCCACGATTTCATTCTGGGCGATAGATCTGCGATGGCCGGTTCGGTTAATCGTTATGAAATCGACTCTACTAGCTCTTATTAGCCAACACGTATGAGTACGGTTAATGTATCCTCTTCTAAGATCCGTTTATGATCGCCGACTTCTCATACTGCCTGCCTGACGTGTTAAACGTGCGACGTATGAATTGTCATTCTGTATAGTAAAGTAACAAACAAAGTCGGATCGATACGGACTCGATACTCAAGGATAATAACATTAATAATATTAATACGCTCGTTGGCGGTATTCATTTTTATATCATTCCGTAACAACAAGTATTATTCAGCAGGAGAAAGCAAGAAAGAAAGAAATAAGGTGAATATATAACTTTATCTATTTTTTACGTATAAAAACTACTAAACGATGTAAACAGGGTTTGATAGGTTTCTTTTAATTTAATTAAAATTATTAATACCGCTGTATGTATACTTACACAATTCAGTGTAAGTCAATCATTGCTTTCTAAGTTCCAAACTGTATATTATATTTATGTAAATAAGTAAGCTTATACGGCGAGCGAGAATTCTCAGTTTTTGAATCGTATATTATTTGGAGTTAGAAGAAGCTATTATATCATTATCATTATATCATTAATTAATTATATTTTTTTAAAGGACATACATTGCTCATATGATTGATTTTTACAAAGTACAGCTATCGCGATAGCAAATGTTAATATTTATATTTCTACGACATACATGTTATACATTCATTCGTCAAATGCAGTTGAGAGCCTAATTTGATAAATGAACGATGTTTCAACTTCAAAGCTCGTAAAGACAGTACATTTACATTTACATCTATTATGTATTTACTTATATAGATAAACAAAGACTTTGCAGAAACTGTGCTTCGTCTAACAAAGCACTTATACTCTTGGCTGACCGTGTTTTGTATACTTACATAATCGGTTCCATTAACTGCTGAAAGTGGTATTTATAATAAAAATCCGCTTGCGTGTATGTGTGTGTGGGTGTGTGTGTGTCTGTACACATTCGTAAATGTACTTAATTTATAAGAAGATGTGATGTTACTTTTACACCAACTCATAAACAGGATTGCTTAACTCATAAGAAAGGGCTTTTATTTTTAAGATCGAGCTGTGTTATATCATCTTCTTTTTAATTAATCGAGAATCGCGAAATTGCTGTCATTTTGGTGAATGCACTAAATTGTGAATTAAATTCTCGATGTTGTATCATGGTAAAAGTTGAATTGAATTAAATCGAAAGAAATTTACTTCGCAAAATTGGATACGTTTTCTTTTATCTCTTCGAGATAAAAGATTAGATTTGAAGTTCTTGACTTTCTTATCCATATATATATATATATATAAAATTTATATATATATACATATATATATATATATATATATATATATAACACACACACACACACATTTATTGTGATACTTATATACATTGTACGAATAACTAGAGAATGTATCCCGCTTTGGTCGTAAGATTTGCGTTGTAATCTAAACAAAGCAAAAAAAAAGAGAAAGAAAGAGGGAGAGAATCTGTAGCTTGGACGTAGAATCAGCAGGTAGACAGCAGAAATACTGAGATATTTGGATTCTGTAATGTGTAGATGATAAATCGTAGCTATTACCTTTATATAGTCTGTCCAGTGAGAGATTCAGTCGCGACGAAATGAATCAAATCTGTAAACGCGAATTATAGATAAAAAAATTTTCTACGTTCGCGTAAATTCGATGAGTGCGATAGAAAACATATATGAGAAAGATTTTGCGCCATTCGGATCTCATTTTAATTTTGTTCTGAATTGCGATAAATACTGATTAGCGCAAGATTAATCAATAAACATCAGAAACCGAGAGAAAGTAATCAATTTATAGCAAAATCAAAGCAAAACCTGAAGTGTTCACCGAAGAGTGGATGGGTTTAAAGAGAAAAATAGGTATCGATTATATTTTAGAGGGTATCACATTATTTTAATCAATATTGAATATTTTTATTTATTTTATTTAAGCACATTTTTTCTAGCATAAGAACTTAATTGCACAACTCTATTTTTCTTTTACTTGACAAATTGAATCTCGCATATTTAACTGAAGATACTTTACTTAAGTTAACAAAACATGATTGTACTGTTAAGGAAAAACCAATGAGAAAATCAAAAAGTTTCTATGAAACATATATTAAGGGGCAAACACACATCGAAAGGGATCTGATTTCTATTTGAATTTTCTAATGTGAAATAATAAGGTTGAAATTTCAAATGGAAATAAAATTCCTTTCTATTTTATTTTATTTTACAGGGCAAGTTTTACAAGATTGACAAAACTACTTTTATAAAAAAAAATTGCTTACGTTTCTACAGGGATTTCTTTAAGCTTTTACAATTTATTGATGAGATTGAAGATTTCTGATTGCTCACTGTTGTGCAAATTATTTAGCAGGACGAACTGCCATGTGGCGTGAAATCTTTTTCTATGTATGTGCACATTTATCGTATAACTTTGAAAAAAAATATCGTAGTCCAGTAACTGTAGCTAAACATTGTATTTTTGATCTGCGGATGATGAGAGCGCTGAGCGACTATGGTGATTAGACAGCCACCGAGGACAAATTAATTGCTCGTACTTACATACTGTAATCATACCCGTTAAACTCGAGTGCTTCTTGTTCCATTTAATAGTTAGCAGTAGCGGGGGGGAGGGGAGGACCCCTGCATGCCAAATGACATGACACACTCGGATCGACAAAGTCGAGGGCACAAGTGGTCTCGATCCGAACCTATTCGGAATATTAGATACGTCCGAGAGGCGAGACTGTTATTTTATTTTAACTTTTATCGCGTAAACTTGTAATTGATATAAGATGGGGCTGCTGTATTTTTACACGGACTTTGTACAAATATAACAGGAATTCGCGTGGAGAATCACGCGATGTGTACATACCTGTATACCAATAAATGCTAGACGAAATGTGAAAAAAAAACGAAGAAACTACGACCGCGTAGAATGCGAACACGCATGTGTAACGCAGATTGAAGAACGAGAAAGCACATTTAGCGATTGGTGTAGAAGCATTTTGACAAGAAAATAAGCGTATCTGAATTTATGAGGATACTAGGAGCAGTTTATCACTATATGTAGAATGTACATATCAGTAAATAAAAAAAAATGAATAATATAACATATATTTGCATATCAATCGAACGTTTTAGACGTTTTAGACGCTAAATGGACTTTTCGGATTTTCAATTTTTGCCTTCGCTTTCGCACGGTCGTAAGCTTCAAATTTTTCATTAGCCTTATACATATTATTGAAAACAATTGTTCTAATAAGTAAATTTTGAAATTTTCTATATGATAAATATTATACAACTAAAAACATTAGGTAAAAATGTAAATCTTTTATTTTTCTTTTGCATATTAATATGTACTATTAATTTATTGTTATAAATACCTCTCTCTCCATTTTTCTCCATTGAAATATCATGCAGGATAAATCTTCAACGCTCTTTCTCTTTCTTTTATTATAATCAATCGTGAATTTGTATCATTAACCACTTGTACATCCTCCGATGTTCATATTAACTTTTTCTTTTTTTGCAATCCTGTTATTTTTGCTTCTGTCATTTGGCCCTTTTACCCTCCTTTTCAATTGATTACTATTTTCATCGTGCGCATAAATTTCAGATTGCCGTTCCAAAATATTCATAGCGTAAGAAATTCTATTATTTGTTATGGTCTCCTTTAACTTTTCTCTATATTGAATTTCTATAATGTAATTATTTTATATAATTGTAATTTTTGTATATAAATTGTAATGTTTATAATTGTAATTTTATCCCTAACAGCAGAGGATATTTTACATCCTCAGGATGTCCTCTGGACATCTTTTGAACATGTGTGCTGTTAGGGATATTTACAATTACGTTGCATATAATTCGAAATCACAGAAATATTAGAACATTATTTAAATGCAAGCTCACTTCTTGCATGACGTGCATCATCATGTTTTCTTTGCTTCTCGGCTTCTTTTTCTTGTTCTTTGGTCAAATATCGTGCAAACGCGGCATCGATCGCCTCATCTTTCGCTTTGCATTCAGCGATAGCTTTCTGACGCCTAGCCTTCAAATGATACATTTATATTTTTACACACACACACACACACACACACACACACACGTAAAAAGAGAGAGAATATTTAATACGTAAAAAAATTATTTTTATAGGAAATGAGCGATTCGAATACTTTTTAAATTTATTAAGTCGCTAATTGCAAACTATTGAAATTCTTGCCATTTCTTTTCGAAATTCAGCAATGGCATATTGCTTCCTTGACGCAAGCATAGCCGGTTCCTTTGCCCATTTGTTTTCCTGCTCTTCCTGATATAATTCATTAGATATTTTTTCCCGTTCTCTTTTTTTACATATATCGTCCAGCAGTTTTCCAGCTACTTTATCTATCGCCGCTTCTCTCACCTCGCGAAACTCTACCTATATCACGAAAAACAAGTGTCATTAAATTTTTTATCACATAAAGTTTATGGTGTATCGATTAAATTTTATGTATATGTTTGTAGGAAACACCAGCCTCTACCTTTATATCGAGCAGTTTCTCTTGTCGAGCTTCCTTCTCCGCGACTATACGAGATATCCTCTCGTCTTCATCCTCCAATGCTTTCTTATATTTCTTTTCCCACACATCCTTAGCTGCTAAAGATGCGGTCATCTCTTTTCTCAGAAGAATCGCATCGTTATTTTTCTTTTCTTTTATTCTTGCATCTTCTTCCTGAATTTTTCTCATCGTCTGTTCTATCATCTTGCGATCCTGCTCTTTCTCTTTATTTCTTTCCTCTTGGATTCGTCGATGATTGTCCGCTAATTGACTTTGCAGATCGGCGCGCAAATTTCGCTTTTTTTCCTCTTGTTCAACTTGTTGCAATTTCTCGACGGTTTCGTCTTGATGCAAGAGCTGCGTTAATTTTGCCTGGCTCGCTTCCAAATTAACTTTTTTCTCTATCAGACGTGATCGAGCTTCTTTCGTAGCACAATCCGGTAGTGATCGCGTAAAAGATTTTACTTGATTCAATTTTAGTGCGCGTTTTACTTCTTCACCTGTAATTTGCAAAAGAACTGGTTTTATTTAATATTACAAGAAATTGAAAAAAATAAAAGAGATAAAAGAATACATAAAAGAAAAAGAAACAATTACAACTTTTTATAAATAAATAATTTTTGATGGCACGCTCTGGATACGATATATAATTCTTTACTTTTACGCAGCGATAATTCAGCAGCCAGTCTATGAGTCACTTCAATTTCTCTTTGTTTCAGATCAATAAGTCTTTGAGCATGTAATAATTTTTCCTTCTTGCAAGTTTCTCGTTGTTCGGCCTGCAAATGACGTCGAGCTATTTTGGCATCGCATCGCTTTACCATTGCAGCTCGTCTCATCTCTAACACGACTTCTTTTTCATCCCTTTTCCTCTCATCTTCGTCTGCCTTGATATCTACCAAATACCATCCTCTGCGAGTCTTCACCATTTTTAAATTATATGAAACATAACATTTTCCTATACGTAGTATGTACATTATTTTGTGATAATCAACCAATTTCAACCAATTTGAAATTAGTTAATGGTTTTTGTTTCTCTTTAAAATCACAAAAATCGTTCGCATTGTGGCGTTTATAAATTGTATAATTATTTGCAAAGATTTATATTTAATTATAATAACAATTATTCTCTTTTTAGATCACGATGTAATTTGAGTATTTGCAATACTTGGATTTCTGATACTTTTTGCCGATTTTGAAGATTTAAAATTTATATATATATATATATAAAAAAAAAAAGGTTCGGGCACCGGCATTGTCAGGTATGGGCGTAGGTTGAGTAGGAGCTTACCGTTGGCTCACTGTGGGAGCACCCTGAGAAGCACCCTGAGTAGCACCTTATCACATGTATCCAATTTTTTTATAGCTCATCCATCCATGTAGATTAATAACTTGACTTTGCATCAGTTGAAGCAAAGTTATAATAAAATGATTTGAGATCATGCAAAAGATATTTCGCGGATGTTTCATCGCGGATAATTTTTATATAGATTGTCTTAAAGCTGATTAGTTTTATATTAATTGTATTTATATTAATTGCAAATATTTTATTCTAAAATATATATGTATATATACATACATATATATACATAAAATATATTCTCGTACATCTAGAAAGATAGCGAAAAGAGAACAGATTAGAAAAATTTACCAGAATATATATATATATATATATATATATATATATATATATATATATTATAATTTAGATAACCTGAAACAATCGGAGCAACGATATAATTACTATTGCTTTATACGAGAAAGTGTTTCAACGCTTATTCAGAATGTTTTTATAATCTTTTTTTATAATTTATATAATTTTATAACGTTTGTAATATATAAAATGCGTTTGTGGATATAGAACCTAATGCCTGATTTATTTTTAAATACGTGAATATATAAATTTGCAAATATCATAAAATCAATCGAGAATAGGATATATATTCTGTTTCGCGGACGAATAATTAAACATAAAACGAGCTTAATAAGACTTAAGTACCGTAAAACGTTGCATTATCATCGCGTTCAATGGATAATAACTGGCCCAACGATTCGATACGAAATTTGTAAATACACCAATTTAATTGAAATCAAATTATAAAAGTCTATTAATTTACTCACGATTCTGCAATATAGGAAACAATCGTTAAATTTCGCGAATGAGAAGATAATATTTAATCATTAAATGAACATCGAGACTTTACACTCTTATTCGATATTTCTTATATTAAATATTAAAAGAAAGCTTTAGCAATATTCGTAATATTTGTAAAATTTAAAATAAAATTTCCCGAATTTATTAATGATTCTTTGGTATAAAAACACAGCGGTTAAATTTATGAATATTTTAAAAATATATACTTCAGAAATAAATATGTTAATTTAACGAATTTCTATTATATTGTCATTATACATGTTCTCTCGGTAATTCTTCGTGTAATTTGCAAAAGAAGTATATTACATTAAATATATAAATTATAAGTACAATTAAAAATACAATTATAATAAAATTTTATATAAATTATAATTATAATACATTTATAAATAAAATATGTGATATATAATAAATTAAAGTAAAAGGCTTTATTATACTCACGTATCAGGATAAGAGAAATAGGCAAATGAGAGCCGGGCGCAAGAACTCAAGCGCTAAGACTTCGGTGGTAATTTTCTTTAAATAAATTTGAAAGTTGTGGTCCTTAAAACCACTTTTAACATAATGTTTACAGAATGGTGTACAAAAGAATACTGACGGATTGTGAAATCAAAATAAATCATAAAGGAGCGAGATAAGATGAGCCGATGAATAACAGATCATTAATATATGTAGTCGGGTTATCAAAGTGAAATAAATTATTTAATTAGATCGTAACGGAATAAATAACAAAAATGGGACATAAAGTATATGATTATAATTAAAATACAATTTTAATAACAGTAGAATTAATAAATTGATGATTTTATCAGTACCAAATAAATATATACGATTTATTCAAATATCCAATAATGCGGATAATTTTATAATGACAGCATTAAAACTACAATTTAAAATGTAACTTATAATACACATATATAATTTTTAATTTTTAAAATAAAATATAACGTGAAGAAAATGTAATGAACAACAAAAAAATATTTCTTATAATTTATAAATTTTAAATACAATTAAAATGCAATTTTATATGAATTATAATTTTATTACATTTATAATTAAAATATATGATATATAGTAGATTAAAATAAACGCTCTGTTATACTTACATATCAGGAGATGTGGAATAGGCAAGTGAGAGCCGGGCGCAAGATCTAAAGCGCTAAGATTTCGCTGGTAATCTTCTTTAAATAAATTTGAAAGTTGTGGTCCTTTCTTAAAACCATCTTCGACATGATGTTTACAGAAAGGTTTACAAAAGAATACTGACGGATTGTGAAATCAAAATAAATCATAAAGGAGCGAGATAAGATGAACCGAATGTGCCGAAACTGAATCTTGGAGTTCTCCCAAAACGGGAAGCACGAGAAGATGGAAAAAGTAATATATTTATTTCATAAAATATGTAGAATACTTTCAATTTCTAGATTACATTTAAGCAAATATATTTACATCAATAATTTATATATAGAAAATCAATAAAACGTCATAAATTCATCGATAGGGACTCTGAAGATTTTGATTTATTGTCGGATTATAATGCCATTAATTTTAGAAATGTTTATTCAAACAGCAAAAATAACCGAATGTCAAATTTGGTTGGTCATGCTATAAAATCATTTTTAACTAAACCCGCAAAAATTCAAACTTATCAAACAACTAGTTTTTTCTTTTTTAATGTCTTTTTTGATATCGTTTTCTGGCCTTTTGTTTTTCTCCGCGCGCAAAGCAATAACATTATATATTTTATTATATAATATTGTATAAATCTGTTATTGCATGACTTGTCAATGCATAGCAATTTATGATAAATGATAAATAATAAATGATATCTCTCTCTAAAGAAGGCATGTTATGTCGATACTCGAAAGTCTCGAAGTGAATTGTTGTCTCTTTGAGCCGCGAAAAAGCGGCAACAATACACTTTTAGTATTGACATATGAATCAAACAAAGAAAAATCAAACAGAAAAAGAAATCCTGTTATACATAAAATTCATATTTGTAAAAACTTTCTCTTCTTTCTCTCTCTCTCTCTCTCTCTCTCTCTCTCTCTCTCTCTCTCTCTCTCTCTCTCTCTCTCTCTCTCTCTCGCTTTCTCTCTTTTTTTTAAGAGTGGAAACGATTTTACGTACAATTTTGACGCATTATCGTATATTATTTGTGACTATCAAAATCAATCTAGCAGCGTTTAAAGAGGAAGAAGCGTCTATCTTGTAACATAGAGCGATGAGAGACGAAGAACTGACTAACAATAAGTTGTAATATAATGCACACAGAGATAAAGCTTAACATCTTAATACATATCAATGAATACTGCCTAGTGTTGTTTACGCGGAATAATTGCTTCTGTCCGAACGAGAGCTTGTATTGTATGATTACGTGCTATCGCAGGTGAAATAAAAAATGCGAGGAAATATACATATATCTCACATACTTTACGTTTTTATACATTCTGGCCAGTATATGGACTTACCTTTTGCCGCTTCTGGCCATATCTATTCTGGTTTGATCTTTAATCAGAAGGACTCTCTTTCTATTGTCGGCTGATTATTATTATCAGCAAATAAACGTAAAGATTTTACTTTTTTCATTTATGATAAGTTAAATCGCATATTAGACGCGCGCGCGTCCTTCAAGTCACAAAAGATACACGAGTGTTCATTAAAATATTATTTAATTAAAAAATGTCTTTCTTATAATTTTTTTTATTTAAAATTATCCACGGAAATTTACAAAAATAGATGTTATATAGTAAATTAATTGCTCTGAATCAGAAAATTTTCGATCTTACCTCGCGAATGTCCGGAATCGAATTGTATGATATAAATATGAAATTATAAACGTTTAGAAAACGAACAAATTTTGCAAGCGCAAATCTAAAATGCGTATTTATATGTGTATTTATCCGCGCAAAACCCGTATTTTGTCCGTTGCCCGTAGTTGTTGTTATACCTCAAAAGTTTATTAAATAACATCCATAATGAATGATATGAGATTCGAAAGACATAATGAATTTCTTGCACAATCAATATAAGAATGCTGAAAATTATAAATGTTTCATTTTCTCATATTGTGTATACATCTTTATAAAAAATTTAATATCGATATTAATCTTGTTATTACATTATATATCATGTATACATCTCGTGCACATTGTTCGTATTAAAATTATATTTTATATATTGTATACACATCTTACATGTATATATATATATATAATATCCCAATAATAAGATATATACCACAGAGCATAATATATTTTACTGATGAAATAATGAAATATATTAATAAATCCATATACAAATTCCTGTTCTATAATTTCAGATGTAGCACATAGATACGCGCCAAATGGCGATTTTACCGGCATCGACAAAATATTTGACTACGTAATTCCAGCTTCCTCGTTTAGATGGCGAAGCATAAAAGGTAAAGCATCGTATGTGCAAAAACGCCAGGATCCAGGATGGCCGCTCATCTAATATATCGCGGGACTGTGCTTCGTGACCGGCGGTGGACGCCAAAAGCGGCGAATATTATTTTCAGTTATTAATAAACTGTCATCACGTCTTTCCAATTTACATCCCTTGGGTAAGCGTATTATTTATATAAGGTACAGAAACATACTAATCTAACTTTCTCGTGCTGAAAATGCTTCGATTTTTAAGCGTGAAAACATGCGCGTTGATTAGGTTAAATTATCCAGAAGCGTCATATTGATTTTTGTACTGTACGTTTACGAATACTTTAAGTATTATCTCAAAGATGAATGTGAAAATGATTTACATTTGTCAAATATGCAGCATATGCGAACGTATATTTTGAAATATTGTTATTATTGTTAGAGCATAATATAACCTATCTTTATTATCTTTATTATCTACTTTTGTTATAAATGTATATACATGGGTGTGTCAATTTTGCACAATTTCTTTGAATCACACAGATGTTTATGAATGTTAGAGTAATGTATTAATAACATTAAAATATGGCGAATTTAAGACAATAATTTTGGAATTATGAATAGTTTGTTATAAACCATTAAACAAAATTTTGACAAATTAAGCTTTAGAGATGCAAGTGGACAACCCTGTCATTTGTTTACTTTCAGAGAAATATATATATATATATAAATTTAATAAAATTTTAACTGATGTTAGTATAACTGAAACATCTGTGTATATATCGATTATCATATTGACATAAAAGATAATAATTTATCTTATATTTCTTTGATTAAACAAAAAAAATATAATGCAAATATGTGTTACTTATATAAATTGAAATAATTTTATTACATTATTTATTGTTGCAGAAATAACATGGTACGAGGTCGCGGGGGAATGATCAGAGGTGGACGAGGAGGTATGGGACGTGGAATGGGTTTTCCACGGAAACAATTCCTACCACGTCATCCATTTGACTACACGCTATGCGAGGCTGCTTTTCCACGTGTTAAACCTGCTCCAGATGAATCGGACTTTCAAACAGCTCTTTTAAAGAAGAATTCTGACATGTGTCCTACACCAAAGGAGCAGACTTCCATTTTAAATCTTGTAACTAAATTGCAGAGTGTTCTTGATAATTTGATTGTTGCACCAGGAACCTTTGAAGCTTGCGTAAGTAAATGTCTTGTTTAATTACACAAACAAAAATTAAATTTTACTCACACATTTGTACTTAATATTTCTTTCTTGTATTATATATTATATGTGCATCAATTACATGTGTTCAATGTAGCAATTGGAGGAAGTAAGACAAGTTGGCAGTTTCAAGAAAGGCACAATGATAAAGGGTCACAATGTCGCTGACATTGTTGTAATTTTGAAAACTCTGCCGACGAAAACAGCAGTGGAAGCTCTCGGGAACAAAGTCAATAATGACCTGAAAGCCGTAAATACAAAAGAGATATTCAGAGTTATACAGACTGAACGAGGATTCGATATAGCTAATAACGAAGCCACTGTGCGTGTATTAATAACCACGCTGCACCAAAATCTACGCAAATTGGAGTCCGATCAACATTTAGACGTCAAAATTTGTCAAGGTAATTGTTCTGCATTTTTTTGGACAGTAATGAAGTAACACTTAAATCAAATCTCAGTAACTGTTACTAGTGAATAAATTTTTTATTTATAGGGCATCTCGCTGCTATCAGACATTCTCGTTGGTTTGAGGAAAATGCTCATCATTCTAGCATTAAGGTCTTAATACGCTTACTTCGTGATCTCAGAAACAGATTCGAAGGTTTAGAGCCATTATCTCCATGGATGTTGGATTTGTTGGCGCACAACGCCATAATGAACAATCCCAGCAGACAAGCATTACCAATTAATCAGGCGTACAAAAGAGTATTGCAGTTGCTCGCTTCTGGACTATTCCTCCCAGGATCAGCAGGTATTTTAATTTATTAACTTAGATAAACCATAAAAAAGTATAATGAGAAATGTCTCTCTATCTTAAATTTGAAAAATTTTCTACATATAAATATCGAGAAATAGTTGAGTGGTTTCTCAGAAAACATTCTTTAAAAAATTGCTTTTATTTTATTTCATATATAAAATTTCGTTGATTATTTCTTTTTATGTGTAAAAACTGCGGATTATTTTGCCGCGATTATGCTACAAATTTACTTGTTCTCCTTGGAATTAGAGATCTTTGATTAGGTCATTATGACTTATGACGTCATGAGCAAGGATAATTTTAACTGCTTCAAACACAAGTCTATGTGTCGGATATAAATTACAGGAATTATTCAAGTTCCGAATAATTGATGTAAATATTGCCTTAATCGCAGCGTGTTGCAAGGATTATAATCACTTTTCTCAGGTATTTCCGATCCGTGCGAGGGTGGTAATATACGCGTGCATACCGCGATGACGCTCGAACAACAGGATCTTGTATGTCTTACTGCCCAAACATTATTGCGCGTATTAGCTCATGGGGGCTACAGACCGTTGTTGGAAGGCTCTAACAAACTCGCGGTGGAGATGAGCGTATGGGCGGGTGGTGTAGTGGCAAGTCCGCTGGACAAAGCGTACGAGCCACCCACGGAACAGGAACAGCAGGAGGACATGGACGAGAGCAATGAGGAAATGATTACCGAAAGCGTTTAGAATTTTTGGCTTGTGTGCACTTTTCGTGCAGCGAGATTTCCTCCCCTTTTTGATGAAACGAAATGATGCTTTTACTTTCTTATTGTCGTTTCTTATAAAACTGTATTTAACATTCGTAAATACATTTCGATGAGTTCCGTCGATGATCTTAAAGTGACCTCATTTATTCACAATGTTTATATTTACGGGAACGATTCGAGGTATATTGAAAGTGTCCACAAAATGCGTGATTCGTCGTACACATAAAATAAAGAATAGATTAGTGTGTATTCTATAAAAGAATCCGATTATATAACTCTACTTCTAAGTCTTTTTTTTTTACATGATAGCACCTTAAGCTTTTATATTCTCACTCACGATTGCATAAGCGTTATGGAAAGATCTGATCTCTAAAGATTCTGCTTATGTAATCTTTGTGTCAGTTTTTCTTAAAGATATGCGAATTAATGGTACGTGTCAACGATACTGCGTAAATATCCCGAGGCCCCATCGTCTACTTTATATTTCAAATATCTTACTCAACATACTGTCTATCGATGTTACACAAATCAAGCTCCGAATGTGCTTGTCCAAATTTCTAACGCATTTGCCTTTTTGGCAGTGATATGCGCGTCATTTAAGCGTGTGGTAGAAAATATCAGTCTTTACTTAGAATTCAATGTAGACATGGGTCGTTCTCGGGAGTTCTGGCGACTCGCGCGCAATTGACGGTACGAGAACTCGCGCCCGGCCGAACCGGCATCTTGAAGAGTTTACCCTGCGGCATGCACACGCAGACTTTGTACTGCTCGTGACTTCCGGCGGGACTTGGCAGGAACATGGGCGCCACCGGAATGCTCTCCACGTCGATAGAAACACTGTCCTTTGCGTCCAACACGACGTTGCCGTTTACGCTCTTCAGGAAGACGTCCAGGTCGGCGCTCCACACGATGTCCTTGCTCTCCATACGCACGCCCTCCGCGCCGTGCATCGAGATTTGATTGTCGGATTTTATCGTAAGACTCTCATTGACCGGTGAGGTGATCCGATAGGTCTCCGCAATTCTCACATCGATCGTCTCGACGCCACTCGGCAGGCCGAAGTTCGGGAAATCGGTAGTGAAATATGTCACACCGGTACGCGGATCCTTCACCTCGAACGACTCCACCTGCGACATGGTAGTGCCGTTCACTAAGACGCTTAGCTTTGAACGCGGATATTCTTGAATGCTTCGCCCACGACCCTTTACGTCGACGTGCACTCCAGCCTCGTCGCCGGATACCTCCATCGGCTCGTCGCCATAACTCTGGCAGACACCGGATTGCAGGGATATCTTTTGGAGAGAAAATGTGAAGGATGAAATATATAATATTCTTATAATATTAATATTTATGAAGAGATTTCAACAAAATATTCAGCAGCATAAGGACTACAATCAAGCATATATTTATTACTTCGGTTTTTTTTATATTCTTATCCGCGTTTATACATCTCATCTCAACAACAGATGCGAAAATATATATACCTTGTCCAAGTCGGTTCTTCCATAAAATTTGACAAGATTCTCATCTGGAATTACTTCCATGGCCTCCATTCCCTGGCTAATGCGCAAAACAGCAATAACAGTGATATTCAGGAAGAGATTGCAAAGACCGATTATCGCCAGAACTAGAGTCAACGTCCAAAGGCAATAACGCCTCTTCGTAGATTTTTCGCTCGACGATGACATACCGTACGAAGAGCCGATCGTCCTGTTAATTGATTAAACTGAAGGTTAATTATTTGTGCCGAATTTAGTCTAGAGATTGCACCAATAATTTCCACTAACTAATCAGTCTTGAATTAATTCTGATTACCAGTTGCTTGTTCATTTCCTTTCTAGATATCAGCGCTACTTGTAATAAGATAAAATGACACGAGGAAAAGAACAAGATTCACATATTAATAGTAAGACTATAATTATTATAGACATTGTTGCAATCAACTAAGACAATCTAAATTTTAGTGCACATTGCTTTTTTCATTCACCTTGCATGTACGCTGCCGCAACTATTTTGGCGAATGAGGCCTTTAATCAGAGGTCCGTCGCTGTTGGATAAATTATCTTCAGCCTTCGATATCGATGGTGAACCGGTATCATTTCCACATACATCTAGAAGAGCCGACATTAGAAGTTCTTCTGTGTCCGTCTACCTATTGAAACATTGTCATATTATTATAAAAGAGTAGCATAGAAAAAAATCAGGTGAACAAACCAAGCACAAAATTATGTCAGATTATTTATCTTGTTATATATAATTAGATAGGATAGAATATATATATATATATATATATATATATATATATATATATATATATAATTGGAGGTAGATTTTTATAAACAAAATAATAGGTGGGCTCGAGGACTAAATAACAGGTGTACGTGCAATATAAATCAAAAATTAAACAATTCACTCAGAATTTTGAGAATCTTAACGAATTAATAAGATTTACAAAAATAATATTTATGACTAAAAATACATTTTTTAAAGTTTAATTTTTGATTTAATATATTTCACGTACATCCGCTATTTGCTCCTCGAGCCCGCCTATTATTTCGTTTACTTTGATTGGAGCTTCTTCGTTTTTTTTATGTTATTAACATAAAACTTTAAGTGTTCTCTCTCTAAAGTATCGTCAAAAGAATACTGATATATACTTATAACGCGATGCATACCTCGTGTCTTCAACATTGCAACGATCTTAATTAAAGTTGTAAAGTTAATATCACGTTTTACTATAAAAAAAAATAATGATTGTTAACTTCGAGGGATCTTTCGTCCTCTTTTTTTTTCGCGAGCTTTTTCGATACACAGAACGATGAACTCTTCTCTCGCCGGACAGACCGAGAAGTCGCGAGACGTGTGGCGAAATGTGATTGCTTCGCGACCGACTTTCTTACCTTGGCTGGGACCAACAATATCGCGAAAGACGGTCGACTCTTCAAGAAAACGAAAATAGACGGCCGCGTTCTAACTACGTTCGCCGAGTACGACGAACGGACTCTCGCCGATAATCGGGAATGATGGAAGTAGATGAAAATCCGTCGGTCGGCGCTTGCGCGTCCAGGGATCGATGCCGAGTATCCTTAGGAATTCGCCCTCCTCGCGCGCATCCATCTCGGGGAGTTTATATGCATTCGCATAAATTGCTTCTTGTTGCGCATCCCGCGCGCGATCCGCTGCTCCTTAACATCACGGAAGATAACAGATATATCTACTCGCTTGAGGAAAATCAATAGATAATTCAATTTTTTTTAATAAATCAAAATGTAAGTGGAATCAAAATTAACTAGTTCGTTACAATATTATAAAATGATTTTAATGAAGAGGCCGAAATGAGCAACAAAATAGATGTTTAAACAATATATTTGGTAATAAAATATACTTACTGAAATGTTTCTACATTTACTTAGTGCTCCTTCAGTGATGTATAAATTTTAATATTGCAAGAAACTGGAATTTCAATTTAACTGATAGACTAACATAATGAAAAATAATAGTCACGAGAGATTCTGTATAGAAATTGACAATAATTTGTCGCACATCTTTCGAAGATCGAAATTGAATGTTGTATAAAGTCTCTTGTAATCTTTTATTATTTTTTATTGGAAACGTTCCAGTAAGTATATTTCATTATCAAATATATTGTTTAAATACCTGTTTTGTTGCTCATTTCGACCTCTTCATTGAAATTATTTAAAAATATAAGTTTTATTTGCGCGCATTACACAATTAATTTTTATTTCTTCTGCTTACATATTTAGGCTCACAAGGTTGAAAGTGGAGAACATGCGACAGAAAGAAAAAAGACTGCAATTACTGTAAACTGCATCATATAAAAAAAAATAATAGATATTTAATACTTAAAAAATAACATACATTTAAATTAGAGAAATGGAGTAAATTTAAATTAATTGTTTTGATAGTATTCCGGCCATGCGGTTCTCTCTATCCAGGGGATGTAATGATAGACTCGAGTGTACACACCGGGTATGTTGCTGCCACAGAATCGTCCAACACTAGTAATTCCGATTACATTGTACATGCAATCGTGATCATTGTTAAAGATAGCGAGTGGTCCTCCGCTGTCACCCTTAATAATTTAAAAAAAAAAAAATGTATTCGATTAATTTTAATTTTCGCTTAACTTACTTATCACGAAAATAATGTAATGTTTTTACGGGATAAAATTAACAAGTTAACTAAACTTTGACTGATTCTTTGGCTATGTTTATAAATCAAATTAAAAAGAAGATAATTAAATCACGCAGTTGAATATAACTAATAGTTATGGGAATGACTATGGGAAGGGAATAGTTTCCTTAGTTAAAGTGAAGTTCCTTTAGGAAGAAGGAAAGTTTTGTTTTAGTATGAAGGAAAATACATTACTTGGCAGGTATCTTTTCCCTGTTCTCCCGCACATATTTGCCACTCGTCGATTATGCCTAATGCAAGCTGTACACTGGAGCCATCACTGTTAAAGCTCGTATTGCAAGATGCGTGGTTGACCAGATTGAGCGTTACTTTCAGCAAATTGTCCGAGCCTACGTCTTCAGCTGCGGAATAAAACAGTATATCATTACATATTAATATATTAATTTACACACACACACATATATATATATATATATATATATTATATTATATAATTATAATATTATATTATTTCCATTAGATTACGCACACACATACATATTTATATATACAGTTACAAAATCTATAATTATAAATTTTTTTTTTAAATTATCTTATAATTTTTTTAAAGATCTTACACCAATCGACTAAACCCCATCCAGTGGCAACGGCCTTATTATCCGTGCCTATGTCAGGCAAGTCAATCGGAAGACATGCTGGTCTCACCCATGCATTATAGGTAACTTCTTTTTCCAATCGTAGTATAGCTATGTCGTGGTACTCTGACAGCCCTTTGTAATCAGGATGCTTTATCCTTTTTGCAATTTTAATATCTTGCGGCCTCGCGTCGTCATTCGTTCGTACAAGATTCAGATCACCAACTCGCACCCACGTTGCGGCTCCCCTTTGAAGCAAATAGAAATTGAAGTGAGCGTTTTTACTGCTCTAATATTAAATAAAAGATTTTCATCTTAAACCGCTAACTCACGTGATTAAGAAAAAAAAAAAAAAAAAAACAATAGCGCTTTGATATTTCGATTCAAAGAAAATGATCAATTAAAGAATTACTAATCGAGAATTTTAGCTGTAACAACAAAGAGGTCGTTTTTTATTCTATTAAAATACTAAAAGTAGCTTTGATCACTTTTCTTTCGTCAATTTTCCGAAGATAAGTTAGCCATGTGAGTAAAGGTGGAACTTACCAATTTGCATTCCAAGTGCAGTGTGCCGCTGTCAGGACGACCTTGGCGGAAATCAATGTGCCACCGCATTTCCATGAGATATCCTGACCGTTGTCAAAACCAACGGCTGCCATGTGCGGGAATTCTTTCGGGTCGGCTTTTACGCCGCCGACGATCAGCTTGCGCGTTTTCAGGGCGCAACGCGACACATTGACATGCTTTCGATTAAGGGTCGGTATGGGTGGTATTTCCAAGCCATAGACAGCTTCCGCGGCTTCCGCGCACTCTGAAGAACAGAGAAGATTATATCGATTTGAATAAATGTTGTGCTTGAAACTAGAAGTTACATTTAAAACTGCTTCTTTCGTCCGTTTGATGAATCATCGGCTTCTTATCTCGCCTTCTAGACATTTAAATCCCATTAATATATTTTGACTGAGGTATTTAAAATATAGATATATGTTTTTATGCGACTTGTTTACGCAGTCAGTATAATTTCTTTTAATACTAAGTCATAAAGAGGAAGACGTTTTTAAAATTTTACATATTAATTTATGGAAAACATTGCTGCTTGATTTAGCGCTGAAAGCACATATGTAGCGCTGAAAGCACAACTACGGCAAGATATGCACAATGCTAGATTCGAAGAATGCTACACCAAAGGTATGTGTAAGAGCGCTTCCAATCTATAGATTAGAAGATTAATTGGGAAGTTTACTTATTCGCGCTAACGATCCTCTGCTGTCCAGCTTCAAAGGTCGAGTGGTAGTTTGTGGTGTCGGTGTCGGCGGTGATCTGCTGGTAAGGCGAATTGATGTCGAACAGCAAACTATCGGGTCGAAACCTGAGAAGCCGCAAATATTGTCCGGCATTTTACCGGACAACAATTCCTGGTAAATTACTGGACAGTTTTGCAAAAGCTGGCATATACCCTGGTTGCGCGAATCGATTGTGCATCTTTCTGAAAATTAAAAGAGACATATGAGAGCGCGATAATAAAATTTAAAATTAAAAAATTTTAATACGCTTATTTATTGTCATGTATTTAAAGTATTGGAAAAAGAAAGATACAAGTTGAAATATAAATGTGAGACCTTATATTTCACTTACTCCACTTCTTAAATCGTACTACTTCATTATTTAAACCGTATTTTACAGATGCATTTATATAATGGTCTGATAGAAGTGTACGCAATTTTATCATCGCGCATTTAGAATTATCTAGAAAAGTTGTCAATAACTATGAAAATATTAGCTGTTATATGTTGCCCTCTACTCTTTCTGAGTTCAAAATAATCTAATGATTATGACAGGCAATTGAAGAGACGCTAAATAAGAAGTACATTGATAAAATTATATTTATTCAAATGTACATGAGTTATATATATAAGTTTACACATTTCTTAAATTATTATATAGGTGTAATAGAAAAGCATTTCACATTTATTTTAAATATAATTTTAGCTGCTATTTCTTGACTTATGCTCTTTTCCTGAAGTATGAATACGAAATATGATTGAAGAAATATTAACTGTTTAAATTGAAGATGCTAGATAAATTGACCTTACAATTATGTTGACAAGGCCACTGATATGTTTATGTAGGCTACAATGAGTTTAAGGCTTCTTTTTCGACGATAGAAATATTCCTATGCAAGTTTCGCAATTATCGTCAAATTATCATACCGATTATCTTGCATGACAGGATGTATTACAAGGAATAAATGTAAAAATAACAGTTGATGCTTGAGACGTTATTGTTGTATTTTTTAAATTCTTTTTATTTATAGATAAATAAGAAAAAAATAGATTTATAGCGATCAAACAAATAATTATAGTAATAATTATAGTAATTATATCTATAATTATTATTGCGAGTTTGTGATTATATAATCATTTTATATGATTAGAGAATTACACGCTAAAAGTGGAATTTTTCCGGGTAAGAATAAGTCGTTCCGGGCGACCTTCCCATCCTATCGCAAAGAATACGCTCGACACATTCGTTCCAAACAAGAATTTGTATTTTTAGCGAGAAGAACTATTACTCACCTCCGACATCGGCCCCATGTGTCGGCAACAGGATCGACACCAACACCAGTAATAATAACGGTGAAGCGGCCGACACGCTCTGTGACATTCTTGATCACGCGGTCTCCTCGTCTGGTAGTCTGGTCTCGCGAACTCGTCACGACGGAAGATATACCTCGTCTAACTCGTCAGTCCGCTGGTTTCCGATTTTCCTCATGATCCCCACCATGTTATTCCATGATCTCCCGGTGGCGAGGTCATTTTTGTCGTGTACTTTGCGATAAGCCGGCTATAGCTGAGCGCGAGTGAGATGATGCGATTTCGCGAGATGTGCATCTTCGAGGAAGAAATCTCGTTTCATGCTTTCGGCAAAACGCGTTTGAATGCGCGAAACGATGAATGATTAATTACGCGGAGCAATTAGTCTTCGCGTGCCGTATACGAGTCTGTAACAGGAATCGAGATCGATGTGATTTCACTTTCTGAAAAATATATCTTATGTGCATTATCACGAATCCACTAATACACTAACTTTTTGCTAATGTCATGCATTAAAATGGTGCAATTGCATCTCCATTATTCATCATTACACAATTTTTTTAATACTCTCTGAAAACAAGCTTATTAATTAATTCCCAATGAGGAAATCTTGATGCGAGGTATAAGGATATCGAAATAGTTTGATTTACATTTAGGCAAGAGGGATGAATTGATTCAGTCATGTTGCAAGAATGAATACATATTTTATAATCTTTCCTGATTAATTAAAACTTTTCACAGAGCTTCCTGAATCTTATTATGATTAGTAATCTCTTCTTTCCATCAAGATATCCACGAACTCTTGCATGATTTGCGTATTATCAGGTTAAAAGTATGATTCCTTAATAAATATTTACCTTAGCAATGAAGATAATTTGTACTATAATCTGTAATAATTGCATATCGGAGTATTATAATCGCCCTTGTAAAGTATGCCATTGATTATTGCATTACATACAATGTTACGTGCAATATCACTACTTGCAAACTGTTATAGCCAAGTTGTATCTGATAAGAAAAAGTATGTTGACTTCAAAGTAAAAAACAACTATATTTGTAGAGAAGATTTACCAATCTTTCAGTAATTATTGCATCTTTAAGAATTACATTTGAAACAAACTCGAGTTACTCCGCTTATAATGCAAAGCATTGCCAAACCGAAAGCTTACAATAAAATAGAGATACTGAGAAATTACACCTGCTATGCCACAATTTACTGGCATCCAAATTTTTAATATTTATTTAATTTAACTTATATATTTAGCAAAATTAAAGTGAATATTATGCATTAATAAGGGAACAGCACGCCGTCGGGATTCAAGTTTTGAGAATATATATATATTTTACATATATTTTAAAATAATTCTAAATAGATCAAGATAGATTTATAGCGATCCCCCCCCCCTCTCTCTCTACATATTTTTCGACACGTCAGAAATAAAGTCGGTAAATAGATGAACTTAATACACCGTAAGACAAATCCAATTCGGTTCATTGCGATCGATATTGCTGCAAGAAGCCTGTTAGGTTTAATAAGGCTGGTATCATTACGAGCGGACCACGTCCGCACATCCAGGGATGTAGCGTTGATCCGAATATTAATTTGCAAGTCAGAAGAAATTAATATGATAATATATGGCAGTGCTATTACTATTTTAGTAATAAATAAAAATAATTATTTTGATTAGACAAATATTAATGATTTCGTGAAAAAATAAGAGTCTGTATCATATAAAGAAACATTTCTGCGAATAAATTAAACTATCGAGTATTACAGAATTTATATTTTACGCATTCTAAAAGGATGTGCAATAGCATGGAAATATGTGCAAATGTAGATAGTCCATGTTTAAGTAATTATTAATAAACATGTTTCTGAATTAATTAAATAGCGCGAATGCAACATACGCACAGGATACTAAGATATAAGAATGTAACGTAATTTTTCTAAATGAAATAGTCATCTGTTATTAAAATGCGACATCCGCTTATCGGAAATAGATGCAAATGTATTAAAAAGTATTCCTTGGGGAAGATCTAGCGGATACGTCATTGGCTATAGTTCAATATCATGTTAATGACACCTCAGCTTACGGATCACTGATTGTTAACGTACGACATCATCATTGTGTGCACTTCGTTACGCATTATCCGGCATACTTAAAAGCGAGAATTTGCTATAAAGGCCTTTGTTCAAAGAAGGTGTCAATACGTCGCATATCGGACACGCAATATGTACGGGAAATTCGCAATTGCGTTATTCGTTGCCACCTTATTTAGAAATTCTACAGCGCGAAAAAGTGAAGAAAGTTAGTTGAAAGTGATAGTTGATTATATTCACGATCGAATTCGAGAAAACTTTATTTTGAGTATACGCATACAAATCACAATCTTAATGCGGTGTGTCCTAGATTCATCACGTCACCTTGCTTCGATGACAAATTCTTTGTCAAATTTAGGATCGATTTTTCTCAGGCAGAAATCGTGAACGGGAGGTCATCGTAATAACATTTTAATTTTTAGTGTTAAATGTCTCGTAGCAATTAATTGTAAGTAGGAAATTAAACAAACATCTGTTAATTTCCTACTTAGCTAGTTAAAAATAAGTCCAAAGCTTTATTTAACTCTAATTCTATTTACATGTAAGTTATTGTATACTATACAATTTGCATTTTACGTGTGCGAGTTACCATATAGCTTTTATAAAATTTCGTGATATATATAACGTTTATTAAATCACGATGTCGTAAATTGCGAAAGCGTGTTTGTAAAATTGCCTTTGTTATGCGAGATTTGATTGATTCAAGGAAGCACGCGCAATTTGTTTAGATCGATATATAAATAAACATACGTTTCGTAGCAGATGCGCAATTAAGTAATCATGACGCATGATAATAAATCGATGAACTAGCACTTTACGGAGGCACAGTTGCGTAAAAATAAGTAATTTCTGCGTCTTCTTATAATAGTTTCTTATATTGTAATTGCACCATGAATTCCGTCGTCGTTATGATTTGCGTCTGTTTTACGCAAATTTTACTGTTTGCGCTACTTATTTACATAATTCTTACAATTCTTACTTACATAATTCTTGCATTTTCACAGAATGCAAGGAATATGCCGATCTGGTTTACGAAACCGAGAATTCGCCGACTTTGCGTATCAACGCTGGCTCGAATAAAGTATCTCGTTGCGCGATTATTGAGACGCCTCTTATCATCGGTGGAGTTCAAGCAAAATCCGCGGAATTTCCGCACATGGTGAGAATGGACTAGATAGTAGTGTTGTTGAAGCGATAAAAAAATATACGATTAATTGCCAATACAACAAAGAAATGAATAAGGAAATCATCTTTGATTATTGAATCAACGATATGATACCGTAAACATTTAACTTATAATTGTTCAATTATACAAACAGTATTGTATAAAATATTGATATATAAATTATACAATAATCTCACAAATTACAAAAAAAGAAAAATTAAAATATATTTTAATAACGTATGAGAATTGCATCTCATTATTTTTTGTGAATAAAAAAATGATAAATTTAAATCTTTAACTTCGTTATTTTTAATAATAAAATAAAATGAGAGATATTTTATATCTAATTCAAAAATTTTTTCCTTCTTTTTTTGTGGTAACATATTTAGCACATAGAAATATAGCATTCACTTTCTCTACATGTGCAGTTTAGACGGTAGTGTTTGGAAAATCCACCACTATGTGACACATTTAGATTTCTTTAGTGTATTATGTTTCAATATTTAATTGACAAAATATCATTTTTATTGCAGGCGGTGATCGGTTATGGCAAGAGCGGGGCGGTGTCCTGGCAATGTGGAGGAAGCATCATTTCTGAAAATTTTATCCTGTCAGCGGCTCACTGTTTGGAATCTCCAGACAAGTAATAATTTTGTCTCTTACAATTATTCTATCATATTCGTTTTATTATCATCAATTTTGGACTTAAAATATAAAAATATACGTCATTATTAATATTATCTATCTGTTTCAGAGGTCCCGCGATCAAAGTACGTGTCGGCTTGATTGATTTATCAACTCCAGGCGACGTTATGCAAGAGAGGTACATCGCGGAGAGAATTAAGCATCCGGATTACAAGCCTTCGGTTAAGTATCACGATATAGCGTTACTTAAACTCGATCGACCGCTAGAGTTGAATCCTCGAGTGCGACCCGCGTGTCTTGAAGTAAGCTCGCAGATACCAGGCAAAAGCGCTATCGCTTCTGGATTTGGGAAAACCTCTTACGGTCAGTATTTTTCAAATATATATTTTTTCCTCTTATATATTTTAATATTTTATAATGTAAATTATTTTATATTAATTTGTTATAATATCACTCATTATTTTATATTACATCTTTATATATGTATATATACATATATATCGAAAGATATTATATAAGATACTCTCTCTCTGTGCAGAAGCTAATATCGGTAGCAACGAATTAATGAAGGTTCAGCTGAATTACATTTCTGAAGACGATTGTAAAAAGAGTTACGCCGAGGACCTCGGCACACGGCGGCTGCCTGACGGTTTGATACAAGGTTTACTTTGTGCCGGCATAATGGAAGGCGGGAAAGACACCTGCCAGGTGCGTGCAATTAACCATTTGGAATTATTTTTAAGCCTTTTGTCTTATAGCAAAGAATTTCGGAGAAATTACTTGCATTCCTCAAATTAATTTCTTTACAACAACAAATTTTTTCCATCTTTGAATGGAATTTTTGATTTTAATTTAGGGATAACTCTATATATATATATATATATATATATATATATATATTTCATTCTAATCATATCAATATATATGATGGAATCAAAAATTCCATTCAAAGATAGGAAAAATTTGTTGTTGTAAAGAAATTAATTTGAGGAATGCAAGTAATTTGCATCTCTCTCTCTCTCTCTCTCTCTCTCTATATATATATATATATATATATATATATATATATATATAGAGAGAGAGAGAGAGAGAGAGAGAGAGAGAGATGCAAATTACTTGCATTCCTCAAATTAATTTCTTTACAACAACAAATTTTTCCTATCTTTGAATGGAATTTTTGATTTTAATTTAGGGATAACTCTATATATATATAGAATTATCCCTAAATTAAAATCAAAAATTCCATTCAAAGATGGGAAAAATTTGTTGTTGTAAAGAAATTAATTTGAGGAATGCAAGTAATTTCTCAATACAATATATGTATACTTGTATTACAGATTATAAATCAGACTAAGTTTAGAAAGATTTGAATATGATTTAATTTCGCATTATATATAGGGTGACAGCGGTGGTCCATTGCAAAGGGTTCTCGCGAAACCTTACTGCATGTACAGTATCGTGGGTGTGACAAGCTTCGGAAAATTTTGCGCTTTTAAATCTTCCCCCGCGATATACACCAGAATTAGTTTTTATCTCGACTGGATCGAGAATACTGTTTGGCCATAAAAAAATCAGATCGAGGTGCATCATCAATGAATGTCAATCTCTAACTTTAATTCCAACAGTTTTGAAGAATAATTGTCGAAAGATAATTTTCTGCAAAGTTACATAGATGACGAGAGAAATAAAATTAAGAGGAAATGATTGAGATGAAAAGAATTATATCTCGTCGTATATTATTTACATTATAATTTTTATTGCAAAAGGATAATAATCATTCTCATTGATATGTACAATATGGTACCCAAACGCATATATAATATGTATGTACGAACCACAGTATAATAAACATTTTCAAAACTTATATCTTTTATACAGGGAACATATCTTAAATGTATAACAACCAACAATGATGATAATAATATTATACGCAATAATCATTAATATACGCTGTAAAAATAAAGATAATATTCAAATCACGTTTGTCAGATAAAAACGACGCGAAAAACATGCTGTAACATTAACAGATGCTATATATATGTCGAGTATACGTGGACGATATATTACAAATTAGGATTTAGAAATACGCGAAAAGGGAACGGGAACTTACATGATAAAAAATATACAGATACTTATTAGAAGAAATCTCAGTAATCGTCGAATGTGATAAGATATTTAAAACTTTCATGGAGACACAATTAAAATCCTTACTTGAGTACGTTTATTATATACATTATGTACGTGGTTTAAGTTATCAGTCTTACGGCTCTCGAAAGAAAATGTACACACGTACACGTATGTATACACGCGAGCGCTCGTTACATCGATTAGTAGATATGGTATTCGATGAACGGACTCGATCCGGAGCATTACGGGTGCACAAACTAGTTTCTTCGCGACAGCAATTGGACTAACAATTATTTCATTTCCAATATACTTGTTCACAGCTGCTTTTAATTCTAGATCGTTGTAGAAAAGAAAAAAGAAGAAAGAAAAGAATAGAGTAAAGAGTAGACGAGAGAAGAAACAAGAACAAGAGAAAGTAATATCTATTCATACGTCATTCATAGTAAAAAAACGATAATAATATGCATTGATAAAGAACTTAATAATATTAAGAGAAAATATTTAAAAATCTGTATAGATGTAAAGCAGATGAAGGAGATATATTTTGTTCTCTTGTTCCAAACTAATCTCTTTTAAAACTCAATTGATCATCGCATTAGTGTGAATTAATATCACATTGTATACATATACACGTAATATATAATATAATAACGTATTACTCCATTGACTTGGTTAAATAGTAACGCACTACCAAATTAATATAACGGAAAGCAATTAAACATCCAAGAGAATAATTTAGATTATATGAGGACATTACATATCTTCATCATCCACACTTTCATCCATATTCGCTTTGAACTATACGATACTTTGATGAAAAACTAAGAAGATTCCTAGAAGAACATGATGAACTTAATGAAAGCTAAATACAACGAAAATTGAAAGATTCGATGTTAAAAACTATAATATCTTGCTGAAAAAAGCGTAATTAAAATCTCGTTATCCACTTCGAAGAATCTCTACGAGCAGAGAAAGCAGTTTCGATATTGCTATGAAAGCCCAATGTAGAAGACATACAATGGCGCCTGCAAATGACTAGCTAAAGCTTTGTCATCTCTCACGATCGTCTCGATGTTCCTTCCGGTATGCAGGAACGACGTTCCTTTCATAATTCAAACCATCTCATTTATTGCGAAAGCGATGACATGTTTTTGTCACTCTGGTTGCTCTGTCGTTCCAAAAGCAAAACTCAGATCGCTAAATATTTAAATGCTTTTATTTAATAACGCAGTTGGTCAAAGTAACAGATGTACTCCGTATATTGTATCCGTATCGTATATCTCCGAGCCAACCGCGTTATAAAGACATGCATTCAATCAAATGAGAAGCTTGAAGAAACACAGGCACAGACTTTGAAGTAGCAGCACTTTGAACGTGCCGGAAAGAAATCAAAAATTATTTCAAAGAACTTAACTCTCGATTCCTTATGGAGAAGCTTGCCAGATACGAGATAAAAACTCGAAGAACTGATCGACAATAGAGAAGTTTAGTGCCAGAAGGATTAAAAGATTCATGCATTCGCAAGTATATTCATGCTCCGTCATTGTTATTCTGACACTTTAAAACTGCATTGACTGCACTAATTTGTAAATACTCGAGAACAATTGCGCCGATTTTTCAGATTATATATCAGCAAAGAAATATTTGACATATGAAGATTCGGCTCACATATACATCGTTTTTTTCATCGAGAATTATACTTTCCGTAAATCACACAAACTAATAACCGATATTATGTGGCGTTTCAGTGTTCATGAATACGCATATAACATAATCGAGCTGTTTATCGATGCGCCCCGATGTGCATTTGCATTTATTGCGATTTTCTTATTAATCTTTGAGTCTTGTTTACTTAAATTCGTGTCGATTCGAGCGGGTATCAAGCGGATAATGCGACCATATGTAGCACGTGTATGTGCACATACATATACGCGTGTATCTAAATATAATTCTGTACATATACATCATATATTCATATATATATATATAAAATATAAATCGTTCTTAAAATAATCCGCGAGAGATAAGAGTTCCGAAGGGAGTAAATAATTGCGCGGTAAAAGATTAGTAGTTTAATATCTTACAAGGTATATATAGTATTTCAATTATCTTATCGATTCGGATATTCTAACAGCGTGATAATGATTGCTGAAACTTTCTTCACCGTGCGAAGTTATAATTGTATCCCTCTATTCGCGAAATAGTACACGCGGAAGAAAGGAGGAACTGCAAAGGAAACGGCAGATAGCACCAATGAGATAATAAGATAATAGTAAAAAGTTGCCGTTGATGATTATATCGTTTCGTCGCTGATAATGTTTATGCCGACTGCAAACACAAGCTACGCTTTTTCGCAATCTCATAAAGCTTTTTATAGTTATTAATAGTATAATTCTTGAACATTTAATGAAATGTTGGGGTAGCATCACTCGAGCATATGACAATAACCCAGAAGAGACCTAGATAAAAACACACGCTTCTGATAAAAACATTCATAAATCATCTTTTAGGCGTTTATGTGTCTGGGCGATGAGCTACATACGTTGGCGCTACGAAACAGACGTCTTTATAATTCACACCTCAAGGCATATCACGTTTGTCAGTGTAATCTCGCAACTGTTTTATCTTTACTGAGACCTTACACGAGACTATAGACGTGTCCCGTTATACTCGTAAAATAATGGACATAGCTGGTCGAGAATCTGTGTTCCGCAGAAAGGATCGTGTTAAGGGCGCCAGAGACGAAGAGATGGAAGAGAGATAGAGAGAAAGAGGAAAAAATGGAGATAACTTACAGGACTATAATATTGGCGAGACCAGCAAGATTTGAGTGACTCGATCTGGTGGAAGCTCAACCGCGACCGACTATCTTGAGTCCATAGGCGGGTCGAAAATCTCTGAGGAATGAGGAAGTAGAAGAGGAAGAAGAGGACGTTCGAGAAGATAACGTGCCGACGATGATGTTCGTGCCGATGAATGTGGCTACTTGCGTGCTAGAGACGGACGCAGAATGACCTTGGTGATCCGATTGTATGATGATGTGGATGCTGGGATCTGAAAAGACAAGAATGCAAAAATACAATAAATTTGTTCCATTCAAGTGATAATAGATGTAAGAAGACAGAAAGTATAGTGCTTTGTTAAATAAATAATTACGATAAAACAAAGCATATATATATAGAGAGAGAAACGATAGTATCTATAAAAAAATTTAAGACTTCGGTGAATTTTTATGCAAATTAAAATGCATATCGTTATACTAAATTGTAATAAACTTTGAAATTTGATCAATAACCAATAAAATTTAAAACATTTAATATCAGAAACGTTTCTTCTATATAATTTATGATACATTTTGATATAATTATAAATATAATGATTAATTTAATTATGTTAACGCAAAGAGAGAGACTAGTCCGAATCCAATTTATTAAACGCGCTCCATGTTTTCGGCCAACTTTCGGCGATGGAATTGGAACACGTTGAAATTTCGCGACAGATCGATTGTGATTTCTAGCGACGATTAATAATGCTCGGCAATTAAGACGTTTAATCCTTCCTTCCCGTGATTCGAAATGCACATCTTGTGCATGTACGTATGTACGAACACGTGTAAATACCGCGTAAGCGAGCAAATAAGCAAGCAACGAGAGTTGAGATTACTCCGGTCCGTCCCACGCGTCTAGACATCTTAAAATATTTTTCTCTCTTCTTTTACATTCTCTCTCTCTCTCTCTCTCTCTCTCTCTCTCTCTCTTTCTCTCTCTCTCTCTTTCTCTCTCTCTTTCACTGTGTTCACCAAGGCGTGGTACCACGCGGCGTCACCGCGGTGCGTATATATGATCCTGCGCCACCATTTCTCACCAACCGCGTTTTAAACATAATATATACAGGGTATCTCAGAAGTCGCGCACATTTTCTCCGCGCGAAGATATCGGCTGAATTGTTTCAATGTCGAAAGACGCATAAATAAAGATACTCGAGGGTTCACTCCTCTGATGCACTTTTGAGGTTTAAAGTGACTCCTGCAGCCTCTTATCGTGCGTATGCAACTCTGATGATACTGGGAATTATCGAGAATTATATTTCAGTCTTATAGTTATCGGATCATGTTATTACTTGAAAGAAAAATGTAAATATTTAATTATTTTATCCCAAATTGCATATCATGTATAAAATTCTCAAATGACGTGATAATTGGATTGAACATCTTAAAGTTAAAAGGTCATTTATTTGGTATCAAATATCAATAAATAATGATACTCTTGTTTAATACTACTATACATTCTCCGTAAATATAGATACTTTGTATTACGTTGATATAATTAAGGAGAACATCATTTGCAATAATATCTTAACAAAAATCGATAAAAATAATCAATGTATATGTATATTATCAAAAAATATAAATTATTTTTTAATATTATATTATTAATTAGTGTTCCAAAATTTTCCGCTTAGGAAGAATTTTTTTCCACGTTTGTTGAAGAATTAAAAAAAAGAATATAGATTTGACGCATCCTCTGTATTTATCCCTATAGATTAGATATATGTGCATGATGAACGATATATCATCGAGATAAATCATTTTATGGAACCGAACAACGCATTTTAATTTAAAAAACATCCTATAACTCTAAACACCTTATAACTTCTTATAACGCATTCGCTTAATTCATTAACTACATTCGTGTTCCAAGTGTAAAGCAACTTTGTCTTGATAAACTGTTCAATATAGATAATAAACTTTTTTCTTAAAATGTGTACATAAAGCAATGATGAATCATGATAAAATTCATAATTTTGTCAATATTTCAATAAAAAGATAATAATTCAATAAAAAGGAATAATCAGAAATATTTCCGATATTAAATTTATATGTCTATAATTTTTTTATTTTCATTATTTATTTCAGTATTTATTATTCAGTATTTATTATTCAGTATTTATCATTCAGTATTTATTATTCAGTATTTATTATCCATGAAGAGCCCACAAAAATGCTCGATAAAAATCGAATTTTATTAAAAAAAAAGTGCGTATCATTAATAGAATAAATGTTAAGAAATGATCACGTACACGTCGCAGAAAAATCTTGATAAATTTATACGAGAATATGGAGTTTGAGTTATTCATCAAATCGGAAATGTCTCTGCCGCGAAATGTTACAAGTTCACAAATCAACAAATTGCGTGAGCAATATTCTACAATTGCAACCAATGCACATCGTGATTTGTCGCGGCTTGTTACATGCAGCCGTCCTGTCGCGATGTCTAAAAAACGTATGCATTAAAGGCCACCTGTTCCATCCGTTGCCAAACGACATCACGGGAAAGAGCGTTGTGCTGATAAATATAGACTGATTTTAGCGGCACTATACAAAGTAGGTTAACGCGTTAACGCACCAGGGTCGAGTTTCGCAAACTCTCGAATGAACGAACGAGTCAAACTGAGCGCGAATCTGTCTTGGATCTGCTGATTTTGTTGTACTTTTCAAGAGACAGACAGATCAGAGCCGAGGATATCTTGCGCTTGTAAAGAATCGTTTCGTACGTTATACTTATAATAGCGCATACGATGTGCGCTTGGCAGTGTGTCAAGGACCGCTTTACATTCTTTTGGCCCTGAAAATATTCTCCAAGACCTTGCCGCTAGATATTGCCGCTAAGCTTCGACTGTTGACTTATAAGTAGTCAGCTTTCGATAAAAATGTGGAATATGGTTAACGAATTGTGGCATTTAAAGGGAAAATGCAACGAACTCAACACTATCGGTACATGGGAAGAAAAGAGAAAAACCATCCGACCGGATGAATGAATGTGTATGCGTGAAAAATGTACATATATACCCAGAAAAAATTATAACGAGTAAAAGTTATCGCCCTGATAATACCCGAGGGGGACGAACTCCCCCTTCATTCACTCGTGATTTCAGTGTTATTTATATAACATTTATCGGAAGGGAGATTCCGCCTACTCATTGGATCCATACACAATTTGATTCTCTCTCTCGAATAATATACACCTATTTAAACTCATTTAAATAAAGGGAAAAGGACCTTCCCCTTCGTACCCTTCATACTTCAATTTTCAATATTGAATATCTCGATAACTAAGAGAAGAGAGTTTGAGATTCAAATTCTATAATATCAAAATCTACTCGAAATTAAAAGAGGTGACAAGATTTTATTATCTATTCGCAGACCCCCAGTCATCAATTCGCACGAATAGCGCCTGATTCTTAATCGGTTTCAACTCGCGAAGAGAGAAAAAAAGTCTCGTTTCAAGAAATATCTTTACATTTGCAATCCTTCCCTTATATCGTGTCACGAGATGAATTGGTAACATGACGAAACGCGGGGAGAGAAAAAACGAGAAGGCGGAACAGAGTAAGAGAAGAAAGGGGATACAGCGCGACAGCGCGCGCCATAAGATCGGTACATCATATTGCGTGGTAACAACCTTTAGTTAAGATGATTTAATTAGAGTCGCGCGACTCCTCGTCGGTCTCGTCGCGTCTGTTATCGCGACGTCGGCGGTCGGCTGTTATTTATAGAGAGAAAGTTTCAAGCCGCGGTGAACATATATCTGCGGCTTCCTCGGCTAAAAAGGACGTTCGCAAAATTTGCAAATGTATAATTTCTGCGTACTTTCCAGATCTGGCAATTGCGAATCGTCAAAATAAATAGCAAAATAGAGGACGTTTGAGCTATTGCAGCCACTCTCGAGGAAGCTCGTTGCACTTGTCGGTTAATAATAACTTTCACCAGCGTGGTACTATTCCGTCTGCGTGCAAAGAGAAAGCGTAAATAGATGACATGTATCTCTTAGAAGCGAAGACATGGTAAATCTAGTCTAGAAAGTGGAAGCTTTAAGCTCCACATTGTTGAATATCTCAATTATATATCTTTCCTCTTAAATTTATATTTAAAAATTAAATAGCATGGCAAAGATCGTAAGCTTTTACATTTTGGAATTTCTAAGTATCATTAAAGAAAAGTCTCTCTACAAAAAACAAAGAAATTAAACAAATGCCTTATTAATGAATTTAATAAAAACTTCATTTATTTGTCAAAATATTATATTAGCTAATGTTTTAATACGAATCATTGTCTTTATTATCGATCGATTTTTCAAAGTTTTTTAAATTATATTATTTATCACGATCTTATCTTTCATTTAAATAATTTTCGATGTTTGTTATATTTGACTCTTGTAATGTTTTCGCAGACAGTGCTTCGTGAAATTCAAATATGTATTATAATCCTTTAAAAGGCAGTATATAAATGTTGATGTTGTTGCGATGTCTGTTGCATTGAAAATTCGCGTATAATCCGTTGATATATGATTAAAGATTCTACAATCTTGGCATTTATCAACCAGCAGAACCGAACAAGTCTCTGACTCTCGCTTACTCTTTTTATTTCACGTCGCGTGCAAGGATTAGCCCATAAGAATGCACGTCATTTCAAGAAGCGAAAGGAATAAGCGCATATTTGAGTAGGAGTTCTTAAAACGAGTAATTCAGTATATATGTGAAAATCACTGATCAAATTTGTGGAACGCACTACAAAATTTAATACGTTCGCTCGATTAAAACTTTTATTTCATTACAATTATAGAACATAAATAAAAATAAAATACGCAATTTTTTCATGTATCTATTAGTGTCCATCTATTTAAAGTGAGATATCTAAGGTTGTTGCAAATCAATTCAATTTCAGAAAAATAAAACGAAAATACTGTCAAACATTTTTCCTCAGTGAAAATAAAATTATTATCGGATATGTATCTAATTATAAAAAGAAGATCATTTTCACACACATATATAATTACTCAAAATCAGAATATGCAAATCAATTTACGCATAGCAATTTATTGCGTAAGTTGCATCTTCCTTCCCGCGTCCGCCAAGAAAATAAGTTTTATTAAACTTGGCAAAGTATTTTTATGCGAAGAAGAGATAAGGGTAGAATCAGGGCTTACCGTACAGATTGCGTTATCCGAGAAGCTCGACGTCGCGTCCGCTCCGCTGTTCGCTATCATCCCCCGATTGTTTGTCTCCCGCACGCGCGCTCTTGTTTCCCTCGTTCTCAATTCGGATCGTCGCGCAGCTTCTCCTCTCTCTCTCGTCGTTCCCTTGTCACTAAGATAATTCACGTTCCGCGAGATGACTACGGCTTACGGTCCCGCTTGATCTCTCGTCTTGGCGAAATTGCCGGTGAAGAAACTGGAGTAGTTCGTACAGCTTGATTCGTATCGAGACGAGGGGGCACAGCTTCCTCGCCGATGGATTCACCAGTAGGGCGCGTCATTGGCTAGGTGCTGCCAGGACGCGAATTCGCTCCAGGTGCGCATGCTGAGCCTGGTGATTTCCATGTTGTGCGGAATCACGCTGCTCCCGTTGTTCCCATCGCATGTCGTCGTCTGGATGTTGTCGGACCATTTGGCTGGTATCCGGGGCTGAAGCGTATGACGTGTCTCAATCCTTTGGCATGTGCTTGCATCGAAAAATATCGCTTGGGGTTCTTTTGAAATTTACTTAACGTATCGACTTACATAATAAAAAAAAAAATTTTTTTTCACAAAATGTATTTATATTCTCGACTCTTTTTAGAGACAAAAAAATTTAACTACGTGGATATTAGGCAAAAAATGCTGTCGTCGTTCGGATAAAAATATTTTTGAGGATATTTAAGCCATCGATAGCTTGGTAATAGGAAGCAATAAACCGTGATCGGATCGCCGCTACTTGGTAAATATTTGATGAAGGTCAAAGAGATCCTTTGGTATATATGTTCATAATTAAAATCACGTAATAATTTTTATGAAGTATGTTAATCTGCCAGTCATGGCAAGGAACATCGTGCATCATTACTAGAATTCCAAATAGAAGTGATATCATGGTCAATATATATTCGGCAAATATTAGGAAATTTTCTCTCCGTGTGTTTGAGAGAAATTATATATTTAAATTAAATTAAATTAAAATTAATTTAAATTATAAATTATATATATTAAATTAAATTATTATTTAAACTGAGAGAAAAGTATTCACAATGATTAAGAGGCACATTCAAGAATCAAATTATAATTTAGAAAAAAAGGACAAATGGTAAGAAACTTACCTCTTGCTTCTTACGAATCACGTAATTCTTGCCCTCGTTATTATCCCAGGACTCGTTGCCGTCGGTGCGATATCGCACGCAGAATTCGATAAGGTTCGACGCCACTGGCAGAGTGAGCCGGAATTGGAAGGTATCGTAGAGTATGAGGGAAGCCGGTGACACTCGTTGCTCCACGTACGTGCAGTACACATCCTCGTGAGTGGACCAGGAGTCGTTGCTGACCCTCACCACGACCTCCTTGTCGTAGGCCAGATTCCGGACCTTTACCGTACCTACCAGACATTGCTCGGATTCGCGCACAATCACGTTCTCCAAGCTGACGTTATCCTGATCGAGCTTACGTCGAAAAGCGAGATAGTCACTCGCCGGTTGTGGAAAGGACACTTGCCACAGCAGCGTAGAATTCTGCGTCGCATCTTGATTCTGATTCTTGGACGAACCGAGCAGACCTCCGGTCAGGCCGGCCACGTAAGCCGTGCTCCACAGTGGTGGCACGTGGCTCGGTTCCGACATCACTCGAATCTGCACGAAAGGTTGAATGAAATATTGAAAATTAGGAAAAAATAATAGAGAATAAGATATTGGATTGCAATTGTTTCCGTTGCATATAACTAATAATAATTCGAAATGACTCAGACTGGAATTTCCTTTCTCTCTCTCTCTCTCTCTCTCTCTCTCTCTCTCTCTCTCTCTCTCTCTCTCTCTCTCTCTCCCCCTCTGGTTTCGAAATAAATTTAAAATATAATTGAAAACATTCTTTCTCATGCAAATACGAACGAACTATACGAAAAAAATTATTTGCTCGCAATCGAATTTATTATTAATTATAATAACAATAATAAATTGTGTGTGTTATATTACACTGAAGAGAAGTAGCACCACGTGGAGCAATGCTACTATATAGAGTAACCACGTGTTTTCTATAATATTGAAATTTAATATATATATATATATATATATTAACTATATCCTTTTGCAAATCCATGATTAATATACATTAATTAGCAAGAATTTTCCCGTTATAAAAATATAATGTGAGATAAGTTTTTAAACGCATGTAGATAATATGTTCTATTGTAATATTGTAGGTTATAGTGTACCTTAGATTTACGAAGTTTGTGCGTGATATCTTTTATCGAGCTCTCTGATATCATATTGATAAAATATATCAATAAATGTAAATTAGATAAAAAGATTTCACTTTTAAAAAAGACTTTATCTGGCTTGTTCGAAATATCAAGTTGCACTTCTTAGAGTCAAGCAAGAACTGAGAGTAAAGGGATCAGGTAGAAACCTTAAACCTTATGACCGTTGAACTATTGAAATGCAGGGAGAAATTTCACTTTACGTGTAGCCAATCAGAACACAGAAATTTCTTATTTCCTAATATCGAGTTTAACACTTAAACCTTTTAAGTGCATTAGAGAAATATTAAATTTTTGCGTTCTCGAGATAAATATATAAATCGATTATTTAGATTAAATGTTAAATAATAAATTTCAGAATTAGGATATTTCAAGAGCAATTAATATAAAAAACATTTTAATACCAAAAATTCGGTAAAGAGTAGGTAATAATACTAATTTTTTTTTTTTAATATAATTTATTCTTATAGCCATATTCGCGTGGGAATGTTCTCAATTATTTTTTAAACTCATTTCGCTAGTAATAAATTCGAAACTTGGATATTTAAAGAACATTTAATTAAAAAAATATTTTTTTTATATCAATTAAAACTTTAAAGTTGCTACATCATATTATTGCGGAGTGAATTAAATTTAAAAAATTCGTCCACATAGTTTAATTTTGACAATAACTACAAGGTAGTATTATTAAATATCTTGGCATAGTAAGGCGGATTAAATAAAGTGATTTTTGGCACCTACTTTTGACATAAATCCAATTTACATTTTTTATTAATATACATGTAACACAGTTTAAATGATCAAAAAGCTGGCGGATACCAGCGCACATATCAAATGCGTGATTTGCGTGGGTCTTAAGGCAAGATATTTGAGAGAGAGTGCATTACTTCATTAAAAGTATTACTTTAAACGAGAAAAGTATCATCCAAAAGCAAGAGAAAGATGAATTGTTGAACTTATCACTGTAGTATTGCCTAGTATTTGCCTATCTGTATCGTTTGCGAGCTTCTCTCAAAAATAAACACAGACTTAAACGCGTATCTACTTTGCTTACGAACGTAGTACTGTGTCGGCAAAATCTCTTATGAATCTTTATTGATACAACATTGATTCATGATATAAGATGTATAGGTTTATTCATTAAAAATGTTTACGTATTCTTTTTTCTTTGCTTTTTCTTACTTATTGAGGAAACGAGTTACCAGGTGCTAGCGAAACACATAGGCGAATAATAAAATCCAATCTGTTGCATAGGAAGCTCGATTCCGCCGTATAATTAATTTAAATAACGATTTTAATAACGATTCTAATAACTACCTGTGTGAGAGGACGACCTCGATCGTCGGCGAACACCACTCGTTTCTTCTGCTTGCCGTTGCCATCGTTCCGCAACGTGTCCAGGGACAAATGTCCTGAAGAGAGGCATGGTCTGATTCTGGGAGGCACCGTTCTGCTGGTGATCGTGGGTGCCGTGACCACCAGGGGACTGTACAGTAAAGAACTGTACACCGGAGGACTGTGCCCCAGAATCAGTTCGGCCGGCATCGCTATGGAACACATTTAGATCTGAAATCAGAAAAAAAGAAACCCTGTTTAAAAGATTGCATCAGTGGTCTAAGCGATTGATCTTATGAATTTTTTTAATTTTCACGCTCATGTAAAAGTCGTAGAAATTTAAAAACTTAGGGGTGATTTCTCTGATATATTTTAAAATTAGTTTTTCGAATTATTATACATATAACAAGGAGTTATCTATATATACATGAATTATAAAAATACTATATAAAAATTAGACTTTATATCTTTATTTCCTAATTATTTTATATAATTTCTCCTATATTTTTCGAAACATCTTATGATAGAATTAACAGCAATTTTCGACGATATTTTCTCTTGCATACTTTCTAATCATTCCTTCACGGCTAGAACTATAATATACAGAAGTAGTCGCTAAAATTTACTCGTGAGAAATCGAACGAAACTGGAATTATGCTGCTCCTAATGTCACTCTGGCGTCTGAATTTTATTGGCGCCGAGATGCCGTTAATATTAATTTCTCCACATCGTCGTGGGCGAAATCGTGTGTCCCGCTAAGATATACAATAACATCAGGATCGTCGCTTCTCGACTGCCAGAGATTTCGTCAACCATTCGAATCACTCCTAGATCACGTGGGTCCGTATAGTCTTAAAGCTATTAAAAATATTTGCTTGTCATATCGATCGAATGCCAATTAGTTGTCGATGCAACAGATATACATACATTCATCGATTTGCTAATCGGATTTTTCGTGTCGATAATAAAGACACAGTCGCCAAATACTTTTATATGTTAAGAGTTTAAATCATGATACGCATAATTTGTGTATTAATATATTTTGCCGAATTATCAATCATTATCTACTGCATCGAATACGATACTGTCAATCATCTATCCAAGTATGCATTAAAATATTTTGCAAAATAATTTATCTCATGTTGCGTGTGTACATTTTTCTTTCGAGATACGATGTGATAGTCTGGCTATAAATCCAGCGAAATAAGTGATAAAAAGGTCATAATCCAATAATATAATATAAATAAGATTTATTATATCTTATTAATATGAGCTTTAGATAAAATGGGGCGTGATAAAATGTAATAACAATAGTTTTACATAATTTAGGAACATTTCTTCTTTAATGAAAATTTGTTAGAAAGCTATCATTTGTCACAATTATTGTAATAATTAACGATTCTCTTCAAATATACAATTCCATCGATCCTTAAAGACAGTAAATAATAGAAATAACACAATGTCAAATAAAAGTCTTTATCTTAACTAAAATTCTGAACATATATCTTCCATAATTTGTTAAGTGGATAACATTTATTCTTTCGTATTTTAATTATATTACAAAGAGAAGCTTATAGAAGCTTTATTTCGCCGTACATAAGGTTGTCGCAATTTGTCTACGCAACTTGTTGCAATTTATAATTCTGCATATTAAAATCTAATCAAGGGTAAAAAAGAATTAAGTATGCTAGAGCTCATTATAGCATGCAAGCCACCGTTCTACGCACAATTTTATCGTTGATATACTTTTTTGCATGCAACACGACAGCCGCGTGTATTCGCTGCAGTATACACGTGTAATCATGTTACTCGCGAAGTAGAATTACGAGTTTCGAGCGCGGCAAACCGGCGATCCTCACGCTGTCCTTTTTTGAGGACCGGTTCCGGGTAAACCGGGCTCGAGATGACACGTATATATACCACAGTTTGTATGTACCAGACCGGAACCGAACGGCAGAGCATCTCCACGCCGTTTGAGAATCGTCGGACCATGAATAGCGCGAACGTTTCAAGTTTCAGCGCAAAGTCACCTCCTAAATTGCGTTCGCGCACGTATCTTCGCGCCGAGAGAACGCATATCGATTACAATACGAGACGCCACAAAAGTTGCATGGTTCTCTCTCCTGGACCGGGAATAGATACTGGTAATCTCGAAAAATTTAATTTCCAGTGTTATAGACACGGAAAAATGTAACTTATGCTCATCGTTAATAAACAGATAATATACATATATAATCACTTTTGTGAATATCGCTTGTAAAAGTGAAATCAAGTGGCACTATTGCTGAAGAGGTTCATTTCTCTCGGAAGAGCACGAAAGAAGCAGTAATATTCCCAATTACCTGATATTAAAAATCAATCGAGATAAAAGCTATAAAGGCAGCTTAGGATATCGGTTTACCATATGTGACTGAAGAGATTAAGCGAGGTTTAATTCGAACGATCGGCACGTGCGTTTAATGGTCATTTTTTGTCTGCTCATTAGATACTCACAGCACATTTAGATATTCGCGACGCGTGATAATTTTTATTATTACGGTTTAATAACAATTTGTAGCGGGAAACCAGGATAATTAATATAATAAGCATTGAGCAATGTAAGTAAAAGAAATTTTGGTATTTCAGGTCGGGAAAACTGGGCCGTAATTAAATTGCGATTGAATTGCAACTTAGATTAAGTATATTTGGAATAAGGATTTTCTCCAAGGACAAAAAATATTTAAGGAATAAAGAACTAAAACTGATCGAGAGAGGACTCAAATTAAACATTAAAAATTGCGATAACAAATTTTATGGTACGAGAGATCATATAAAGAAAACTTATTATAAAACTTAAATACTATACAGTTCACACACACGAAATCATTTATCATATAAGTATATGTATATAAGAAAGAGTTGCGATCATCGCACAGTATATGATTCGCATTCTCTTTCATCTGTCAATGATGTAGCAAGGACAGATTGTTTGGTCTAATGAATTACACAAAAAATCTTATCGTTTCTTACTACAAGTCATATCATTTCTCTGTAATTTTCCGAAGTTGTTGCCGATACATCAACGATATATATCATTAAATCGTTTAATAATACAATGCGATAAACTAATGACTCATCTATTTTTGTTATTAATGTTGTATAATTTTGTTACTAATTTTTTTATAAACAATTTTGTTGTTAATAGATGCATACATTATCTGCACAAATATACCGCGAAGAAATTAAATTAAAATTTTATTTCATTAGCCAAAATTATCGTAACTTCGCTTTAAATAGCAAGATTTTTATAATTTTATTGAATAATCACGATAATCTAGATTTATTAACAATGCCTTCATCTCGTCAATGCCTTCATTATCGCGTTTGCAAGCAATAAATCTTCGATATGCCTCGTTGCACTTCTATTCATCGATTTGATGACTCGCGGCAAGCGTGTTGCATTTTCCTCCTCAGGCGCATCGTCGCGTGTTCGAGCGTGATATATTTGGTCGTGATATTTTTATCGTCCCCGAAGAGACCGCGGAATGAACAGACTTTAACTCATGATGTTAATTCGCGATTCGACATGCTTCGTTACATCTCTATTTACGGCGCGTTGATCTTTACCGCGTTGAATCGTCACGTGTTCGAGGGTGATTTTCTTTTACCGCAAAGATGAAGAGAAGAAATTTTTAATCGAACTAATCAGATCAGATCAGACTATTCATTAATTATCGTAAATAATTAGATAAACGTTATATAATAAATGTCTTGAATGTAAATTAAAATGTGTCGAGATGTGTTCTTTTAAAATATTCATTGCTGCATTATATACATTTGGAATATCATGGAATATTTTTTCGCGGACATTCATAACATAATGTGCAACAGGTGGTTAAACGAAGATTTCAATTAAGATAATTATGTATTGTATTGTTATAGCAAAATATTACAATTTTTTGTATTTTCCATAAATATAAATAAATATAAATATAAATGTGAACTTATTTGCAAATTTAAATATAAATAATAGAATGCCTATGGGTGACATTTATATCCATTATATTTTGTTATATTAAGTTACATACGTTTAATTACGGATATAAAAAAATAAGAAAACACAAATTAAATATTTTAAAAGACTTTTAAATATTCTTTTCTTTCCCGAATGAATTTCGGGATTGATCAAATAATTTTGAAATTTGCATTGAAACAAATCCAAAAATTGATGGCATCAATGATGCAATTCTTTCCGCTCCTTGTAGAAGAAGCAGTAGAATGGGATGCACATGTCACTAGTAGCAATTTATCGTCTGGCCTTTTCTGTTTATACGAGTGAGGTCGGGTCATGTGGAGGAGCACGCGACATGACTGCAGCGAGTGTCAGATATGTACAAGTTTGATAGGCGATCGCATTTTTGTGACAATGCACTTTTCTCTTCGTCTCGATTGATGTACATATTGACAATATTATATTTCTGTAGAGTTTATAATTTATAATTTTTATAATTTTTAATAATTTTAATTTTTATAATTTTATAACTTTAATAAGTTTTTTTATTTAAAATAAATATTCCCCCCGTTTGTAAATGTAATTTTCACCATCAACAAAATAAATATATTGTAATAATTTACACACATGATATATTCAAATAGTTCAGCATAGTTTATATAAGATAATGCGACACCCTCTTTTATCTAGAAAAATCCGTTATTTTTGCAAATTGTAAAGATAAACCAATCACACTCTGTCTAATATAATTATCATTAGTAGTTTTAATAATTTTTTCAAGTTAATCACAAATACTATATATTGTACTAGATATCCCAATAATATTTACGTTAAATGTGTTCTGAGTCATCTTATGTTTACGCCTTATTTAATGCATTAGACACTTCATTCTTGTATAACTTTTTGTGACGTGAGATTTTTATATACTTAATTATTTAGTTTAGAGAAGAACCCCTTTTTGTATATTCTTATGAATTGCAATATTTCTTCAATACACACAAGTATAAAGATTAGAGATTGCAAAACGTGATATATGACTCAATATTTTTCCATATATATTTCGTAAAAAATTCAGACCTATTCCGACGCTTTGTAAGAAAGTGTCTGTGGCGCTTAAATGCAGTAAAATCTGAATTATACGACAGCTTCTTTTCTTTCGTCGGAGATCGAGCACTATCCGGTCTCGTGACTCGCTGCGGAAAATTGCGCAGTCGTCAAACTATTTCAGACATACTCGTGGTCAAATTTAGAAAAGGCCCACCATCCTCTTACGTTTCGTGTCGCGAAACACACCACGGCCTTGGACCGGGTCCAATTGTCCACGCTCTAAGGTAAATGTAAACTCGCGCGTATCATCAAAGAGAGCGGAAAAGCGAACCTAATTGCGAATTGCTTGAAATAGGAAACCTTAACCCCGCGTCTTATAACACTTACGATGGTTCACAAATAAGCTCTAATCAGAAGCGAACGTGATTTAAGAAGTTAATTTAACGAAAAAGTGATAGGTGTAATAATCTAAACTCGATTTCTAGTATTTAATATCTTGTATTCTCCTAAGAGAAAATTCTACGATATATATTTTTACAATATATTTTATATAGAGATTATATTAAATTTTTCAGCTTACACATTTTACATATACGCTTATAAATAGTATATTATTGGGCGAGTTTACCCCTTTTTGCTTTACAAATTATGTGATATTCACTATATTAATCTTTAAACGCGACTACGAAAAATACTATGACGATAACAAATTCACGCGATTCACTGAATGACAAAAATTTTCAACGAGTAATACAGATGCTTGTGCGTTAAATATATTTGTTACGTTAAAATTATAATTATAAATCTGAATATAAATTATAAATCCGAAATGCAGTGTAATCCACTAGGGTCATAACTGGAGGTATCTGTGGTCACTTTACAGTTTGTTCACGAATGCAATCTCCAGATGAGATGAATGTATATTGACGTCATATGACGGCTACACACAGCTCTGTCCTCGAATCATTTGTCGTCGTAGAATGTAGTGTTGCGTGACGAGCAGGCAAATTACCGAGTAAGGAACGAAACATTTGCATTGACAAAATTATCGAGCACATGCTTCATGCTCTTTGACATCAAATTGTTATACTCCAGTGTGTGATTTACAATAAATACAGATAGTATTTATTTATACACACACAGGCAAAAAAGAAAAGTCACTTTTGATATTTTTATAATCTTGAAATTTTATGTGCAAAAATATAGTAACAGTCTTCTATGTCAGTAACCTTATCAATTAGGAAAGTAGAGCCACGTGGAGTGTATATCTTTTAAACGAATTTTTTAACCGAGAGAATGCGATGAATGAAATCTGCCTCATAAATCTATCTTATAAATCTCTCTGAATATGATTTGAAATGTACTATTTATATGCTATTTATATGTTTGTTTCATTGGATAGATCGTCACTCGTCGCTCGAAACGAGCGGTAGACGTGCTAAATATTTGACTGGTCCATCAGATTCAAGAGGCAAAAAATGCGCATCTAAGATTAAGATGAGTTAGGCAATACAATCATAAAAATTTAACGAAGTATTACATTACGTATGCGCGCAGCTTACGATCGATAAAATATTAATTTTAAGTAAAACTCTGCATATATATGCTGATCGTAATGAATTTTTAAAATTCGCAAATGTCAAACAAACATTTAATAATAATATATGCACATATTATTAATTGTTCGTTTGCAAAAAAATTTCAATTTGTTGTGATCAATAAATAATAATTAAAAATAAACTTGAAAAAATTGAACTTAAAAGACGAGGAATTTACAATTTAAAGTTTTATGAAAATAAATTTTGAAATATTGCGATAACTTAGATTATTATCTGCTAGTTTTATTAATTTTACTTCGAATCTTTCTTCTAATAGTTCTACTTTTTTAATTTACATAATCTTCAATCTGCATGTTTTTAACTTACACATTCTTTTATAAATTTAAATACTAGCTAATAAAATATAAATTTATAAATTCAATTGCTGATACTTTTATATGTTACATATCATGACAATAAATTTATATACCATATAATCTCACGTCACCCAGAAAAATCAAAAGAAGGTCATAAAGATGTCAATTATCATTATCAAATGTGCACAATGACAGATTATTTAACTGGAAAAATATGAAGTAACACTCGCAACATTTATGCGGCAGATATCCCAATTTTACTAATCAGTCATTGTTATCACACACACAGTCATCAATATCTTACTATATAAAAAAATGATAAGACTGTCTAACTGCGTGGGATTAGATAGATAATAAAAAGGGTAGAAAGTGTCAAATATCATGTGCATTTCTAAAAAAAATTTCTTGTGTGTGTATGTGTGTGTATGTATGTGTGTGAACAATGCTTAATTTTCAATTAAATTCATCACATCTCCATTACGTTAGCAATTGTACATATAAATTATTAATTGATCTCAATAGTCTAAATTGGTCCAATTACTTAATGATAACTGTTTCATCTGCTCCTCATAAAAATCTTGACTTTTCGTACGATAAAATTGTATACTCAATCAAATAAAAATCTGTCAAAAGTGAAAAAGGATGTAAAGAGACAATAGAATTATTATACAATATAAAATTGCCATTACTATTATCTACATACTTTTCGTTCAATTTAAAAAACCGAGCTTCTTCTCGACAAAAAAAATTGAATTATTTTCTTTTTTTCAGCTCTACCAATGATTTAAAATGGCAAAACTCGAGAAATATTAATTCGGATAAAGATGTACACACACAAACACACACACACACACACACACACACAAGACTGTTTTATTTTCCAAAATTAAAGAATCTCAAATAATATAAATTATTATCGTAGGATATAAAATTGCCTTATTGTACTGTATTATGATCCGTCGACAAACTGACAAATATTCGAATCAAACAGGAAAATTTAATCGTGCAAACACATGTTGCTATCGGTTTCGACAGTTTCACCGGTATAACGTGACTTTTGTTTGTCGGTCCGTAACGTGCGATATTGCCTGATATATATATCTTTAATCGGAGTCACCTTGCGGCTCAAGGCACATATTTTTTTATCATTGAGGAAAAAGAGTGGAAGAGGGCGCGTTTGACTTGATTGCGTTAAAAATGCACTTGCCAGTGATCGAGGTGGCGAATGACGTTTTCAATGACGTCGATCGGAGTTGTCTCGAAAAGACTGACGGCGCGAGGAGGGTGAAATCGCGCACGTGAGTGCGGACGATCGCCCCGATTTTGCTTCTCACGAATTCCGCAAATAGCACGATGCTCCTATTCTGTCGCATGAATCAGTCGGCAAAAATAAAAACAGAATGACGTGAATGAAAACAGTAATCATTTTCACGAATGTATTATAGATTTCACAGAACTCTACCAAACAACAACTCTGATCTCCTTGCTCTAGAAAATGTCTGCAGAAAATGAACGAACGAAAGATTTTGTATGAAATCACGTGAAGTTTAGCTCTGAACATAATTGAAGATTGCAGATATAATGTGTAGGTAGAAAAATTTGTTACAGTTTATAAAATAATAGTAGACCATATAAATAGAAAATTTTCATTTAAAATAATTTGTGGTAAAATAATACATATTATATTTCTTTAATGATTAAGTAATCGAGTTTCGATAATTAAATTCATGAACGAGATTAAATTAGAAAGATGAGTAATTGATAGAATTGTTTAATTAATTACGTTCCTTTGGCTCGAATAAACACTTTGATACCGTATCTAGTATCGCATTTTAATTGTTGATCCGGGTGTATAATATAAAAGGATTCGCATTATTAAAAAGAAGAGAATGACATCGAAATAATGATGCCGAAACCTTTGTGTATGCCTGACCTACGATAATCTCGATATCATATTACTCAGTTTGTGTGCATCAAAGAATGACCAGAAGAATATAAACGATATACATGAGAATGTAAACATTATGTTGGCTAACCTTGAACTGCTGCTCTTTGCTATTTTTAATTCTCCACACAGGCACGCATATATTACTGTTATTTAAAAAATTTGCTTTTTACAATGCATTTCGAACAAACAAATTCTTATATCATGAATTGAATTTCAAGATCTATGAAGTGACGTAGATCTTTCAATCAAAAGTATCTAATAAATCTGTGTACAAAAAAAGCATTTCTAATAATTTCTAATAATTTCAAATAATTCTAAAAACGTATATCAGTGAGAGTAAACTAACTAAAAGTAAATTAATTGTCTTTTTAACAAAAAATTGAATTTACATTGGATAGAAAAGATCATTTTGCTATTAATGCTGATATTCACTATTAATAAGATATTTTGGAAACATGAAAAGTCTATATATTTCCATCGTATTGATGCTAGAAAAAACAAATGGAGAGATCAGTAAAGGACATCAATATCCATCACAAATTTTTATCTAAACTTATGACATGTGTCATGTTTGCTCGTCACATTCGTTACATTCGATAAGTCGATGAACGATCAATATTACTTAGTAACGCATAATAAACCTTGATTACGACGATAATTTGTTCAAATTTAAATTTACATAGCACAGTTATTCGCAAAACGTAAAAGCTTTATAAATGTAAGAAAAGTAACCGATCATAATAAAAAGATAATGAACAGAAGAGAAGAAACATTCCTCAACCGGTTTTGCCTTTTCACATGCATGTCACAAAAGAAACGAGCATAAATCGAATCCGGTCGAAAGCGGAAGGACCGGTCGACGGAATTTGAATACCTTTATTTCAATTCGGGTCCCGCGATCAGACTACGAGTGCGTGATACGAAAATAGTTCGGGAATTATTTAGAGACTTGTATCCTGATTAGTCTGTTCCTTAATGCTACGCTTTATGATTATTGTCTATCGAAATCTTAAATAGCTAAAGAAAATTAACGATGATACAGTTATTAGCCAAGCATTTAAAACATTTTTAATTTATCTTTTCGATTCACTGATTATCCTCGATTTACTGAAAATAAATTTACTTTCTCTGCTACGATTAATGACACTTAATTGAAATTTTTTTCAAAATGTTATTTATCTAATTTTTATTCTAAATATTTGTATTTGCTTTTCGGCAATATATTCGGTCCAAAATACAAAAAATTTTCTATAAAATCGCATCTGCTTTTTATAAAATTATATTTACTGCAAACACAAATCGAGAATGCGAGTTCTGTCCAATCGTAAAAATTCGACAAAGTTATCGATAGGAATGTTTTCTATAATAACTGCTGCATATGTCGCCAGACATCCACGCGACGAACACGTGAGAGAGCTCATGTATAAACGATGTTCGACGAACCGTAGTGCTACCTTCAGAGTCAGGCGATTCATGTCCCGTACTCCCAGTACAGAATATTTTTTTTTTTTACTCAGACGAAGGCGCCACTGAAGTCGAATCTTCTCGGCCTTATCGCCTTCGTGTTTCTGGCTCGAAGCAGTAATGATAACCGATATTTATCCGCGGTTTTCTCTCTTTCTTAGTTCTAACGCCCTCGATCGCGGAATTTTACCGAACAAAGTTTAATCGTGCCAAAATTAACGCGTGCATGTGTTGATCAAAGCGGGAAATAACAAATTGTTTCTAAATATATCGAGAAATTAAGAGATGCCGAGTACTTATTTGATTGTTTAATATTTGTTAATGTAACGTTAAAATGTAAGTCTCTTTTTTGACGTAAAAAAGAAAGACATGCTGATTTAAGAACTGTAGACAATCAATTTGCTCACATTTCAATAATAGAAAAAATAATAAATGTCAAAATTTAGAAGTAAATAAATTATTTCTTTACAGTTCTTGATATATAAGATGTTTCTTAGAGTCATTATATTACCTTATAATCCTTCGCGCAGATTATCTCTCAAGTATCAAAAAAGTTGCACTTGTTTACACTTAATTAATTGTGGCGCCTCAACTTTTTTTCGTGATATCTGATGTAATACCATTCGAGAATCACGTGGCTCTAAGTTCACTTGTTTACTACGACATGAGAGATCAATAGACAAATCGGAAGACTGATAAGGTGTTATTGTTTTTTTATTCGAGATGTTATGTTCAAATTTTCCTTTTTCACTAATAACAAAATTATGTATTAATACTACTACTACTGTTACATAAGAAACGAAGTACGTTTACATATCTAATATGATATTTAACGAAATATAAGATATTAATTTCTCAATAAACCTTCATATAAACTCATGAAAAAAATTCACTTTACAATTTCATTAAGAAAGTTATCAAAAAAATGATTTGTCAATATTTATTTAAACAGTGAGATAAAAAAATTTAATTGATTCTTATTTACGAGAATAATATTCACTTTTACCGACCTTTTATACTGATCAATAATAAACGCTCATAGAAAAGATATCAAGATTTTAATATAATCTGAGACAAAAATTGTATTCACAGATTTATAATCGAAATTTTTTTCTATTATACATTCGAATACCCAATCGTCGTGATTTTTTTTTTCTTTTTTTCGGGAAATATTTTTTTCACGATAATCGGCAGACAGGCTTTCTCCGGAAGCGAGTACTTCGGCATGCACATGTGTGCAAACACGTAGGTGAATAGAAATTATATATGAATGCCATGCTTTACATATGCCAGTTTGATAGAATTCTGCGTGGGCGTGCGCGAGGGACGATTGACCGGAAAACACGCGAGTTTTCCTGCGGAGGCACGAGAGCACGCGGCCACACGTACGCACACAACGCGTGAATGTCGTCCAGGAAGCCGGCTAAGCCGGTTTCAAGAAAATGTCTGGACGTGGAGCATGTTTGACGCACGTTTATGAATGTCTCAAGAGGTTTGATCAAAGCAAAAAATTTCGCCTTTGATAATCAAAAAATTGATCAAGCTCAATTCATTGAACAGCTTTTCTTTTCTTCTAATACTCGATTATTTGATTGATAAAATTAAATTATATTGTTTGTTAATGTTTATTAAAACTGAGTAAAATAACTAGAGCAAAGAATTTTTTCAGAGAGCTGTTAGATTATATTTATTTTAATTAATCTCCTATCTTTTGCAATAAATTATTGAATAAAATTTTATTTTGTCTCCATTGTAAATAAATTTTTCGATACAGCCTGCTTCCAACTAATTGTGCGAAAAATTCCTTAGCGCGTTTAATTATGCAAGGCTTGATTAATGTGGATAGCTAATTCACTAATGATACGGTATAATATATAATACACGCGTGAATTACGCAGGTTGTGTTCTTTATCTCGGATCTTGTTTGTAAACAAAGAATCCCCTTCGTGAAACGATAATACGTGTGGTGAACGTACAGTTACTTTGGCCGGTTGTGAACAAATTCCGAACACGCGTGTAAATGATTAGAAATTTAATTAAAATTCACACATTATCTTGTGTCCTAATTAACCTCCCGCTTAGAATATCACGCAATTTCATGATAAAATACGTAACAAGCTTCCAATTAACGTCGCGCAATTATATCAGCATTCTTTTGCCAGCAAAAAAAAATATTACATCGATAAACAAGGAGCAAGAGTTCAATTATTGACATCTCACAAAAAAATTTTTTCTCGGCATTTTCCACTATTAGAAACATTCGTAGTTCATGAGATCAGAATTTGATTACTTATTTTTAGCATAACATATTACTCTCATGCACGTTTTCCTAACACGTGCTTTCCTTTCTACAGATCAAGTCCCCGTTAAAATCTAGCTTTTGCTAAAGTAAAATTTATATAGAAAATTTTCTCTCTCTCTCTCTCATACAAAAATTTATATCTATAAATTAAACTTTCGCTATAATCCGAGTTATTTGTTCGCATCACATTTATTTTTAAAATCTGAACTTTATCTTATTCTCATTCTATGCCTAAATTCAATGTCATCTATACATTAGTCAGAATCGAATCATAGCATTGATAATAAAGTTCAGATAATAAAGATAAGTCAAGCATGTAAACAGGAACCTTATATTGTTGGAGATAAATACTCACAAGTCGTACTGTCGCAGGCACGTGTAAAATGTGAAATTCGTGACTATAAGTCATTCTCGGACGCAAGGGAAACATCCAGACTTATTGTAGGCCTAAGCGTCATTTCGGAGTAGTGTGTGTCTGCAAGTGCATCCACAATTACTGCACCGTTGCGTTCGTTCGGAATTCATACAATATTTCGGGATAAGCTCAATTTTTAATATTATAAACTTTTTTAGAATTATAGATATATAAAAAAAAAAATATACTTTATGTCAATTACCATAATTTTATTTTGAAATAAACTGAGTAAACTAATTGTAAATAAATGGAGGCAATTTTTATGTGAATGTATCATCGAATCTGAGCTTATTAAAAAATGATATCAGCTTCAGTAATTTTCGTATATGCATTTTGTAATCACATGTCAAATGCGTATTATATCATAGAAATATTACACTTTTATAATATTGCGATCTCTGCGATTCAATAAGAGAGAAATGCAAAGAAATACGTCTCTCATGGAGAATGCAAAATTTCTGGAAAAGTGTCTCTCAAATATATATATATGGCAAAAATAAAAAATTATTACAATATAATTTCATTGATTCATCTTTCGGTATTAATTACATGTTGTTAAAAATTCTTAATTTTTTAAATTATATAATATTAATTTTTGAAGAAATCGGAACCAGTGTGATTGTGACATATAAGATTTCAATACAAATATATTTTCTCTTTACGTTAAAAGGAAATATATTTGCGCATTTAACGCGCCCACAACAGTTGCTGCGATAGAAAACTTTTTAATCCGAATAAAATATACTCTCTCTTAATCCCATTCGTATTTTCTGTTATTTTATTGAACAGACTTTTTTTACTTGCAAACATGATGAAATGACGATGAAAAGGGCTTCCTTTCGTTAACTCGAATTAAACTCGAATTCGAAATTAATCGTGACTGTACATTGGCGAATTTGCATCGTAAGTGCTCGTAATGGAATCAATTTATCTCGCGAGATATAGCGTGCGAAAGATGTACGTATCGCCCACGCATGAGATGTTAATGAACCAATAAAGAGCGATAAAGAGTAACAAATTACTTACTGTTTCTTGCCGGAATGACAGACCCCTCCGACGTGACGGGGAACGGGATTTAAGGAACCGTGGACGTTTCCTCCCTTTCTTTACAACTTTCGCCGACGTCTTCCTTTTTTCCTTCCTCACGAGAGTATCCCCCTTTTTGCTCTTGTTACTCCGCAACTTCGGGACGGATAATCGAGTTGTTAGTTGCAATTGCGTCTCTCTCTTTCTCTCCAGAGAAATTTCTCATATGACCGTACGTGACATCGCGATACTCGAGTATATCGCGATTGTTGAGTTTCGATCTTTATTCGCGAAGGATATATAGTAATTTGTGTATATACGCCAATCGCGTTTAAATGACCGATCGCGTTTAAATGACCGATTAAACTGTTGGACGGTTCTCTCTTTCTCTCTCTCTCTCTTCCTCTCATGTGACGCTAACCGCTACGCAGCGCATCGCACGCGTGTCCGTCACCAACTCCGTCGCACACGATCGACAGCAGCGTCTTAATCCGTCGCCATTCGATCGGATGTTCTTCGACCGAGACACGAAAAGTCGTGAGATCGCGATATCATTCGAAAGGAGCGAGAATTCAAAGTTCTGCCTCGAGTTCGGACGGCGCGCCGTCAATCGACGCGGTACTAATCTGTCTTCGGCTACGTCCGTCGCGCGTTTAAACGCAAGGCGCGAGCCGGCCGGCGGCGTGAATGCGCGCGCATGCGCGCCTAACGTCATGCGTGACATTCACGTGATCGCGGCGCCTTTGCGAATCGAAGCGGCGCGCGAGTCACGTGCTTCTTACACTCTCGCTTGCAGCCGACGGCGACGGGTTGATTTTCTCCCGCCGTTATGCAGCGGCGGCGGGCATGATTTTAATATACCGATTCTGTCTCTGTAAGCGCCGGCCTTTTAACGTCGCCCATTTATTGCAGAGAATATCATCTCTCCCCTTCCCCTTTGAAAGAATTGCTGTGCTCGAGTTACGCTGTAATGCGACGCATGTGTAACGATGGTTGCCTGGAGTCGACCTTCCGAACTCGCACGTGTAACTTGACGTAACTGGCGCCAAATCTCCTTCGGTAGTCGGTCGACGTGTTTCTGCGGAATTTTACCGCGAGAAGCGTTTGTATATTAATAGCACGGCTGTAACATAAAATATGCGTGTCGCGATAAACAGGTGTCGTTGACGCGTCGTATTGAACTGGATATAATGACGGTGCGCATACTGGTATTTTTAGTATTAACAGTCGAGTCGTGCGATTATCGCACTGCATAAAATTATCTTTCGGCACTGTAAAAAGATTTCGTCCAAATAATAATTATATTTGTGTTGCGATTTAAGTTTTTGTATGATAAAATGTGTATCTCCTTATACAGTAAAGCGATACATAATGATACTTTGTAATTAACAGGAGACGCAAGATAACGAATAAACAAGTGGCAGAAAATATAACAATTTGCAGCATTGGGTTTTTGTTCAATGGCACATACGAGATAAAGAGTTAAAAAAAGATATCGCGGAAAAGATGATTATAAAAAGTGCCACTTATTGGCGCCAATGATCAAAATATGTCGATTCATCGAACGATACGACACGACACGTGAACACGCGTTGCGTTAACATAATTTCTAAAAGATTCGTCGCGTAATTTTCCATTTAAAGAGACGATCGACGAGAACGTGACAGCGCTCGAAACGAGAACAGACGATCGGTATTGGTTGTTGCAATTTAATTTTTGCAAATTTTTCCCATCCATGGAATATACAGGTTGTCTCAGACCACCCGTACCAGTCGAATATCTCGAAAACTGAGCGAGACAGACAAAAATGTTTCAGACAAAAGTTGTAGGGTTTCAAGTAACGCACTATGTAGCAGTATCAGTACGACCTTGAATAGCACCGTCAAGGTCACATAAAAATCACTTTGAACTTTTTAAATGGAACCCCCTATTTTTCATTACATATTCTTGTAGCTTACCTCGAGAGCTTTCCCCAAAACACTATAATTAAGTTATTTTTTATTAAGTACTTTTCGAGTTATAAGGCTTGAAGTTTACAGTATTTTGACATAAAATACAAAATATGTAAAACATTCAGTTTTTGGTAATCTTACCTTAATACTTTTATGCATAGAATAATAAAACCAATCAACTAGTGTAAAGAAAACACATAATTGCTTTCAAAAAAAGTATGCAGCTGCATGTTGCAAATTACATACTTTTTCTTAACAGCAACTATGTGTTTTTTTTACACTAATTGATTGGTTTTATTATTCTATGCATAAAAGTATTAAGGTAAGATTACCGAAAACTGAATGTTTTACACGATATTTTGTATTTTATGTCAAAATACTGTAAACTTCAAGCCTTATAACTCGGAAAGTACTTAATAAAAAATAACTTAATTATAGTGTTTTGGGGAAAGCTCTCGAGGTAAGCTACAAAAATATGTAATGAAAAATAGGGGGTTTCATTTAAAAAGTTCAAAGTGATTTTTATGTGATCTTGACGGTGCTATTCAAGGTCGTACTGATACTGCTACGTAATGCGTTACTTGAAACCCTACAACTTTTGTCTGTCTCGCTCAGTTTTCGAGATATTCGGCTGGTACGGGTGGTCTGAGACACCCTGTATATCAGTCGAGTCGGACTTGTTTTTGCTCTCAATGATACTGAGAGCATATCGCTGAAAAAACGCGTGAAACGATACCCTTTACAGTTTAAAGTTTAGCGCCATATTATACTAACAAAGTACACAGAAAAATTTTTGCAAAATATTGCTCTCGAAATACGTGCGTATTGAAAAACGTATTTACGGTTGCTGCACGTTAAAAACACATGTTATGTTGTGATCAGATATTATCATGCAAATTGATCCCGATACTAATCAGTGCTCAGACATACATATGACGTGGTCATGTGTTGCATCGATTATAAATTATAATAGTATATGTTCTAGTATTAATTAACAGAGCACATTCTGCGGCTAACCATTCCTAGTCTCATAATATAAAATGCCACTCCTCTTTTACTCAATTATAAGAAGTACTTTGATAAAAAAAAAAACTTTCAGACTGATGAAAATAGAAAAAAAGAAAAAGAAAAGTATAATTTGGCAAATAAATGATAATATGTTTTAGTATCTTTTCTACCCTAATCTATATCAATGTGTTATATGTATACCACATATGCTTAAGTAATCTGCTATGCAATGAATTGTATAATGTAATTATTATTACATCAAAATGTGTATATAACGTGTATCTTTTCAGAATATACTTATGAATACATCTTGTATCGTACAGAAAGAGTTTTAAAAACGAAAAAAATTCCGTGAATGATGTAACATAATATAGTTCATAAAGTAGATTACTAACGGATGATTGAATGAAGAGAGTCGAAGGATACTCGCAAAGGCACAATGTTGCGAATTAAACTGTTTATCGTTTACTTGTATAAATAATATCGCGATATAGCTGTGCAACACACGCGAAAGTTATTTACGTTTTTTTTTTAATGAGTTTCATTGGATGATGTGTGCATACATGTGGAAAATATTGATGCTCATGCATTCTGTGAGTTGAGAGAGACACGAGATTTTCGCAATTGATTGATAAGGAAATTTACAAATATCGGTGTTATATATATAATTCTAAAAGCGAAATGTATATTATAAGCAAAATTTTAATAATTCTTGCGCGGATGATTTATGAGAAAAAAAGGAAAAGTATGTTTTTTTTTCATGTGAATCCTAAAAAAACATCGCGCAATAAGAGGATAAAATAAAAGTACAGACAAAAAACTCATGTGTTAACAATTAAAGAAAGTCATTGTTTTTCTTCATAAGTCTCTCGTTCTCTTACAAGTAGAACACAGTGGTAATATGTATGCACTTCATATATATCACTCTGGCCTATTACTGCACACCTGCTTCGCTTCACATAAAAATATTGTAGTATCGGCATTAAAGCAAATGTAGCAGCGCAGAGAAATCATTAGTTCTGTGTCCATGTCCTGTCACACAAAATCGGCATTTTACTTAAAATGAATTGAAAACTCCCATAAACACAAAGAGTCACCCCATCACCTAGATAATAACTATTAAGACTATTGCAATTGTGGTGTTCGTTTCCCGTTATCTACGGTCGTATTATCTTTATATATTTACGTAGTTGTTTCTCTTTATAATTACGACGAAATAATTTTGTATTCAATATACAGGATGTTTCAGAAATAGGTGGCCAAACTTTAAGAGCATATTCTACTTACCGTAAGGATGAAAAAAAAGTCATATGAACGTGAGTCCGGAAACGCTTCCTTTCTCATTATGACTTTTTTTATCCTTATAGTGAATAGAATATGCTCTTAAAGTTTGGCCACCTATTTCTAAAATGCCCTGTATATCCTGAACAATTAAAAACAGTATTTTTAATGAGATCAGAGAGTGTCTTCAATATTCGCCATTCACAATATTCAGCTTGCTTAGAAAAATTATTATTCCTTGAATGGCGTTACGCATATCCTGAAGTAAAGCTAATTCGATTATTTAGTAATTCGTTTTTATAAATACGTTAATCGATGTCATAATAATTTGCAGCTACCTATTATTCCCGGCCCTGACAATGCGTACGAATTTAGTTTTCAGCGTTAATTGCGTTAATTGCGGCGCGTAGATATCTTTTGATACCTTCTTCCTCCAAAAACAGGTTGACATTAATAAAATAGCTATATTGTCTTGGTAAAAAGAGGCTGTACAGTATTTGAAAGATCGCTATCGAATTATATAGGAACCCCATTGATTACATTTACGAAATATTAAAGAATATATAATCGTGAATTCTATATACAATACTTACACTAAGACTATAAATGTATATGCATCGCAAGTAAAGTCCGAAATGTAAAAGATGCATCTATATTAATAATTAAATAAATTTTGTAATATATAAAATAATAACATATATATATATATATTTCTCTCGATTTGATTGCTTCTTAAAATAAAAATACAAAAATTATTCATATCATGTAATGCCGAAAAAGTTTTTCAATAATTATAGATATATCATTATTTCATATAAACAAAAAAAAAAAAAAAACAAATTTATATTTGTACATATAAATATACATTTTATCACACACATTGCAGACTTTACTTATAATGTATATATCAAATAGATAAGTTTAATTTATATTATAGCTACTATATTATGTGTGAGACAGCCAGTTAAATTACATTTTTTCTTCGATGATTTTATATACTTTCAAGATCGAATATTTTTTCCTATGCTTTTAATTTTTTCATATCAAGCATGTGTCAATATAAATTAGGTATCCCATATACCCCATTAGGTATACGAATACATTGCAATTTCTTTTAATACTGACTAATCCTAGGAACACACTAATCGACACATCAAATCTGATATAAGAGATGCATACTGCAATCTATATCGATATATACATCATGACCAATGCATCTCTCTATCTCCGTTTGACGGTTGGACTGAGTTTAAATATTATCACGTTTAAATGCTAGAAAGAAGCTATTATAACGGCCATTTCTGTTTTTTTTTTTAAGTAGTTTAGGTATTATTTTGGGATAAAATATTTATAAGTGCTTATATTTCGGTCACATACATAAACACACGCGCGCGCACATTGTTACTTTTTGCACAGTTTCACTCTAATCAATTAAAAATGGAAGAACTGATGGAGTCAGATACGAAACAGCTCGCGCTTTATGTCCGCGACAATGCGCCGCATGTCCTCGGTCTCTGACAGCAACAGAGACTGCGCAATCTCGCCGCGGGACCCAGCTCTTTCGATCACCGTTCCTCGACGCCCTCGTTACTACCGCTTTCCTGCTGGGGTCTCGCGATTTGATATGTGATAAGATACTCGGGATACGCTTGTTCGCCTCGATAGACAACATATTCGGGGAATACCAAGCCTCCCTGCGACGGCCTACCCATTACGCTATGGTGGCCGGGAGGGGCGTGCGCCATTTTCATCGCCGAGAATTGTAAAAACGACTTACCGAGCGTAACTCTACACAGCAGTAAGTGTCTGTGACAAATGTAACAGCTTCTGTCTTTATGCGTGGGACATCCGGTGCCGCCGCATATACCATAAACATACTGGTTGCTCTTACTGCTGTGCTCCGCAAAATATATACCAGCGCCGAACATTCCACCGATATACGCGTGCCGCTCATCGAAGCCTTTCTGAACGATCGCGTTGATGAATGGACTTCCGTGAAACAACATTCTCTCATTTGCCTGTGATACTGTTGAACTGGAAGTACCTCTCGGTCCAGTACCAGGAGAAGCGGGAGCGGCGGCGCCGACTTCTTCAGCTACTTCCTGTCTTCTGTGAGCGTAACGTTCCCACAACTTGCGATTCTGAACCTTTTGTATCTGAAATATATATAAGACATTTTTTAATAAAAAAAATTGCTGATAAAAACATTATTAATTATTATTTCTGATGTAGTTAAATTAAAGTTATACGTACTCTAACTATATTGTATCGAGAAAAGATACCGCCAGAGTGGCCGTTGTCCCTGTGTTGCCTAATAGTACTTTGCATTTCTTCTTCAACGGCCAAGAATTCTTTGTCCTCGGCTAGTAAATCCACTAATAATGTCCCGGGATTTATGGAAGGCTGCCAAAGAGAGCCCGCTGCTGTATTCAACAACTTGTCCATGCCTTTAATTAATTTATGTCTGTAACCATAAGCTGACACTCCAACTTGCTTCAAATCCTCGTGACCCATTTCTGCCAGTATATCTAAAGTAATTTGCTCGCGTTCGAACAGCTCGAGTAAATGTTCCAAACCGAGGCTCTGCAGGAAACCAGCGACAGTCGTGATGGAACCGTTGTGTTCTTTACATAAGTCCTTGGACTCTTTCTCGGAGCACGGTTCGCTCGGCGGCATTGGACTCAGACACGATGTCGGACGAGCCAGTGGTACGCATAATGTCATAGCCGCTCCGGATGGCATGATAACTGTTTCTTGAGTGAGCGGCGGCGGTGGTGTAACGGGAACTAGGCAGAAATGAATAAAATTTTATTAGAATCTTTTCTGTCTCTTCTGCGTTTCAAATCTTTGATATTATATTTTAATCAAGTTCGAAGAATTTTAAAACGGTTTATAATTGTTACAAAGTATTCTTACCGGATACAATACTGGGTGGCCTACTGTTAACAGGATTGCCGCCAGTACTGTTGACCATGTTGCCGGATGGTACCGATGGAACGATTTGTTGAGAAGCCATAGCATCTTGTAATAGACATCTTACATCGTCCGCGCTGGCTAGATCCACCGGAGTCTGTCCCTCCTGATTTTTCAGGAACGGATCGGCGCCATGCGCAAGCAGAAGGGCGCACAGTTGCGTTCGACCTTTCTGCGCAGCTTCATGAAGCGGTGTAAATCCCCATTTATCAGTTGCGTTCACTACAGTATTATATTTAATGAGCAAGGCTGCAATGTCCAAGTGACCATAACTCGACGCGTTATGCAAAGGGATAAGGCCGCCTTTATCCTGCGCGTTTACATCTGCCCCACGTTCGAGCAAGAATTCAGCTACCTCCAGATTATTGTACCCCGCTGTATTGAAAAAAAAAATATATATATAGTCTATGTATAAAACTACATATAAAAATAAAATTTTTAATCTCTTTAAAAGAAAAATTTGAATTTTTTGAATTTTTATATTAACAGAACAATAATATATAATAATATATACTAAAGAAAGCGACTTAAAAAATTATTAAGAACAGAAAGAAAAGAGAACAGAGATTTCGATATTTATATATTTATAAAAAGTGATATAAGTTACCAGCCAAATGTAACGGAGTACTATTGCGTCCTTGTGCATCCCGACAGTTAATGTTGTCTTGCGTGACTAGTCGTTGAACTCTAGCTAAATTGCCCTTCTTTGCTGCATCCAGAAGAGCGCTATTTCCACGCAAGAGATCCGCTACATCCTGATCACCGTCTCTTACCAGATCCAATGGTGTCGCACCGTCTCTGTTCTTTTTAGTAGCATCTGCTCCGTGTCTCAATAGTAATCGAACTATCTCGTATTTGCCTTTGGCGGCAGCTTCGTGAAGTGGCGTAAATTTCCACAAATCGGCGACATTCACAGACGCACCGTGTTTTACCAATAATTCCGTGACTTCGTAGTGGCCATAAGAGCAAGCGTTGTGAAGAGGAACCAATCCGCTATATCATCGTATTATAAAATAAATATAATATGCAATATTTTATTAAATTATATTAGTTCTATTAAGAGCAATTTAATTAAATAATAGGTAAAAGTAAAGATTGAATTATACTACAGATGAAAAAAAATTTAAGTATACCAAGAAATATTTTATGTAAAGTACAACTAATGGAAAGAAAATTAGTATTGTAAATTATTTATTTATATTTTATAGAGGGATCCTCTACAAGATATAAAAAAAATAAATAAAATGAGAGATCATAACACAAGTACACTTTACGATAATATTGCAAGTTAATTACCCTTTATCTTTGGCATGCACATCCGCGCCATGTGCTAATAGATATTCTACAACCGGCACTCTATTAAAACCCGCTGCAAAATGCAGCGGAGTCGAGTGCCTTCCGTCCAAATCGCGACAATTCACTGCATGCGGATTGACCTGCAAGATTCTTTCTACCGCTGCAAGATCGCCCGATTTGCTCGCCTCCAAGAGTTGCGCTTCAACATCATCGGTTCCATTCGGCGGATCTATAAAAATCAAACTTAAAAATGAAAATTGTTCTCCCAAGAGTAAATCCCGAAACCAGATTCAATATTTTACCTTGCAGTATTTTTAACACATTCTCGGCAGCAATTTGCGCCGCGGTGTATCCTTGAAGAGATACTATCGACGGGTCGACATTGTATGACAAGAGTATTCTGCAAGCCTGTACGTTATCCTCTCTAGCACACCTAGTAAGGAAATAATTAATTGACGATTTATGAACTAATGTGATCGAAACTAAAGTATTTTTTTTTATAAAGGCGAGGTTGAAAAACAGTGGTTTTCCAGAACAAAGATACCTGTGCAACGCGGTTTGTCCTAAGCCGTCCAGCGCGTTGACCTTCGCATTATGTCGAAGTAATATATCCATCGCGTCGTAATGCGAATGATCAGTCGCTACGTGAAGTGGCGTAAGAAAGTCTTTATTTTTCTCATTCATGGCAGCATTTTTTCGAATCAAGGTCTCGATAACTTGCTTTCGCTTTGGATAAGGCGATGCCACTGCGCAATGCATCGGTGTGTCCCCGGTGTAAGGGTGTTTGAAATTGACGACTTCTTGGGATAGATATTTTTTTATTTTCGTAAGATCTGTCTGCCTGCAGGCGTCTAATAGGCAGTGACCTTTATATTCGTCTGGAAGTCATAAGCGTTAAACGCCGATTGTAAAAATATGTACAATTGTAATTACGTTCACAAATATGATAATAACAATAGAAAGTATATGATAGATTCGCTTAAAACTCACAGGCTAATCTTTCTTGTAATTCGAGTGTCGGCGCTACGTCGATAGCGCTCTTACTATGGCAGTTCAATTGTGTTGGATCCGCACCTTCGCTCAACAGTAAGGAGCAAACCTCTGCTCTGGATTTACTCGCTGCTTCGTGCAACGGAGTGAATGTCCAGAGATCACTGGCATTGACGGCGGCGCCGTGCTTTAAAAGTGCTTCAGTCACTTCAAAGTGGCCATATGAACAGGCATTATGGAGTGGTACGAGACCTCTGTGAAAGAATCGATTAGGATTTCAATAGATTTTAATTAGATCTTAATACATTTGAATGAAGAGCTACGGTAGATAAAATTGAAGTAAAACATAAGCATATAAATAGAATATAGTAGAGCAATTTTTTGAAACACTCATCGAGATGTAAATGTGTATAAGTTGGGTGTCTGCACGTATACTAACCCTTTATCCTTGGCATGCACATCAGCGCCGTTCTGAAGAAGAATCTGTACAACTCTAGATCTATTATATCCAGCTGCTAAATGCAAAGGTGTAGATCTTCTACCATCACTAGCGTGACAGTTGACATTAAGGGGATTTAGCAGCTGTAACAATCGTTCCTCGTTCCCAGATCTAGCGGCTTCTAAGAGCTCGTCTTTCCTATATTCTCCTGTTAGTACTGATTTAGTAGAAGCATCAGCTACCTCTAATGCAGTCTTTCCTTCTGTATTCCTAATGTTTACATCTGCTCCATGCTGTAGCAGAGTAATACATACGTCTATTTTACCCTGCCAAGTACAAATGAAGATGAAAAAGTTAGACACCATTTCCATCTTCGACTCTTACGTGTGACAAAAAGTCACGTTAATAAGTATATTCTTTTGCTACAAAAATAAGCACCTTAATCGCTGCCTCATGTAAAGGCGTAAAATTCCAATTATCCCTTGTATTTGGACTTGCTCCTGCATCTAAGAGTAATCTCACAACGTCGCAATGTCCAAAGGAACATGCATTATGTAATGGATGTAAACCACCATCATCACGTGCTTGAATCGATGCACCAGCGGATAGGAGAAATTCTACAACGTCCTTTCTACCGTATCCTAAATTTTAAAATTAAACATAAAGATTTTTAAATCTTATATAATATGTATATAGCATATAAAATTTATTATATTACAATATATATTATATATATATATATATTGTGTATATATATTATGTATATTATAATATTTATTGATTCAATATATATGCATAGAAATATTACATTTATAATATAATCTCTAAAAATACAAAATAATAGTATTATATAATTATCACATAAATAAAAAAAATAGATATAAAATAAGTCCTATAACTAAATGACTCCTACTCAACTAAATCATGTATCAGAATCTACGCTTATCAAAAATTCCTTGATTTAAAAGTTTTTATATTTTTCTAAGAATTTTTATATTTTTCTTTACAGAAAAATTTAACATGCACTGTTTTATTATTCCTTTATTTCTTATCATAAAGCTTTAAATTATCTGTTTCCACCAATTTGATAAAAGAAATTTATACATATATAATGATCAAAATATTATAACTTACACAAGCACAAAAAATAAAAATAAAAATTTAAATTTAAAGAATTTAAAAATTAAAACTTAAATTAAAGCAAGTAAATTTAAACCGTTAGTAGTAAATTTACCGTTGATTAAAGTAAGAAAATTTACCGTTGATTATCAACGGTAAGAAATCGTTGCGTTATTTTCGCGATTTGACAAGTTGACAATTCTGTTCAAAACAGACTGCGATCAGCTGGAACATGACGCTCGCTCATTAATCTTCCTCAATTATCACACGCACGATCCACGTGTTTGTAAAAACTTTTATATTCTCCGAGAACCATTCGGAAACAATGCTCGGTTGAACCAGAACAGAGTACCGTACTCGAGCCCGACTCACCAGCTGCAAAGTGCAGGGGGGTGGACTTGCGTCCGGCGGTGTCGCGGGCGTTGACCGTCTTCGGGGTGACCAACGCCTTCACCTTGACGAGATCGCCGGTCTTGCAGGCCTCGAAGAGCTCGCGTAGCGGATCACCGCCGCCGCCGCCGCCGCCGCCGCCGCCACCGCCGCCTGATCCCGGCAGCGAGTCCACCGCATTCGTCGTCAGCGTCGATCTGCGTCCTGCCATTTTTTCACACCGCCATTTTCACGCCGTCGTACCGTCCGACGACAGTAAGGCCCGCGACGCAATTGCGACAGACAGACACATTTCACGTTCAATCAGCCATGTCCGACTACACGCATGCACGCACGCACGTTACGTTTATGACGGACGGACGGACGTACGGATGAACGGACGGGTTGCTAGGGAAGCAACTGGCGACATTTTGCATTTCCGACGCGCCGTGGTACGAAGTACTTGTTCCAAAGATTCATATAACGGCGAGAGCGAGAATTCCTCGCGAATATCAGCTGGAACTCGATGGTAATTATAGAGTATCGACTTTACCGACAGTACTAATTATAGTTCGATATTATCGACCGGGAACTTCGATAATTCTTAACGTGTCTGCCTGATTGATTGATCGAACCGTCACGTTGGCTGCACTGCGTGAACTTTGTACGGTGGTTTGAAATTTTTCGCAATGGCGAGCCCGCTGTTTGTTTCGCGCGTTTGTTAGCTAACGTCCTCGTGATTTTCTCGCGATTTCCCGGGTAATCCTTTCCCCAGAGATATTCTTCGACAATACGTGGTCGGCTGATCCCGCTGAAATAAGGGTGCGCATAATCAACATCGCGAACGAAAGGTACAACGTGATACAGCACCGATGGATATGTCCGATGACGAGGACATGTTCGCTATCAGCGACGAGGAAACGTCGCTGCCGACACAAACCGCGCCGTCGAATCCCGTCGAAGAGCATTTGTTGAAACAGCTCGCCGATGTCCAGAACAGGATCGACGTGACGACGAACGAGATCGCGGAGGTGAAAACGGCCACTGCGCGCATTTTGAACGCTCTGCAGTGGCGCGCGCTTTATGGAGAAGATATCAGTTCAGATTCCGATTGTGACGTAAGCAGGTTTTTTTTTCTTTTTACGATGCATGTTTAATACGATGTTTAACTTGCAACTCGCGTCTGACAATCCGGGAGCATTCTTTCTTGTTCGTGTTTCCTTTCTTTTAATAAGAAATTAAAGAGTCTTTCTTATATATGTATTGTAGAAAAAATCCTTAAATTTCTTTTTTCTCATTAAACTCTTTTACACACAAATAAGTGAGGATTAATCCTGCCATATTTAATATATCTATGCATTTGATAATTAACTGTCTTATTAATTTTTTTGGTGTACTTCATATTACAGTTGTACACTGTCGAAGGACAACCCATCTTAAAGAAGAAAGGACAACGTAGGACAAATAATGCAGAAATAATTGTGGAAATAGTCTCACAGTGGCAATGTGTTCTTCAGGATAAGTGGATTATTGGAGTAGAGCTGCAAAATGTATCGTGTTGGTGAGTCATTTGACAATTATCATATCTATCATTTCTGTTCTTTTACATTGAAAACGAAACAAAAAGAGAAACATCGAAATAGGAAATTTATATATCTATAATCATATAGATATACATCCGCAAAGATATAGGAGGTAAATAAAGTGAAAAATTGTGCACACGCACATAATATATATCGTACAAATTTTCTTTATTCAACAATGTGCTTTACTTTATAGAAATTTGTAATGCGCATATTAAGATATTTTTGCATTATCCAAATTTGATAATTTAATTTTGCAATTATATATGTAGATATTTCATTTGGGACTTAAGTATTATAAATATCCAATTATTTCAATCAATTTCTACTATAGCAAAACGTATCATCAAATTATGCAAATATGCTGTTTTTTTATCAATTTAATTTTTTTTAACTCAATATACATTTTATAATTTTTTGGAATAATTTAATTCTACAAAATGTCTGCGTCTCTTAAAGTGATGTGTATAATGTGATAAGTTAGTTATTCCAACATTTTGCACCATGTTTCCTTGAGGCAGTACTATTACTATTGTTGTGGTACTGTTACTATTGTTACAATGGTAATTATATCATGCGTATACAAAGATTATTGTGTGGTTGTTAGGAACAACTCAATAGCATAGTTAGATATTTTTATTGCATTATGTGAAACTTTTGGAACTATCACAAATTCTTTCCAATTCTGTCACATTCTAGAATTTTTTAAATCTATGTAGACCTTTTCTTAGATCAATTTTATTGCATTCCTATTTAAATTTTTTAGCAATTTTTATTACTAATGGAATATTCAATCTATTATTAAAACGGAAGATAATTGAGAAATGTGAAAATTTTGAGTGATTAGATAGCAATAAAGCTTTCAAATCTGACAGCTGTAAATTTGTAAAAATTTAGCTCGCTTAATAATTTAACTATACAAGTAATGAATTATCATACAACATTCACATATTTGCAAGACATTCTCATTATTGTTTATCATAAGTCTCCATTGCGTTCTATTCTTCAAAAGAGTTGGTACAACATTTCGATAAACTTTAACATATGCACGCTATCAAAATGTTTAATACGACAACGCAGTTTACATGTAAGTTATAAAACCAGGACATATATTAAGTATTATTTCATTTTTTTAAAGTCCTATGTAAGAAATGCATCGATGGCATGATTGTTACTATATACATATCATAGCTTCCTTTTCTTCCAAATTTCATTTAAGTGCTACCTACAGTTTCGTTGTATGTCGTATGCGTCGTTCAAATTAGAGATTTTATTCAAATTAGAGATGCATTCGTGCACACGTATTAAGAACGTGGACGAAATGCCAAGTCACTTACATGTCAATGTAGTGATTTCGTCCCTTCCAAAAGCTAGGTACTCTTCGGGTGAATAGTCGAACAATACAAAGTCATACCTATACGAGAGAAACATGAAATAATATAGAGTAATCTTACGTTTCACGGTGTCATATGCACAATCATTTATTTTTCGCATCTTTCGTCAGACGAAAAATAACGAACTTATGTAGATTTTACGACCGTTTCCTATGGACATACCTGAACATCTCGTAGAGCTCATCGATTTGCGTCTTAGATAATTGCGTAAAATAATGTTTTATAACATCTTTCGTTTGGACGCCCCTAGTTGGATTTTTCCACTCGGGTTTAATGATGTGTCCCACGTGAGCTTGCTTTATAAGATAGTCTTGATCATCCTTTAACAAGAAAGGCATAATTTTTGATTGATTCCAAAAAAAAAAAAAAAACAATTTAACGAAATTTATATTTTATCTTATTTAATACATTTCATCTTCAAACTGGAAGTTTTTTAAAATATATAGATAAGTGAAAATTGCTCGTCTCTCCATTGTATCGACTCTCATTGCCGATGATTAAATTCACTTACGTGCAGAGTCTCAAATTTAGCTATTATATCGAATCGCACTTGGCAGGGTGTGCAGAAATTTACAACTGGCGTCCAATGCATGTCAAGCTCGTTTCCCGATCTCCACTGACATAATAGCCATCGCACGAATTCCTCGAAGAACGGGTATCTCGGCCCTTGCCTCGTATTCGTCTTCGGATCCTGTATTTAGTAGAAAGCAATTTTGTAATTCTTTGATTTTATCGAGTTTGAATTTTATCAAGTTTGAATACGATGCGAATTCGTAATGAGGTAATTGAGGAAAGTTGATTCAAAATTCTTTAAAGAATCTGTTCCTAAGTATTTTTCCATCAATCACACGTTTTGCGTTCTAATTTTCTTTACAATTTCATTGCGAATTTATATATTTATAATTCTGAAGTGATATCGCTTTTAAAAATTGTCAAAACTGTTACCCTTGCTCTGTAGTGCCAAACTATGTGCGCACCGAGGTTGCTATGAAATGTGTGCGGTAGACTGTGCTCCAATTTGTCCCGGTAAGCACTGAGCAATCTTTCGAATGGATGTCGCACTATTAGAAAACTGATGCTGTCGTTTAAGAATTTAGCTAGCTCTTCCGCAGTGTGCCTAGGATATCTCTGTCTGGCCAGCGAAACTGGCACCGCCTTGGAGGCCTTCAGGAATTGCGGACTATATCTGTAATATTAACGCAATAATAATTACTCGCGAGATCAACCGCTACCAACTCCGTCGTTCAGTACATTGATCGGCATTTTAATAAATCGGCAATAATTAGAGAATTTAACACACACAAGTTTGGGGGGAATATAATTGTAATAATTAAATATTTATAATATAGTAAATATATATATTTACTATATTATAAATATAGTAAATATAAATTATTATACAAATTAATATAAATAATATAATTTAATAAATAAATAATATAAATATTATATAAATAATATAATTTAATCTTATATAAATTATAATTATATTTGTTAATTTAATTATTATTTATATAATAATTATTTATATATATTTATATATATTTATATATTTGTAATAATTAAATATGTACAATATTTATAATATTATAAATTTATATATATATATATATGTATTTATAATATTTATTTATATTATTTTATAATTAGGTACATTTTGCAATTTTCTGCAACGAGAAATTATATACGCGCGACTTTATTTTTTATTCTCTTCGTCGACGGAAAACTTTAGTATGTATATAATATATAGCGATGAGAGAGGGCGACTTACCCCGCAAGTAAGTTAAAGTTATACATCCACGACGTGGATGCCGCTTTGAAAACGTTGCACCATATAAGATGGTGCTCTCTATTTACAAGGAATTCCCAGGCGTTCGGCTTGTGAAGCGAATCGTTACCAGGACGATCGAGTCCTTCCTCGGCGCATCTTTCCGCTAGAAATTTCCGTCTGGCTATTAAACGTTGCTCGGTTTCCGCCGCGGTGATCTGCTCCAATATTTTCTCTTCCGGTGTCAGATTCGCGTCCTGTTAAAACGAATAAAAGTACATAGATATTGATTTATAGAAGAAAATCAATTTATGGGAAAATGCATTTTTTTTGCGGTATAAATTGTAGGCGCGACACGCTTTCGTTATTTCGATAACATTATTTCAGCGAATTTTACTGTTCGCTTAACGATGCACTTATCTCTCGTATGAGCCATTAATTGAGATACTTTAAAATTACGGAGCATATAGTGTTATCATTGTCCAGTTGTCGTCAACTTGATCTAAATTTGTAGTTACAAGTGATTAGGTATACCAGAAATTATTCTAATAAGAACTATGAAATGAGCCGGCACTATATACACTGAATTATGAATTGGACGCTGACGTAAGAGTTACGATATGTGTACATGACGTAAGGTACTAAACGTGTCGAGGATTATTTGCTCAATTATGTCGCGCAATTTTTATATAATCTTCAACAAATGACGGAAACGAGAGATACAGATATGAACTGTCTGTATGACGATGATGTAATCATCATTACTTTATCGATCTATAATACATTTACGATCAATAGATTCGTTTGCGTTCAAGACTAAAGTCGATACGTTAGCTACATTATGGAGAGATAGACATACAAAAAAAGTTTTTACAATGGTAATGCGAGTATAAGAGATATGAACAAATGTAATTGTTTCTCGATATCGAACTAAGAGCGCTCGATTATAACGTAGATAATTATGAGATAAAGAGTTCAACGCAAGTAATTATGGGATAATGAGCGGTAATTATAATGGTAGGATAATTGCGACGCATGCGAAAGAATAAAGTTTGATTTATATCGCGTGTCAATGCATCAGAGAATCTACATATCAACGGCAAATCTTTTGTCAAGACTGTAATACGTATATTAACCTTCTTCGTGACACGCAAGGTTAATCTAATTTTTCTAATTTCCTAATGTCTGCAATTAATCTAAATACGTGTAATAGTAATCTATACCTTACTGAGTTTGCGTCGAATGCATCGCGGAATTGACGAGTCTATGGCATCATTTGCATTAGAGAAGTCACGCGATTTATAAATATATCTTTAATTCATCCTTCATGTTATCTTCAAGCGCGCCTTTTGTCTTAGATTTAATTTTGACAAGAAAATATTCAATTATAATTACATTATGATTTTTTATTTTCATAATCAATTTATATGCTACTCGTTAAGTACTATTATCGTGCTATTTCGGGTATTTAAGCAAGAGACATCATTACAAGCAGTAATAAGCGCACCGCATGCTGCGAGGGGCAATTTACTATCTTAAGACACACACCTTGTCGCGTGAATCTGCGTCGCAAATAAGATGGTATCTTTTTACGACCTTATGAATCATCCGCAATTTTCGGGAAATTAGCTCTCAAGATGGCACAAGAATGAAATAGATTAATTTACGTTATTTTTATCACAGCGTAAAAACTTTATCTCGTGACGCTCATTTGTATTAAAACTTCTGCGGGAAATATAGTTTCTGTTATAAGCAGGAATATTTTTTATAGAAATATTTCAGTAACTGTTACACGGAAAAAAATAATTTTGCTGCTACAACGAAAACGTCGCTGCTATTAAAATACATATAAATTTGTTGTAACAGTAACAAAATTTTGCTATTATAATTAATTTTTTGTTATTATAACTAATTGTTCGATATTACAGCAAAATCTGTTTTGTTGGCAAAATAGAATTTTTTTTTTGTTTAATAAAATTAGTATTCTTAATGAATCTTTTTGCTATCCATATAGTAACTAACGAACTTTGCTACAGTAGCATAAAGTATGCTGTGGTAGCAAATTATTTTTTTCCGTGTAGCTAAAATATTCAGCTAAAATATCGATCTTTAATTAATTCTCGGAAACGAGTCGCGAGTCTTAAAATCTCGAGATTGCAGCGCAAATCAATTGCGATCGCGCTGAAATTTTGTAGTAACTCGATTAATATTTTTCCGTATTTTTCTCTTTATTTCGGAATCGTAATTCGTTCGGGATGGTATAACGCGGGAATATCGTATGGATACGCGCAGCGAGCTGGTAAGACCTAATACAGAACTACTGGCGGCTTTCGCTTATTGATTTCGATGTAGAACGCGCCTTGTGCAGCGACGAATGTGGGCCACGAAGGGTGGTGGTGCATCGCGCACGTTTATGCACTGGCGCATCGTCGTGCATGCACGTGCCATCGGCAAGACAAGGCCTTAGAACGCCGTATATATTCGCTATTTTCCTGTATCCGTATCTCTACATTTATTTACGTTAAGCAGACGTCTTGTTGTGTCCGCCGCACCGGCGACAAGATTGACGATTCCGGTCAGACAACTTTTTAAAGTGCAAGTACATAGATGTCCGCCTGTTGCAACTAAAGTACTGTTTTAAACTGCGTTGATGAAGAAAGAAAAATTTTGCAAAATTTTGCGAATATATCTCTGTCTCCTTTAAAACACATTTTCCTCGTTTTAATACTAGTTATCATGATAATCACAGATATATTTATCTATTATATATCAGATATCATTAATAATTAATTTTACTTACGTCGATTCTCGTGGATAATTAATGTTTGTGATTTGAAAGCTCGCTCTTATTTCGCTGAAGATAAATGTCGTTAATTCTTTTTCTTTTAATTAGCCGTTACCTTTAATTAATTCTGGTTATTATAGATTTATTTTTTATATGTTACATTCGAATTTTTTTATTTCTAAATGTGAAATGTTATTCTCTGTGCTTGCATATCTTACAGCCTTTCATTATTCCGCAAGTAGCTTTGTTAATGAAGGTACGTCGTTTTTACAAAGGACAAAATTTTTATCCGTCGCAATAAAAGTTTCCAACTGTGCCTCGCGATTTTGCCATTGTCTTGTAATTAACTTTCTTCAGCAGAAACTTTTTTCATCTCACGCATCTTTGACTTCATAGTAAAAATATGGAGTGTCATGCGCGATGGCTATAATTTATCATATAAATACTTCGACATGTAGAAACCTTTTCGGCATCATATGTTATCTGAATCAGATGATGTCCGTGATCTTTATTGAAATATAATGCTTTTTTTTACTCTATTCTATATATTTCTCTTTTTTTCTGCGACGGGTCATTTGTCGTTACGTATCGTCATTATCGAAGAAATGTTCACTGAAAAAATTTGCGTCTATTATTTCGCAAAAATACCGTAACGGTAAAAAATGAATGTAATTTCTAAACTATGTAGTCAAGCAAAATTTCAAAAATTGTTTACATTTTAACAACGTAGATATTCCTTTTTAAGAGATTAATCGATTTGTTTGAATGTTTTATCTTGTGAAAACATATTCGTTCACGATGACACTCCGTAAAATGATTATTATATACGGGATTAGGGGTAACTTTAACTATCTTTTTGGACACTTAAATCGGCCATATCAGGCGGGCACTGATCCATGTACCGCATTGCGCCTGGAAGCGTGCCAATCTATGGTCGTCATGCTTTACGTAAGGCAAACGTTTTCGGTCTCCCAGGAATTGGTAGGAAACAGATTTCTGTTTTTCAAAACAGATTTTTTTTTTTAGTGCGAATTTCCGTTATACCAGAGATACGTAATTTGCTTTCTTAATTTAATATTTATAAAAACTTAAGATAAGATAAGATAAGATGCGATTAAGATAAGATAAGATAAGATAAGATGCGATAAGAATGAAAGTTTAAAGAGTAACTTAAAAATAAAATGCAGCAAATAATTATCAGCGGAATTAAAATTAAGATCGTATATTAATTAATATTTGCGAATTTGAAAATTATATAGTTTGTGTATTTGATTATCAGATTTTAAATAATTTCGGAAATGCTGGATGCTATTGTGTGAAGCATTGAATAAAACGTCACACTAATGTTAAACAATCAAGCGATGATAAATGTTCAGTTTCCTTCAAGAATTTTATAAATTATATAATATTTAAATTATTCGAAGTAACGTAACACACACACACATACACACACACGTGCGCGCACTAGTTTCTATTGAAAATGCACCAAGTATTTCGTACTGAGGCAGTACGGCCTGTCACTCGTAAAATTTCTATAAGAGATAACTCACCTCCAGTGAATTCCCGTGCTGTAAGGTGTTGGTGCCATCCTGGCAAGATAGCGCCAGAAGGATAAGCGCCAGGATACCCGCGGCAAAAATAGCACGGCGAACTCCTGCCAAGACGCGACGACGTGGGGTCATCTTCTCCCGGAAAACGTTCTTCCGTCTGTACTCATATCGGACTGAAACACGTTTGGAACGTTACCGTACGACGTTACCGTAACTAATGCCGCGATGAATCACCGATTCGCGAGGCTTCTTCTCGCGGATCCTCTCTTAGCCATTACATGGAGCATTAATTGCATTAATCTGTCGATCGTTCGCGCCACCGTTACTTCTTGAATCTCGTTGCTAGCGGGAACGTTCGGAAGGTGGGAGTTAATTGAACCATTGTGAGAACGTAGACGTACATAAATGTGCTAGAAATAATGCGTATATACTCCGATCGTGAATTATTTAACATCTTTAAATACTTTGCGATGCGTAGCACTCGCGTAATACGGCGCATATTTCATAGTTCGTTTAATTGCTTGGGTAACCTTTAAATTTGATGATGTAAATAATCTTTATTTTATAGTGAGAGCGAGATATAGAGCCGATAGTGTTAATGGCGTATGCGGTCTGTGGTTTACTGATAGATACTGTATACGCGTGTTCCGCTTTGATGAGGAAGCGAATTGCGATACCAGATAATTAGAATATACTGTTACGTCCCCCTCTCGCGTGATACGTCTTGACATTCGTAAACGAGTACGATAGAATTGTTTCGTCATATCAACAGATCATAATTATCATCTCTCAGATTTCTCATATTGATTTGCATTTTATCCGATACCTTATAAGACATCTGTCATGAGTAAACATTCATTTCACACGTTTTAAATCGCATCTACCTTAATCAATTAAGCACATACTTTATAATAATTGTATTTTTGGTCAATGTGTGAGAGAGAAACATTAAGTCATTTTTCTAAAATATACGAGTATTTTGCATTTGCTTATTTTATCGTATTATATCGAATAATTTGCATATGAAAATACCGTGTTGGAATATATATAGTAATTAAGAATACTCACGTAAAGTCAGATGATACAATAATTAGATTGATGAATTAGTTAGAGAGATAAGTATACTGGGTGTCCAGTTCGCGGAATGTTACAGACGTGTGGGAAATAGGTATCAGATCGATGGAATGGGTAATCAGTTTCGCATTTGTCGGTATGCATCTGTCCGTGTATCGAGATCGTGAGGATGTATTAGCTCGTCAAGCAGCCGACTAGTCGCGGAAATGTGACCGCATGTGTGATAAGCATTCGCGGGCTGCAGAAATTCGCACGGTCAGTATGTCAGTGATTACGTCGATGCGGATGATCTTCTCTCGCAGTCGACTTTTTCGAAGGTGTGTAATTTATACATTTAATCGCGTGTTGAATGACAGGTCAGTCGGGACTCGTTATTGTATTCTACTCGTCGGATGTTTTATTGTTTGTTATCTGACAACAAAGCAACGATTATATTAGATACGGATAGATTAAATACGATCGGATTAGCCGTTGTGGATGTCGCGTAACGATCTATCTATTAAAACATCGTGTTTATGAAAAAATAGATCTTTCTCACAAAATTGATATTTGCTATAATGAAAAAAATCAAGAATAACATTCTTGGCAAAAATAAAAAATATATTAAAAATAATATTTTGAATATAATAATGAAAGAGACATATATATAAGAACTGCTATTTTGATAACAATGAACAGTGAATTATATATCTAGTATATCTAGTTATGAGTGTAGTTTTATTTTATTAACGCGATACATTTTCAATTTAATTTGATATTGTTGTAATTCATATATTTATAACTAACAATTTGTTTCGTTTATAATTTGGAAAAGGAAGCGTTTCCAGACTCACGTTCATATGACTTTTTTTCTCCTTACGGTGAATAGAATATGCTCTTAAAGTTTGACCACCTATTTCTAAAAATCCCTGTGTATATATGTACATATAGATACATATATATACATGTTCATATTTGTACATATATAATAGATGGCCCAACTTTAAGACTATATTCTATTCACTGTAAGAATGAAAGAAGTCATATGAACGTGAGTCTGGAAACGCTTCCTTTTCCAAATTATAAACGAAACAAATTGTTAGTTATAAATATATGAATTACAATAATATCAAATTAAGTTGAAAATATATCATGTTAATAAAATAAAATAAAATAAATTATAAACGAAACAAAAATTATTAATTATAAATATATCAGGTTTCATAAAATAAATATTTTTGCAGACTTAAAATATTTTAACAAAATAGAGAGAAAGAAAAACATGAAATTTCATAAAATGAATATACCTCGTCCGTTATAACATTTCATTTCACAATTTATTTATTGTTCGCGGTTTGTGAAATAAAAATCTTTTGTTAGTATAATAGTCGAGACATGAATTATTGATTCAATCAAAGTGGAGAATAAATCTTGTTTTTTTCGAAACAGATTTGGTAGTGATATGATTGTGTTTGAATTGTATTTGATAAATAAAACAGCCGTAAGAAAAATTGCACATTTATGAAAGGAATTTAGTAGGACGCGTGAGAACTTTATTGTGGAAGCGTTGCGAAAAAGCATCAAAAGCACGATCAAATTCAGTAAGGCTTCATAAAATAAACGTGTTTCAGTAATATAGTCCGATATTCATATCAGCATTATAGATATAATAGTAGACGGTGACGAATTATTCACGCATTACTTCTTCCCTGACAGTTCCCATAAAATTTATATCGCAATCTTGATGCACGTTCACAAAAATAACATATACAGATAATTATGAGAGTAATTTTATTTGCTTAATACGGAACATTTTCAACTCCATTTGTCTTGTATAATTCGTATACTTAATGCATAATTTGTTTCATTATTAAACACGTCCGGTCAATATTGCAATACCATAATACGTCAGTGTTGCAATATCGTAATTACCGGCAATGGTCGATCAGTCTTTGAACCAAAAATGACTTCTTTCCGTTTTATACCATTCCAATAATCTATTATGCCGTTCATCCGTTGTCACATAATCTTTTATGTAACTCGATCCTCTACTATAGGCTCAATATAATCAGTAAAATATATGTATACTTATTCTGTTTCACTGCTTTCGTAGATTTTCAAGATAATTAACTAATTGAATGATAAATATTTTTTTTTGTGGAATAATTGTAATATGCACGCGATAATAATAATATAAGTACAAGAACGGAATTACACAAGATTGAGTCATCAGGAAGAACGATAACTTTGTTGCGCAACATTAATGCAGATGAATGGAACACTGTGTGAAACAAGATTTATCTTATTCGCAAATAAGATATCTTTGTGCGACGCAGTGCGATCGGTACTCTAGCTTCAGGATATCAACATTAGATTACATAAGCCTAGACGATTCTATGCGACTTGTTTTCCGTGAGATTCAGGACGGGAGAAACGAGTCCGTTCCCATAGCGAAAAGAATGTCTTTGATCTCGTCATGAATGGAACCGTCGATTTGTAATTCACAATTACATTTGCATCCTATGAATGGGATAAGAATTTCTTATTGAAGCACGTGACAGCGACATATGTTTAGGCATTAATCTTTCCCTCTCTTTCTCTTTTTATTATCGTCCAATTATAATTCGTTAACAAAATATGATGAAGATAGTCGAGAGATGTGTTAGAAAAAATTATTAATTAATATTTTTGATAAGAAGAATTTATCGAGACGATTAAATTAAAAGATTTCGATAAATTTGTTACAATTATATAATTTATTGTGTGTGTTAAAAAGTACGGAATGATAAGTAGGATTTAGTTTTTACTTGTACCCGATTATAGAAGTAGCATTTTTTTTTGTTAAAAAGGAGTTGTACTAAAGGTAACTGAAATAAATATTTTGAATTTCTCAAAAGAGAGAGATTATTTGTAATCAGATCGAGACAATGTTTGCGAAGCAGATAGATGAGTGTGTATAGGTCAGTGGGTTAACAAAATATTGCTAATCAGGTTGTGTCAATCACGAATATTATGACTTGGTAATTATCATCGGATAATAACATATAAGAAATGAAGTTGCTATAATTATTATAGGCACTTCATAGAAACATTATATGTCAAGTATTACTTTTGTATTACGTTGTTTGATCTTTGAATTAGCAAACGTTGGTAAATAATTTGTGCCCAAGAAATATCTTATCAAATGACAGATAAAATTTTGCCAACGTGGATTAATTTTTTAACCTTGAGCATCGTGGTTGTGCTCCCTTGAATTAACACTAACTCGATTAATTTATATATTTGCTTTCTCTCCATTTACATTATAGGCCGATCTATCTTGTAAATATTAGCGAGAATTTTTAACATGCAGTTAATTAATCCATATTATCAGTGCAATTTGACTTACATTCTTTTTTAGAAGTAGAGAGGAACTTTAACTGTTTAAAGTTAACCGTTGTCACTTCTGAAATCCAGTTTCACTAACATCGATACGCTCTAACTAGTTTAACTGATTCTATGATTCTATGATTCTATTCTTTGATTCTAGTGTATAGCACACTAACTACACTAGAGACAGAAAAAAGAAACTTATTGTTAGTCTCAATCTCGTATTAATGACACAAGGGTTCTAGACAAGATCAAGTTAATCTGTACTTCTTGTTATAATGCACATCTTGAATACGTTAAAATTTCACGTTTTGGTGCGAGACAGCCATGTGTCATGGCAATTTATATTTCGGATTAACATTATCATTGTACGTTAAATATACGCGGCTTTTATCATATCGAATGTTTTCATCGCATCCCTATAACGCTATCGCGAAAAATAACATCCCCCGGATAATCGTCGTGAATTCGCCGACGAATTTGCATTCACGGAAGCGATCGTGTGCAACGGTTTGTGTGACGAGTGCACGGGTTCACGGGATCAGCGGGTGGCCTTTCTAATCCCGGGATTTCTGCGGAGCCGTGCAGGAGAGATCCGTCTCTCTAGGTCGATCCGTATCTTTTTCTCTCTCTCTCTCTCTTTTTCTCTCGCCGTACCTTCTCCGGGCATATATCCGGCGGCGGGATCACTGACGCATTTGTCGTCGCGCGTGATCGTCGTCGTCGTCGTCGTCGTCGTCGTCGTCGTCGTCGTCGTCGTCGTCGTCGTCGTCGGCGGCGGCGGTGGCGGGCGTTGCTTCTCCCCCGGGTTGTGGGACGCCGCGTGCGAGGGACGTCGAACGTGATCCTCGCGCCGCAGGAGGCAGGACAGCCGGACGCGTGGTGTGCGTGCCACGTGATGCGTGCGCGTGTCGCACCAGGAAAAGTGATGCCGTTCCGGTCACGGCGGCATCGTGCAGATCACTGAGACCGACCGACCGACCGACCGACCGACTGACCGGCCCCCGTTTCATGGGCGCTTCGACGCTCGCGTCTGACACTTTACCACCCGATCCGTCTTCCCAGGGCCGGTTTCTTTGGGTGCTCGGGCGATAGGGTGCAATACGACGTTTCTGTTCTCGAGATTCGAGACACGCAAAATAGTCGGTTGGATTTAATTCTTTTGAAAAATTGAGAGGATTAATTTAGATTTAATTTATTCGACTCGAGAAATTAGGATGAAGACTAAATTTGAAGATTTGAAGATTAACTCTTGTCAAATTTAAAACTATTTTTCAAATTATTGAGGGAAAGCGTACATATATAAAGGAAATTAATCAATTGCATTTATTATAAGTAAGTATATTACATATCGACATAAGTATATTATATACTTACATTTTTCGGCTTCTTGTGTATGAATAAAAATAATTAAAATTCCATAATATATAAAATTAATGAAATTGAAAATAAATGTAAAATTGAGATTATTTGAAAGTTGATATGATGAATATAAAAATAGTAAATTTTAATGTTGTATCGAGGTATGTAAATGCCCGAAGCCGGACCTGCGGTTTGCCTGTTTCCGTCGATTGGTCGGTTTTTTCGCGGGTCGATTTGCCGCCGGATGTTTCTCGCGCAAACGCGCTGCGAACCGCCGCAAGCGGGCGAACGCCTTCTTGGTCGGAGGCCGATCAATTAAAATTGAAATTTAATTACTAACAGAAACAATAACTCATGATTCGCGATGGATCGATCACAAATTGTGAATTCGAAAATTGCAATTTGATATTGCTATCTGTGTTTCGATGAGCATGAAATACTGTCCCGGTTTTATAATGAACGTTTCTTGATATTTTTCCCGCATAAATAGTTCAATAATTAAAACGTTTAATTATGCAATTAGAAAAATAACATAAACTATACTTTTATGTCATAAATTTCCTTTGTCACTCAATCTGAATTGAAAGATCAAAATAAAATATGAGACGTATATAGAATATCGATTATTAAATATCGATTAGCTGTAAGTAAAAGTCTTTTGTTTTTAATATTATTTTTTTTATATCTCATTTTTGGTCTCGAAGAAATCTGCTGTTAATGTTTTGATTCAATTTTGTATAACTATTTTTTACCTCGTTAGTGCTGTTGAATTGTTGTATCGTTAAAAATTTCTTCATTCATTGATGTCCTTTGATTTTTGAAGAAATTTTTAACGGCTTGATTCAACAGCGTTGATGAGATGAAGATAGTTCTACTAGATTACGTCAAGACCTTAATGACTGACATCTTCCAGACTTTTGCTGTGATACGGCATAAATTTGTGTGGCAAAATATTAAGTTAAAAACAAAAACACATTTTTATACATATTTACAAAAAATCAATGCTTATTTACTGGCCTTGTATGTAGGAATGAGCATTAATTTTCAATCTCGTAGTTTAACTTAATCTAAATGTGTGTTTTTACAAAAAGAAATATATAATATATAAAGAGAGGGAGAAAAAGAGAGGAGTACATAGAAAAATGCATTTGTATTCCATAAAAAGAATGAAGAAAAAGAAAAAAATTTACAGATTGTATCAACGTTGTATAGGGAGCAACTTGCATAATAAAATTATTTCACTAATGTCGATATTGCGTTATTACACTTCTGCAGGAACATCACGATTGGTATCTTTGCTCGTGGGTCGATCTGCATAAATAATGTCGGTGCAAGCGTTATATTCAAGGTTAATTCGTGTGTGCACACCCGCTGACATCGCGGCCACTTTATCTGTGCGTGACCTAAATTCTTATTTTTTTAAATAAAAAAGTGCGTTTATTATTTTTTTTATATAATAACGGTAATTAGAACATCATAACGATGTAGGCGAATAGAAAAAAAATAAATCGAAAAAAGAAACGTTTGTAGGAAACGAACTCTTTCTGATAAAGAAAACGACCAACGAAGAAGAAAGAACTGACAATTTTATTCCAATTTTAATATGAAAGGGATTTAAACTTTATTAGTTTATTGCTTCTACTTGAATAGTTAAATTTCTGTTAATTTATGCGTCAAAAAATGAAATATCATTATTTTTGAACAATAGAATAGAAGCAAGCTCTGAATACGCGGTTTAGATTAATTCATAAAAGTTTTGCGCATGAACATATAATACAAAAAATTTAGATAAAGTTAAATTATCTGAATGACAAAAGTTGGAACAATCTATTTTTCCTTTTTACATAGTATATAGACCAATAGCGGTCTGTCTTCGATTGTCTTCGAGATTTCAATCAGTCTAGGCAATAAATCTGTCAGTTTAAATATTACTTCTATTACTATACGTCGCGTGACGTGCGATTTTTTTTGCGAATTTTTTCTCGGCATATTAGCGTCAATTACCATTCAAGTACAATGTATTAAAATGATGCGAACTGCGTCGATTAGCTCGCGTTGATCTGCATTTGTTGATCACGCTATGGATTTATCTGTCGCACATTACATATTTTATGTAACATCAGAGTTTTTCAATACCGAATACATTAAGCTCACAATTCAAGTCGTGCGTGTATTATTATCACTCTGAATCATGCAAATATTTATTATATCATACAATATATCGTTGTTGATGAGTTTTAGTCAAGAGATGTTTTTTGATCTACTTGCTTCCTACATTTAAAAGCTTGTGCGTTTATGATTTTAGCGAGATCTAATTAATGGCGCAGCTTTCCTATCTTCAATGTCAATATCGATTCTCTTTTTTTCTTTTATTGTAGAAAATGCGTGACATCTTTCCCAAAACATTCCTCAAGCACATCATGATAACATCATGTCTCGATGCAAAGATAGCATATTATAATTACACGCACAAAATGTGTCCAAGTGTGTTAAATAAACCTAAAATAAACATAAAATAATATATCTTATTATGATCATCTTTTGCACTCTATGTATTTTGCATTTTTTGAGATAATATTTGAAATGCAAACAACTATCAAAATTAAATTTCCAATAGAATGAACGTCAGATAATCATTATTTACACATTTTTTTACATATTTTCATATTTTAAATCGGCATTAAAAATTAAAATAAAAATTTTAAAATACATATAATGTAATTTAATATAATTTATATTAAAATTTTAATATAATGAGCATTATAAGTATAATTTACGCGTGATAAACTTTATAGATTCTTTCATAGCAACGAGAAAAGTAATATTTTACTAAAATATAATATATGCGAATTAATCGAAAAAGTAACACCCGTCGCTTCCAAGTGACAGCTAATAGCGCAGAATGTAGCTACGTTAGTTTTCTTTCTAGCACGTTGCTCAACCTTAGATATTATCCATACGTACGGGATAATATGGAGATTTACGGTGAATCGATGTTCTGGAAACGCTTCCTTTATTGGGAAAGGATCAACTCGATTCAGCCCGGTACCGATCATGTCATGGCAACGATGGTGCTCGACCTACCCACGTTCGATCGAAAATCCGTCAGCGAGTTTTGGGCTACGATCTCGTACGAGATTGGTGAGACGCAATTTCAGATCCCAGTGCCGCCCGTTCAGCTCACCATCGACGAAATAAGCGATTGCTCGTGCATGAAGTTTTTAAACGAGAACGAGCTTAGTGCGATACTGGCACTGAAAAGTACGTCTAGCGCAGAGAAAATCGTTAATGTTCGTTTCTCGAAGGATAATCAAGACAATTCAGACGATCAAGATGATTCATGCGATGATTTATATGAGAGCGGAAAGAAACAACTCTTTCATTTCTTAACTGCGAAGACTTTCGTAAAAATTTACAACGATGTTTTCTTGGTGAAGGAACACGGTTCTCTGATGTATTGTTTGATCGAGCTAGATTGGTCGAGCAACACCGAAGTAAATGTCAGAATCTTTGCCAGGTAAATAAAGCGCTTCCAATCACGATTTGATGGTCGCGAATGTTCTTGCGATTTGCGCGTAAAACGTGCATTAGTGGAAGATCGATTTACATTATCGATGATTACAGATCCGTCAACCAACTGAACATAATATTGCATTTTCTGCGGACGGAATTTCCGCAGAACATGACTGTTATGGAAGAGGTCGACGATTGCGTTGAGGCTGCGATGGCTTTAATACGCGAATTAGAGATGATTCGCGACAAGAAGAGTGCTCTTGAGATACAAGAAGCAAAAGTAATAACAGACTTACTTATCCCTTAAATGTGCGTTATATTGCAACCGAGAATAATACACATTTACCATTATTTATAAGATTCTTTTTCAATATGTAATACATCAATATGTATTAATATGTAATATAATTGCATTAACATAATGTAATGAGTCACATAAAAATACATCTGTCCAGTTGGTCTTCCACTTAATGATCCACAAAATTAAGCAAAGAAATTATATAATTATAGCATATAATTATATAATTTTTTTGTTCAATTTTTGTTAGATAAAGTAATATTTTAAATAAATTTAGTTTTCCCTATTAAGTCTAATTGTAGGGTTCGATGCACCTGAGAAAAAGCTAATGATAAATCGTAATCTTAATTTTGAAGTTGTCTTTTAAGTAATTACATTTTTATTTAATATCAATATAGAGTTAATATAATTATATTATTTTTTATTTAAATTTAATTATCTTTTATTTATTTTTTTTTTAAATTTAAATTTTATTTAATTACGGTAGTACCATCTTTACGAAAAGCAAACTAACGAATGAAAATGAAAGCCGTTGAACGTAAATTTTTGAAATAATTTATTTTGGTAAACTATATAAAGCACATATTCGTAACATATATATACTGTAGTAAGTGAGTAGTGAATGATCGGAGTGACAGAGTGAGTGAGCGAGTCAGTGAGTGAGTCAATATGGGTCAGTAGAGACCTTTGCTGAGCACTTTCGATACAAAATATCATAGCTACGTCCACTGTGCATTAACGATTCGTCAACGATTACATACGATATAGCTTTCTCTTCGATACATATGTATACAGTCGCTTCATTACAGGTATCACTTTATAGTATGTGTCTGCTATACGTCTCGTCCTATATATATCTCGATTGATTTATGCGTCTCGCAGCAATATATATATATTCCTATGTACAAGTTAAGATTCCTGTATTGTAAAATCGATAACGCCCTCGCTGTTAATTAAGACTGAATATAAAGGGACACAGCAGGGGGACGGCGAGACATGAGAGTTTGATTAAAGTACCAGCTATCGCGGTTCGCAATTCGTAGGTAATGAAATATCGGAGTGTGCGTTCATCCGTGTAGATTCAAGTTTATCTTCTTTTTAATTTTGATAACTCGATGCGATATTTTAGCGGAGCAGTTGACGCCAATTCCACTGATCAATTCGACGCGTCAGTTAATGCATATATATGTATTGATTATTTTGAGAGACTTTTTATTTTGAGGGCTTTTTTCAAAACTCTAATTAGTCGATTGGTGGCTGGTCATTGAATTGTTATTTGTAAATGCGCGGTTGTTCCATCTTTCTCTAGAGAGACTTTAATAAAATTTTTTTTATTATTATTAATTATATATATATATTTTTTTTTTTAAATTCCCATCAACAGGACCGGCTCGTTCGCACGTGTAAGCAAAGTCTCGCACCCCGAGAGTAGAGGTGAGTACTATTTCGATACATCATTTAGTCTGCAATCATTTATCATGAGACTTGTTAGCTAAGAGTTAATTAATCTTGCTTAAGTAGTCTGGAGTCGAAAACTTTCTCGCTTGCGAACTCGCCGGCTTCTACGTCTGAAACTTATTGCAACGCGCGACATCACTCGCTCTTTTTTTTGCACTCTCTTTCTCTCCTTCTCGTCCTCTTTCTCTCTTTCGTATTGTCCGCTTGGTTTATTTACATACTACATTGGGCTTGACTGTACACGCAAATATATACCCATATGTATATTTCAATGTACATAGGTACTCAATTCCCACTCGTTCTTGATTCTCGATGAACGATAATGTATAATAAACTAGTCGACGTTGTGTCCTCGTCGTCATCATCATCGTCATCGTCGTCGTTATCGTCATCGTTGCTTGAATATCGCATTAATTCGCTAATACACGCAGTTCGGCACTCTCATTCCCAAGCTTTCAATCGCATAGCATTCTTTCGTTTCATAAGAATCGCAAATACGCGATCGTTTAACTTGGTCGATCGCTGTTACGCGAATCCTATCTGAGTCGCGTTCTTATCAAGAAGCGAGCTTTTGATGTGTTCAGAGAAAGAATGTAAGACTGTTCGGCGACAAGCTTCGCAATCTAAAAATCATGGATTCGTTTATCATGTAATCTTCGCCAAATTAAGCCAAATTGGTTGTCTGGCGCAACTCATTAACTTGCTGTTATCGCGAAAAGAACTGATTTTAAGGATAAGTTTTAATGGATTGATTTTAAAAAAGAAATATTTTTGCGACGAATTGCAACAACTAATTAAATTGGGAAAGATGTCAACGCATTTTCTATATACTTCTATATAGGATTACTTTTTAAAAAATGATTCAAAAAACTAATAATCTTTTTATATATATACGAAATACAATCTCTTTATATTTTTCATATTTATTATTTTTAATGCGTGTTATTTTTTATATTTGAGAAAAATATAACTGTTAGATAAGCGAATGCAAGATCGTTAGCGAGCGAAACCACAGAAATCCGAATCCGAAAGAAGACAAACTCGAGTGTATTAATGAAACACTCTTCAATACATAGAATAGCGAGAAAGAATGTGTCTATTTTACGCACTATCAGTCCGCCGAGAAAAATCTTATAGTTTTCGTGAGTACAGTTATACAATTAAATATAAAATATTAATAATTCTCGATTTTGATCAAAGAGTTACTATTACAGTTAAATTCGGATTGAAACGGTTTTACAAGAAAATCCTTGGTGTAATTAACATAATCTTTGAAAGCCAATATTTGTTATTTTATTTGACAAATTTTTATTTGTTAAACCCGAAAAAGCGAAATATGCGCAGAAATAAGTTTCTGAATTAAATGTTTCACGTGAAATATTTGTTGCATTTCTTTAATCAGATTTATAAGGAAGATAGGCAGATGCATCTTTTTTTGTACTCCAAAAACATATGTAATTCAAATATAGATATATAATTATATGCAATTGGTGTTTATTTGAATAGCTACATGAGTAGACAAACATTCTTAATTACTTGTTTTATAACACGAGTTAAAGTGTAGTCAGGTTTCAAAATATATCTTTTTAGTTGCATCAAGTATTGAACTAAATTTGTGTAGGAGATAATTCCGTATATGTTAATTATCTATCTCGCGCATTTTTCTGTTATACCACAGTTCAGGTAAAGCTTCTCTTATTTTTTTTAACCATTATCTGATTTATTGTTTGTAGAAAAGTCTACGCGATTGTAATACAGTATAACAAACATGCGTTCAAGTAAATTTTACACGAGTCGTAGGATGGTACGAGGAGAAATCAATTTCTTGTACAGGCAATACTAATTGCACCAAAGTATTTATTCTTAGAATAAGTAGCAGCGAAGGCACTAAATTATATTTGTTTATCAATGATTATTACGAAAGTAAAGTTAACATTTTATCAGCATGCAAGTGTCGTCTAGAAACGAGGACAGTTTCGGAAATTCTATATAAATCTTTTTACAAATACGAGCGTCATTATTTTTGCCGCATGTAAAGAAGTAGTACTGCGTAGAGTCTTTTATTTCATTATTTTATTTCAGGCGTTTTTTTCATTTCTATTTCCCATTTCGTGCGGGATAACTGATAACTGATAACGTAAACTTCTTGCAAAGTATTTATTGCAGAATCGATTCGGCGAACTAACGCAGCAACAAGAAATGAACATATTTTATGCCGATTGAAATTCTAATTATGACTCTCGTCAAATGAGAGACACTACGACAGGAAAATCAGAATAATATATTCGCAGGCGATTGCGTTAATCGCGTCATGCATATGGAAATGTATTTGACGAGGTATACAAACGTTTGCCTTATTTTCGCTGACATCAGCATAGAGAGACGATTTTTCCCACTACGTGATTAGCCTTAATACTTGTTTCTCTTGCAATTGTTCTCTTCGCTACTTATACGATTTATCGCGATTGACTTCACTGGTAGAGAACGCGTGTCGCTTTATAATATTTATTTGCAATTCAATCTATATATGTACATGTCTGTCCGCGTGTCCGTGTACATTGATAACACGTCCTTTTAACGCAATATATCCGATAATGACAATCGTAAAATATAATCTCTAGCGAGAAATATTTAATGTTTTGACATGAAAAGTTTAGTAGTCAGATAGGAAATGTCACAGTCATGCATAGTTGTTACGCAGTTTCGCAAAGCTTTGTTATGCGAACGTATGCAGTATACACGAACGTGCGGACATATTTAACGTAGATTATCAGTGATTAAATAATAGCATAGAAAATAATTGTTTTCTTCACCACGAAGCTAGAGTCTTTCAACTATGTTTTGCCATTGACCTTTGATACTTGATATTGTATATTTTTACTCATTTTCTTCTCTCTCTTATATATATATATATATATATATATATATGTATATATATGTATATATAACTTAGTTCTTCAACTAGTTAGTCGCTAGTGTGTGATACTGTATGAAATCTTTTGGAATATGCATGTACGTGTGTCCATGTGTGTCTCTGTATACTTGTACATATGCATTCACACTTGTCAACTGCTGAATGTTATACGTGTAGATGCATGTGTAATTTCGTCGGCAGGCAGGACACAATATGTGACGAGATATGCACTAACGTTCTTTATTTAAGATAAAAACTGAAAACGCTCTCTTTATCATTCGTCGTATCATTGTCATAAAAGATATTGCTACAAAATGTACCGTATCTTAAATAGTATGTCATTATTACTTATAATTTGATTTTTACAAGTGACCGAGTTTCAACGAGTAATACCAAAACGCATGAACCGATAATACCAAAACGCGCGCACTTTGTTGTCACAACTTGTATCCCACAATCATATTCCTCGAGTCAGTGTTGTTTATGAAATCGTAATTGATTGATTGGCATCGTATTGGCTTAGTATCTGCTTAACACCACACGTATGAGGAAGAAATTCGCATAATTACAACCGCGATACTGGCGTTAGAATTAAACGAGAGAAATTCAACGTGTTACATACGTTTATACGTATCATAAGCATAATATCAAAACGTAAAAAAAATGTGAGATGTGAAAATATGTGTGTACATCTAAAAATTTTCGAAGCAGATCACCTTAACACAATCATTTCGAAAAGTGCTAAAAACAATTTTGTGTTGCAATTAGCCGATTTTAATACATAATATTATTTTCATAGATTATTTTCATGTTTCTTCAAAATTTGTATTATTTCGCGATTATGGCTAAGACTTGTGTGCACAAAAGTCATCAGTTAAATTTTTTCTTAAAATTCTCCTTCACGTTAGGAACTTCCGTCTTATATGTTCTAACATTCGCGATTTCTCATTCTCCGTATGGCACATATGTCAAGGCGTAACAACGTTTAAAACTAGAATTGCAGATATATTTGATGGCGTTTTCATCTGTTCGCTTGACTTTTTTTCTATAAGATATGAGTTATCTGGAATTTAAAGCAGATAAAAATAAAATCTAGTTTTCTTCCGCGGAAACTTATGACATAGAAATTAAATGGACGGGCGAATTCAAGTATTGCCATCGATGGTATGTACATGATTAATGATCGCTCTTTCGCTCTCGCTCTAGAGTGATTCAATCTTAATATAATACATTTAATAATATACTCTCACTTTTGCATCTTCATATGCCTTACTTGTATTTTCGTGCGCTTTTGAGAGGTCTCGCATACACTGCATGTCAGAGTGATTGTTCAATTTCTCTCTGCTATTTGTTGATGTGGTTACACGTATAAGATGTATCGTGATCGATCGCGATCACGGTATATCTTATGCGTGCACGCATAGGTGAATGTATAGGTACTCTTTTCTACTTATGTACTCTTTGATGTGCATTGGTTTTTGACTCATTTGCCTATTGTGTGGTGTGTATTTGTGTGTGTGTGTGTGTGTGTGTGTGTGTGTATGTGTGACATGTATACTTATTATATTTATATACCTTTTCACCCTCTGGTATCTCAATTATACAGTAACATTTTGCTAAGGCATTCGTTATGGCAAGTATATTTTAAAGGTGCCGATGTCTAAATACGCGCGTGAAATACTTCTCGTACACTTTATAAAAGTATAGTCGGCCGGTTAATCCCCCTATAAATATAATATAGCCAGGCTAGGATCTCGAATCAGTTTTAAAAGGAAACAGCGGCCTCGTTAGAAAAGAACTGTGACCTCGATTCGAATTTTTATATGCATAGATATATGCGGCTTGCATACACTCGCGGCCCGCGCTAATTTTTTCCTACTCGCATGCAGTTCCTCGATCTAGAGTTTTGTACGCCTAATTATTCCGTTAGTAAAATATATCGAATCGCAAATCACTACACGTAAACCGCGAAACGAGAAGAAGTTAGATCTCGAAAAGCACGAGTGTGTGTTCCTTCGGCCAGAATGCTCTGTCCGACTATTAACTTCCACTCGGTATAAGTGATACTAACGAGACGCAACTGTATCTCGTGAGAAATTGTACGACAGTTTGAAATATTCGTACGTACCAAGCGTTATTAGCTGAAGGTCCAATTGATTTCCTCGTTCGAATTAAATCCTTGGCTATTAATTATTGCTTACTCACAGCATCAGCCGGTTTCAATGAAATACGCACGGCAGCGTAGAATATACGGCGTTATAGTTCGCGCGTATATTTACTATTATTTACTTTGCACTCTCTTATGACAGGTGTAAGATCATTTGCGAGTAATGGCGTAGCATCGATTAAAGCAATCTTCCGCTAATATATTCGAATGCTAAAATTTACATAAATTTGCACAAATGTGGATAATATGTGTAAAATATATATTTATTTTTTGTCCCATATTTATCTACTCTTCGCACATATTTAACAATAGCGTCAAATTATTAAAAATTTGTTACATTTTAATACCGTATCAAATAATGGCGGACATTTGCGGGACAATGTTGTGCAAGCTACACCATTAGCATCGCAAAGGATGTCGGCAATATACTTTTAGAGAACCGCAGCATTCTTACTCTGCCATGTATTTCATCCAAATTTTTAATTTCGTATACGATCTTTGTAAATTCCTGGAAAAATCTTATTTTACAAAACAGCAAGTAAAACCTGCGGATCGCTAAAGAAACGAAAACGAACTCGCGTAGAAAATTAAAGTACTCATCGTATCTCATTTCTCTCATTCCAATTATTTGTCGATCTCTGTAGCAAACTTCTCACTATAATTGATAATTCTCTCTCTCTCTGTTGCACACTGTTTTCCTTCACACGCGAGAAACGAGATCGTAATCACACAAACGCAATATCGTGTGTAATAGAAAAAACATTGATAGACTCGTACCAGCGTCGCACAGCGTGCGTACAAATTCATACCATAAGCACGACGTCAAATTCCCGCTCATGGTGGGATCCCTGTAGAAAAACTCTTTCGTAGAAAATTGACGCTAAGGTAATGTTTTCTTCATTTTATTTTTTTTTTTTACAAGGCGTACTATGCACAGATTTCCCGGCTAGCTGCCCTAGTTTTCACACGGTGTCACGATACTTGAGAAACTCTGGGAGGCACAAATATGGCGAGGATTGAGTAATATTTCATATGTCAATGATCTTGAATAATTCAGAATAGTATAATTATGCAAAAAAAATTTTATCGAAATATGATAAATTCTCTATGACAGTTATTTAAGATTTAATGTAGATTTAATTAATATGATGTAGATTTAATTAATATGATACAATTTATGACAATTATTTAATGAAGAATTAATTACTACTTCTCTGATTTTTTTGCGAAATACGTTTGCTATTATTTATGACTCCTTTAGAAAAAACTGTGGCGTTTGATAGCACCATTGCACTCATGCAATCGTTAAGGTCTAGCGATTATATATCTCTATTTAATACTATACAAGAATTACTGCATGCGCAAGCTTTAATGAGCGCGTAATTCGTTGTCTCAATCACATTTGATTTCTGAACAGTTGTAGAAAAACGGATAATGTATGGATCTATAAAATTCACATTTGCCAAAAGTGGCGCCGAAGTAATTTAATTAGTTTCATTTAATATAAAATATTTAACAATATGTTGCACACGCACAATGAAATGCTGAGTATAGGGGAATGAAAAATATATTTTCATTTAAAACTATATAATTATGTGAAAATACCGTGCCACCGTGCAAGAAACTATTTAAGAAACATTTAACAGCCGATCGTCTAATAGCGTTTCATTTAGCTTTGGACAGTCGCGTGTTTTTTTATCGATCGTTTTTTTATGGCTTTCGATCCTCGAAACCGGAAACGGAAATTTTGTAAGTCTATTTCAAGGGGAAGATAATTTTAAACGGTCGTTCTGTCGTATTCGTCAATACGATATTTAACGAGCGAGATTAGCGGAGGATAGTCGGGATGTACGTAGGTAATTGGAAATTTCGTTTAAGCCCCTTAAGCCTGTGAATTGCGAGATTAAATATCCTAAAGAAATCAATATATACGATAATATACGCTATATATACCAGTCAAGCGTTTTTTTTTTTTTTTTACCGAGCGCGCTTTAAAAACAATTCTCGCATCCAGCGTATACTTTCGCGACGTCTTTCAACAGAACGATTGATATGTGAAATTTGAAACACACGTTCACGATCTTCTCTTTTTTTTTATATAACATCCTATTTCGCATAGATCGTAAATTGACGCACTTTGATTAGCCTCGCATGACTATTGTATCTAACGTTCCCGCAATCCAGTTAACGCATTATCTCTCGAGTCAAAATGTAGTAAACCTGCGTTTTTATCTCGGGCTGCTAGTTTACGCCAGTACGGACACTATGCATCCATTTCCGATTTCCGGATCTGTTTCCCGTGGCCTGATCCAATTCCGCTATTCACGCGCAATCTATCTCTCAATACAAAAACTATTCACCTCTTTTTTTTTATTTTTTATTTAATAATGTCTCACTCTTGTCTGTTAGCATTTACGGAATAAGGTTCACACACCTCAAATAGTCACACGATCTCTGTTTAATCCTAAAATGTTATTCTCCCCCGCCTGTTTGTAGTGCACTATAGATGCGTATCTCCTTATACGTACATTGCGTACGGTATATATGTACACGTAATATCTTGTATGTGTATGTGAGTAGAGTACTAACACAGCGCTTCTTTGCCGCAGTTTTTTTTTATCGTTTTATCGACATAAGTAGACATTGGCTAAATAATAGTGTCTATTAGTTAGCAGTGGTAGTAAGAGTACAGCTTCTTCTTTTCCTTTTTTTTTTTTTTGTATATGATCACTTCGTTCTTTTCCCTCGCACTCGTCTCGGAGAGCACAGTAACAATGTTATATATTTTTATATATAATATTTATATAGTAATTTATATAGTAATGCGTATTTCTCTTAGGCCCGAACCGGCAGATTAATCCTAGACCGTTCGTACAGATTAACCTATAAAAACGTCGATTATGCGGTCTACGACTACTCTACCATTGGAATGTTTTGACCTCTTATACGCATTCTCTTCTCTTTCTCTCTCGGTTCTATTATATATAGTATTTATATATAATATATTCTTATTAGATGAGACGTGTGAAGATGTGCAAAATAATGACAGAAAACTATGTTTCTCTTACATGAAAAATAGGTATTTTTTTCTTTTTCACTTTCTCTCTCTCCCTCTCTTTCTCTCCCTCTCGCACGTGTGTGTTTCATGTTTACATATGTATATGTATGAAACTCGCGTGTAATTTTTAAAATCTTATGTAGAGATATATGTACATTTATTCGCGATAACGTGTTTACGCGTCAACTAGAAAAAACGACTTGGCTCATTTCTTTCAATCGTGCGTTTGCCAATGCGTCCCGTCATCACGTAAGTGAAAATAATATACGGGCTTTATTTTTAATAGAGGATGACCGATTTACTTTTCATGCTAAAGAAAACATTGCAGTCTCCGATCTAAAAGGAAAAGCGAATGACTGCCGTTGCGTTCGATTACATGCAATATTAAAGAAACGTTTTTTTTTTTTTTTTTTTATTAATCCTAAAGAGCATGACAAAAGGATTAATATATTTTATTTAAAATTTATAAATTTTGTGTTGGTATTGATAAATTATTGATAAAAAAACAAGTTTTTATTAATTAAAAAAAAAAAAAAATTAAAAATGGATTTAAAAAAAATAAATTCCGGATAAAGACATGGCTGTTTTATTATAATTTCATATATAGAAATTTAGGGACACACATTGCGCGCGTTGATGCTACGAATTTATTTGTACTTTTTAGGATTAAGAAGTAAAAAACGTTATGTGATTTATAGTTGTCAACTAAATAGTACTATAATTATTTTTTGAATACTTCTTTATGCCGAATTCACTTGTATTATGAAATATTTCAAATGAAGAGAGTATTCTATTTCGTTCTTTGGCGTCTGTAAAATATATGAAACGAGATCGATTGGTATCAATTGGCCTCAAAGATGTGAATGTTTATAAATTATTATTCGAACGGAATACGATAGATCAAACTCCGGAGAAATAAATCTGTATAAACTGCTCGTAAGTATCAGGGTTTAGTCAGTGTCAGACCATTTCGCACGTAGCTGAACATTACAGAGTTATCTTGCAACACGATATTTAACCACTATGCATAATATCTCATATATAATATATGTGTATCTGTATTTTTTGTCATTTATTTAGTCGCCTAATTATGCGGTAGTGGTATAGTAATCATTGCAAGTAATATAATCGTAACAATAATAATAATTTATTACATAGTATTTATAGCTTCTCTTATAGTACATCGCGTTTTTTTTGTCTTTACCTCATAAAAAGATACTTTGCTTGCGTTTCGCTTAATATTCATTCATTGACATGTAACCACAGCGGCCCAAAAGACTCTCAACAAGTAAACACAGCCTTCGGGCCTTCGGTAGCATTGTATAGAACCGATTAATTCGTATAATCATCGCATCCAAATCTATCTTCCCTTCTCTCTCTCTCCCCCTCGAATTCGTTTGCGGATTTTCAAACGCGCGACTATAGTCACCCCCTTACCGATCCTATTTATGTACCAGGACGGTCTATCGAATGTTTCCGACACTGAGTCGCAACCTGTATAATCATTACTCGGCCTTAATGTCGTTATAATATTCTCGAAGCGAATCAAAACGTAGCAAAATAAAGAAGGATCTATCAAATAAAGCGAGTACTGAACGCAAAAATTACTTCGCGTCTGAAATAAAAAAAAAAACTCCTCCAGTTGAGACATTAGCCCATTTGACGTGAATTCTTTCTCCTTCATTCTTGCACTTTTTTTCCCGGAACACAGAGTTATTACGCGTTATATTCGTTTTACTTATTTACGCGATCCTAATGCAGTACGAAGCTAAAGATAAATCGCGTTAACTTAATCGAAATACTCTGGTCTTACGACGTACGATTTCTCTCTATGTAGTTGTTGTCTTAAAAAAAAAGAGCATCCTATAATTCATCATGTAGATTATACTGTTTGTTTTCTCTCCTAAAGTGCGAAACGTCAACTTGCAAAATCACAGAGAATTACGCATCATTACACTGTTATTTAGGATTATACCTAATTTCTCACGATGTGGACTACATATTCTCTATAAACTTCTAGGCCTGCTCTTCGTCGTCTTTGAGATCTTCATTCTTCGCTGCGTCTATCCGTCTTTCTTTAATATTGCACTTGATGCGACGCGGCGATTATTCTCAATGAAGAGACGCGGCGTTAAACGGGGCTCCATGCTCTCCAACCGAGATACAGATGGCTTTTTTTCATCTTGCATTCGTAAAAGATTGAAACTTCGTGAATGTGTGAATTTCGGCAACTTCTAAAATAAATCGAACAAAGTGTGAAAGATAAAGGGGGTCTAAAATATTTTCAAACATTTCTCCTTTGTTCTTCGAAATCTTTCCATCGCGAAATTATTTTGTGAAATATATGCATATATATATATATATATTGTGGACAAATTTTATATATATTATTAAAATAGTGGTAATATATATAAAATATTAACACATAATTCTCTGTTTTCATACATATATATATATATATGAATCATACATATATAAATTATAATATGCATATTAATCGCTGCATATTTTTTCACTGATCTATATCATGGTTGGAGCATTCGATTGTTCTGGTCAGTTTTGCGGTCTTGGACGAAAATGCCGTCAGATTAATATAAGAAGGCGCTATAAATCGATTGCTAGAGGACTACTGTGGCATGGCCGATATCTATGTATAGACCGCTGCTATAGGATCGCCCAAGCACCAGGCACAAAACCACCAACTGAAAGTTCTATCGTTATTCCAACATGGAGCCGTTAATATCTCTGCGTATGCTAGTAAAACGAGTGTCGTCATTGATACGAATCCTTGTGGAAAGTGTCGCTCTTGTGGAAGATCCTCCGTCCTTCTCTCGTAAGTTCTTGGCTCGCAAAATTGTTCTCAGACTTTGGTCTGGGCAAGAGACAACCCGGTAGCGTTCTAAGCTCCATACTGTGTACCTGAAATGACGAATTTTATAAAATGACACAATATATTTATCTATTTTTATAAAGACGAGAGAAAATGGATTTATTTCGTTGGTTTGTCGATGAGTAAGATTATAGATAAAAATATATTATGTGAATAAGAACTTTCTTTTTTTCCTTTCTTTTTTTTTTTTTTTTTTTGCTAGAAAAGAAAGACCGTACAAATTATAGCAGATGAGTATAATTGACATTCGTGTACTTACTGATTCCTCACTGGCGCTGGCATGCGCGGCCTGCTCCGCGAGTGCATTTACTACAGCATTTATCGTTTTTGATTCGCTGCCAAGATCCTCTTCGCGATGAGCCACCAAGTTAGGATTCTTTCCGATTTTGTTTAGCCTACAAAGAGAGCATGATTAAGCGTAGGGAATGTTGCACGGGGCATAACCGACGATTATTTACACCAAATTCTAAACCACTTAGCAGCACAATGATTTGTCCGTTTTGTGGCGCATTATAGCGCTTGCCGCTTATCATCTGTACTCAACAGTCATTATTATTTGTTTTAATACTACTTGCACTGCTAAAGGTAATTGAATGAAGTTAACTGATAAAAGAATTAATTATCTTTGCCACACAGACTGATCGCGAAGTTTTATGTTGATTTATCGTCACAAGAAACAGATAATGCGAAAATAGTGAATATAATAATGTCGATATATTAATTCTCATTTAAGAAACTTTATAATATTCGAAAATATTTTTGTGGAAATCTTGTAACATTACCGAGAAAATAATTTACAATATTATAATTACCTTATGGTTGTGTGACAAAAATTATATTTGAAATAATTTAAAATATGTTATGCCAAATTATAAGAAGATTATTATGTAATGAATGTGTCGAGAGTGTAAAACTTTTGTCATGACTGCAAATTACGATTCTTAATTATTCTTAATAGGACAATATCCGACTTCATTAAATACTATATCGGATATTTACCCTTTTATGCATATGAGTATAAAACGAAAATTCCGATTACATTTTTTTGCATCGATATTTCAAACAGATATTTTCAAACAGATTTCGAGAAGAAGATTTAACCCTCTCAACTCATTATAAGTATCGTAAGTTAGTGCGCTTTCATCATAAATTTGTCCCAGATTCTTTCCAATTCTGCACTGTCTCGCTCAAGAAGTTACACAAAGAACAACATATATAACAATATTATTTTTCCACATTTTTTTTCAACCGAAATTTCATTGATATGTTTGTGTATGTGTGTGTAAAACAAGCGTTGTGTTCTAACAACACATACGAGAGTATCGATATGTTGAGGAAAGAGCGACATGATTTCGACAGGCAGCAAATGACCGATCTTCGTTTTGTTGAACAATACACAATGCTCAAATAAAGTAAATGGGAGTGATGATTGACATCTATTAGCACACCAACTCGATAGAACAAACCTAACCAAAGCTTATACCTCTCGGCGGCAACGCTCTCCATCGTTCTGCGCATTAGCGGATACTGGTCCAGCACAGCATTGAAATGGTCCACCGAGAGGCTGAAGAGATTGCAATAGGTCTCCGCTCGGACCGACGCTACCCTCCTCGCGTTCGTTAACAGACAGATTTCGCCAAAGTAAGATCCGTCCGACAACGAGGTCGCGACTTCGCCGTTCGCCATTACGATATCGACTATGCCTTCTTGTATGAAGTACATTTTCGAGCCGATAGTACCCTCCTTAATGATGATATCACCTGTAAATTCATTCCCGCTTGAATGACACGTACGATTCTTTGAGCGACGCGCAAGGAAATACCTTTCCGTGCCGTGACGCTAATAAACGAGATGTTTTACATATGTGTGCGATAGAAAACGCGTTTTTAATGACAATCGATACCTGGCTGGAAGACTTCGTATCTGAGTTTTGTGACGACATCCGAGACGAAATTCGAATCGGCGTTGGCGAAAAAGGGCACGGACGCCACCAGCGATCTGCAGTTATAATTTATCACATCCTAAAAGAGAAAGTGCAATCTTTGTAGACACCGTTTCGCGCCAAAAGACATATTTTTCTTCAATAAACTTCATAAATTCTTTCGACAAGTTCTACAGATTAATACCATGTCAAATACTAATATTATCAATTAATAATATTTAATAATATATAAGATTATCAGATGTCAAAGAACGCTCTTTCAAAAATATTATGCATATCAACGTTAGTCTGACTTAATTCTGAATGAAACATTTCAATATGTGGATTCTATCGTACTTCTCTCAATTTTTCCGAGAGCTCTCCAAGAATCAGCTCTTCGTCGAAGAACTTTCCTTGGTAGCGGTGTTCGAAGTACTCCGTGATCCTCTGTCTCATTTCTCTCGGTAGTTTTCGATAGGCCATATATTCCTCTACTTGTTTCACCTACGGGCACACAAGCCAGAAGGGAATTAAATTCCGACGGATACACACGCCGGGCGTATTGCTTTGTACAATCCTGTTATATCTACCTTCTCGCGGTATTGTCTTCTCGAGGAATCGAGAGATTGAATGAGATTTGTCGCGTGTCCGAGGAAAAGAGCATAACACGTCGCACCACTGATCATGCTGAGCATGGTCAGCCACATGTCGGTCAAGGATTGTGGCGGAAACCTACCGTATCCGATACACAGCATGTGCGACATGGCTTTGAAGAGGGCCCACGAGTATTGCTCCAGCCAAAACGAGTCCTGTAAATAAGCGTCAGGTCGTAACACGGAAATGCATTTGGCGATCGATTGCCAATTCCGATACAAAGTGCGGAGTGTTTACGCAAAGTCTCTTTTGCGATCTTGCTTCTCGAAAATTTACGAGAAATTGGAACATCGTCAAATCATCCGATAGCTACATAATTTCCATACTCTATCGCGTAGAAAAGAGAATTTATTATTTAATTTCATATGTGCTATAAATATACTGATAAAAATATCTTGGGAAAAATCCACTTGGAGAAATTCTATTAATTTCACCAATTCTGTAAAAAAATATATTTTGGAAAAGCAATTTTAAACGAAACAGATTATAATTCAGTCCTGCAAAATTTCAAATTATATATTAATAAATAAATAAATAAATAAATAAATATATGTATATATACATATATATATATATATTTATTTATTAACTGCGATACATACAGTTTCTAAATGATAACATTAATTACAATACTTACTTGTAACTCATTAATGGCTACCCATGAATTGCTGGGAAATCCTTGAAGCATGGGTACCAGGAATTGCAGGCAGCCACTCCAATGACCGATTAAGAGCATCATACAGATCAGGTTAAAAATCCGCATGAACACCGACGCCATATTCAGGAACTGCCAACAACAACGGTAGAGCTTTACTCTTGCGCCAGATCGGAAATGTGTCAGAATGTTTCTCACACTTTTTTGGTTAAAACTTCTCGTTTATCCAAAGCTCCGATTGCGTAGTGTACAGCAAGTAAGCGAGTGTTGCACAAAAACGCGTTAGATATATAATTCGTCGAGTACACTGTTCTATTATTGTTTTTGTTGCTTAGGTTTAGGGATATTCAATAAACTACGTGAGGGATTCCGTCACTAAGATCCAATCGTCTATCGACAGTTTTCGTACATAAATACTGCAAAAACGAATGACGAAAAACGAATCTATTTAATCTTTAAACAATAAGTATTATTATACTTTATTTTTAATTGCGAACTTTTAGAATAAATATTTTAAAATTAAGAATCTATTTTTTGCAGTCGCATTTCAAAAATTAATTTAACTTGCTGTTTAGCGAGTTAAAGGATTAAGATTTGATTTAAAAATTAAGATTTTTGTTATTAACATATGTATAAATCAAGCAAGAACATACATATATATATATATATATATATATATATCAATGCTCATTTAGATCTTAATGCGGATAATTTGGGGAGAGAGTGTCACATTTTTCCTAAATTGTCATCGCCGTTCATACTCCGAGACTTTTTTTTTCGTCCGTTAAGAAAAGCATGCTACATTAGAAAATACGCATCACGTGGCACACAAAAAAAGAACAATTTAACGTAACCTAAAACGTTGATAAATAACTGGTTATACTCTACGAATGCTCTAACAAAAAAATATTGATCATTTGCAATTTGTTGGGTCAAGATTCTCAAACCGCTTATGCGCCAAATGTAATAACAGAATAAAACAGAAACAATCGACGCTTAGTAACGTCGATGCAATCCGTTTGAAAGTGAATTGCAATTATTCGGCTTCATCGTGCGCAATAAGTACGATATGGGAATCTGTCTGTATTAAAATGAAAAGCCGGAGAACGCGGAGAATATTCCGACTTGGACTAAATTGCCAAGTTAATCCTTCGGGAAATTCTGATTCATATCTTACTTTGATGATTACAATTCATGTGGAAAGTTTTATATATATTTTTTTTCTCAACGATAAATACATACTATTATATAAGTGATTGCTTTTTTTAAAGTAACGTTAGCAAAATGGAATATTAAAAATGGTTAAAAATGGAATATTATCGAACATATAATCCCAACACAAGTGACTTGGCTATTTTTAATAAAATCATTCGCGTAGCTAATTACAGTATAATGCAACAAGTGTGTGATAATGAGATTATCAAAATCTCTGAAAATTGCAGGTTTATTGTATTTTACAATTTATTTCTATTCATATAAAATTACGAATCTTACGAAAATCCTTCTTATGCGCAATTAAAAATTTATTCAGCGGATTAATTTAATTGTATTTGTTCAGAATCAATAAAGCAATCGATAAATTGCTCAGTGTCAGAATTGGATAGAATCTCAGCGTTCTCCTGTTAATCAAGAGATAAGGATAAAGTTATCTAAGGATCATCGAAGGTATCATGAAGTGCGATTCATGTTCATGGTTATGTACATAACATATGTACATGTGTGGCGATGACATATATATCCGTTTTCGCACGTATGCGTGCAGCACTCGCAATGAAACGCGACACGTGCGCCGCCAATAATGAGTGTGTCATGCACCCGCGGTCCTCGTATTCGAGAAATTCTGTTCGAGTGTTCTGTCGACGACGAAAATGAATTTTCAATACGACGCCGTCTCGGAGCACGTATGAAGAAAATTTCCCCGAATTCGACCCCGTTATATGCGGCGGCGAATTGATATTTCCGAATTTAAACGCGTTTGCCCAAATACCTGTAAATAGTTCAAATGCGAGCTTCGCGATCTTAATTTTTTTTAACGTCTGTAATATTTATCATTCTCGATAGCTTTATGCTCTTGTAAGTTACATCGCAAGCTTCATATTTTTGTGAAAAAAATTGTCTTTTCGGATGCATTGTCGCATGAAAAATTTTCTAGTTTATAAATTTATATTATTAATAAATTTAAAAATAAAATAAAGGATTTTAAGCAAACGGTCATGGGCAATCGCGGTATAATGATCTTGAAATCGTACGGCAGTGGGACCCGTCCCCTATATAACGGGTAATTACTCTTGCATTTAACCGCAGAAGTGACAGAAGCATTGCAGTACTGACATAATAACACAATGACGTGTAATAATCTGCTCGTGACAAACGTGTCATCTTACTGAAGATCTAACTTAGTTTCATAGGTTTTACAAACATTTCCTATATTTTCCCTATTTTATAATGATAGAGTTATACAAATGCTGTAATGAATATCTATAAAGATCTTAAAAGCAAATAATAATTTAAGTCACATTTGTAATAATTTAAAATGTTATTTTCACATTTAAGCAATCTTAAAATTTAAAAATCACAGAAATAATTTTTTATATTAATAATATACTTTTATGAGTAAAATTAATTATTTTAATTAATTTGTCAAATTGCATAGCTTTATCACTTGTACGTTTACGTTATGGAGACCTAGAGTATATACTTAAAGAATCTCTCATTTATAAAAACTTCATATAGTTATCGTAGATATGGTCATTAACAAATTGTAATTATATAAAAGTCGATGAGAGAAAGAGATGCATCGATGCCCAATCGCCGTAGGATTTCGATGAAGCGCGGAGCTCTGGCTGTCTAAATGGCGATAAAACATTATGGATACATTCTATTATCTATTGGATATCGTGATATTCCATGGATGATGATCAATGGTACTGTTCTGCGCCTACGGGAAACAAGTAAGAACACGGGAAACGACTTACTGCTAAACGACATATAGCTCAATACGTTACCTGGTCTACAAGTAAAGATTACGTTTAATATGTATACACGTGTACACGTTTGATATACACGTACACACGCGCGCACGCATACATATACCCTCAATGTCTTAATTAAAGGGCAATATATGATGTATATGTATGCGCGTGGCGTGGCTTCGTAAATCAAGAGAAAGAGAGAGAGAGAGAGAGAGAGAAAAAGAAGGAAACACAAAGTAAACGATACACCGTAACTCAACATCACAACCTTCTTTTCTACGAGACAGTCACAAGTTCAATAAAGATGAAAGCTTGATTTGTTATGTCTCCACGATGATGAATGAATAATCAACGATTAATGAGTCAGCGTCACTAATCAACCGATGGCGATTTGTAAGTGGCAACAACAAACGCTCTAAACGACATCGGAACAAAAATGAGTACGCAAACTAAAGACACAACAAAGAACAATCGACGAGTTCACGAAGGAGAGATGTTTGTCGTGGGTGAGTTTTACGCTTCGTCCGGGACGATTTCGAGTGATTATTATTATGAGCATTATGAAGGAACGAACAAAACGTAGCAGCTGCCAAGTTAAACGACGTTAGTTAAGCGGCGCAAGCCAAGCCACGAAGCAAGAAAGCCAGATTTTCGTTCTTTTGTGTCATCCGTTTCTATATGTTCGCTCTTTCTTATCTCGCAAGCATATACATAGCCAACCGTATTACACATAAGAAGGGGGTGCATTTTCTGCGGCCGAGATGCAGCGACAGCGAAGAGCGGGCGGATACAGCAATAATGGGGGGCGGTGATAGACGCAGCTAACGCGGGGTTTAGAGGGTGAGAAATCGTTCGCAGAGCAGCGGCAGGAGAAGCGAGCTGTCTACTCTCATACACATTGCACCCTAATTATTGTTCCGTTTAACACTCGCGCCTGTGGCTTGCGTATTTCGTTTTCATAATTCATTTTCTAAGATGCGCCTGGGGTATGATAATACAGTGCGCGATTTGCAACAAAGCAACAGAGAAGGGACGCCCAATCACGTGCGCTCGTTTTCATAGGATCGTGCACACCGTCTAGCGATCAAAAGCGTTTCACAATAGATAGTGCGTGGAAACAGGCTGTTTTGTGGTTATCCATCGGGTCGTACATAGGGTAGAGAAGTGGATACAATACACAAGGAGATACAGAGAGATCGAGGAAAGACAACAAACAGTCGAATAGTAAACGAAAGGAAGTTAGAATGAGAAGATAGAGAAAGAGATATATATATATATACACATATGTATATACATATATGTATTTGTATATATATAAAAGAGACGGAGAGAAAGAGAGGAAGGGTTCAACGAGTATGACGATCAAAATTCGAGTCAAATACGCCATGCCGGACTATCGACAACCGATACCCGTTCGTTCACTTTCACAGAGAGCACGTATCGAATATCGCGCTGATCAGTCGACGATCATCGAAAAATTGGGACCTTTACATCTGCGTGGGTTTACACCGTGCTGGCATAAACACGATGCACGCTCGTAAACGTGTGTGCCGGGCGTTTTCTTTATTATCTATATATATATATATATATATATATATATATTTATGGACCTTTAAAGTATATATATATCACACACATAGTTACATGACTTTCTCATCGCTAGGCGGGTGCCGATGGTGAATGTATAAAAGCATAGCCTATTGCTGCGGGTATATGTAATATATAATGCGGCGGAAAAAAGTATATAAAAGCTGAATGTTTGTAATTAAACCAACGAGCCAATCAGCGTACAGCTCCTCCGTCCAATTAACCTCGTTAGTCCGGCTCCTGGTCTTTCCGAGACATCGGCAGAACGGCAGTCGATCGGTTTAACAATCGGTCCATATATTGTCGCGCGCGCGATACTAATGAATCATTAATTTCTCGGACATTATTTCTACCAAGGAGAAAAGTGATTGATTTAATTATCAAATATATGTGTTTAATTGGGTCTTGGAAATTACGAGATCCATAAGATTTTAAATATTGCTACATTTTCAGTCATGTTCGCGAAGAGAAGCGTCGCTTTTAAAAAATATATTCCGTTTTTATTTATATTTGTTTATTGGAACTTTTGTTTGAAAAATTACCGCACACACGTACAAGTGGAATGATAACTTTTTATTTCTCGGCTTCGCACGTTCGATAATTATCAGATGTCAATAGCGAGAAGAAAATTGGAAGAATCGACTTCTCCTTCTGTCGAGTCTCGCGGAAAACCGGATAGTGATTCGTTGAGGTCGATTCGCGATGAACGAATCGAATGGACGTGAGCTCGCGCGTTCGTCAGGACGGGTTACCTTAAAAATAAGTTCGCTTTTGCTGAAACCGGACTTCTTTTTAGTCATATTGTCAGAACTTAGGCGCCCCCTCCGCTCAGTGCGTTTTTTTTGTAGGTTCTGCAATATCTAGAAACAAAAGAAAGCGGGACATAGCCAGACGTAGTAAGAAGAGGGCAGGTTAATAGAAATTTTTGGCAGGTTAGTAGAAATTTCACAAAGAGAAGGAGAGAGAGAAAGATAGGTGGAAATATAGTGACAGAAACAGTATATATAAGAAAGAGGAAGAAATAGAGATATAGAAAGAAACAGAGTGAAAGTAACAGTAAGGAGAGAGGGAGAGAAACGTCGGTGTAATTAGTAATAGACGGATATGTATTATAGTTGACAGCTTTTGCAAGATGGTAATATAGTGATACAGTGTGACGAAGAAGTATGACAGAAGTAAAAGATTGTCAGGCTGTAGGATCGATATTTTTTGTTCTGGTCTCTCGTGGGATCAGAAATTCCCGTGTGCAGTACACAGTAGCTACATCACACACAACGAACGCTGAAAGACAATCCCATCCCTAATGTATCGTGCCTTCGCTATAATATAGTATTCGATCACGACATCCGCGGATTCCACAGCGGATGCGCAAAAGTAGTGGACGTCATTTGGAATGTTCCTAACGGTGAGATCCGTTGTATCAGCTTGCTTAAAATGAGAATTAAGAAAAGGAAAAGAGAAGAACGATTTATAAGGTGTTGGTACCTCTCTCATTTTTCATCTCCTTCCTGAAATAATACTGCTATAATAGTGTGAGGCACATACACAAGCACATAAACAGAGAGTAAATAATTATGCCAAGTATATCGGTCAGTATCGGTGTAAACTTATGTTTCGCTCGCGAGTATTGATTCGTCGTTAATCAATTGATCGATCGATCGACCGCGGGGGTGGAAAAGTGAGTAAAGTATGAGCGGGGGCGCAAGTAAAAGAACGATTTCGGTGAGAGCGAGCGTTGTGCACGCGAAAATACAGTCGGTACGATGACAAGAGAGTAACGATTCGGTGATCCGTGAATTAGATAATTAATAATCAACAAGCCATTCGTTAGTATCAAAGCTATCGAATCAGCAATCGCGCGTCAAGCGTGAAGCCACAGTTCCTTTTCAAGCTCGGATGAAGCTCGATGAATTAATTAGCGGATATATATGTAGTGGCAAATTTACGGATTATAAAAAAAAAAAAAAAACACGCGTCTCCAAGCCGTGTATCTCGATTTCGAGCTTATTTAAGTACATTGAAATAATACAGCGTAGATAATTGACTTGCTGCATCGCGATATTATTGATCTTATCTTTCATGCAAATTCGACGGCATTGTTTCGATTTAAAATAGAATGGTGTAAATTTAATGGAAGTATGTGTGTGTGTGTGTGTGTGTGTGTACGCATCGAAGAGAATTACATTTTTACACATTTTTATATGTGGCAGGTTACCCATTTTGTGTCCTGGACAAATATTTAAGCCATTTAATAGAGTCGAATTAAAGGGGGATTAATCGAAGAAAGGCTAAAAAAAAAGAAATATGAAAAGTATATATTAATTTATGCTTAAAGCAATAAAAATTATTTTAGATAATTCGATGAGATAAATATTTTCGATCCGTGAAATTCATATAAGAGAGAAATCTGTAAATATGATATCTGTGAGATATATATAAAAGTTCCACCCTTGCCGAGACAATGTGCGCGCATCGCTGCTCTGCTAAAAGAAACAATCTATGACGAGATAAACACTCAACGGTTTGCACCTAAAAGAGGAAACGTTCCTCTATTTTTTCTGAAAAATTTCATGCAAAAAGCACGAAGATAGAAAAAACTTGAAGATGATCAGTATTTTCCGTGAGAGTTTTCCGTATGCAGTTCGAGATGAGAGAATATTGTATAGGTGACGATGAGATTAGAGTACACAGAGGCAACATCAAGGATACGCTTGTTCATCGATCTTGCAAGTTTGCTCTGTCGCATATGTACATGTATGCATATATCTCGGGCCATAATTCGCGCCAAGAAACGCGCGATTTGCTCCGCGCTAAGTGCGCGCTGCGAAAATCACGCAGACATAATCGCATGATAATCGCGCGCTTCTGCGTGACGGTTATGATTTATTGTCTCTTAATGTGCGCATACACGTGGGTACGTTTTAATTTATATGCTGAATGCAACTCAACCCCGACCATTATCTCGACGGTTTGTTACTATGCGGTTGTTAACTCTAATGTGCGCGTGCTCACAAAGGCACTCGTGTTTATTATCTGATTTAATTACGATGTAAAAGGAAACTCTGAGTGTGCGGGCGGAAAGTTTTTGTACTCATTACAAAGAGCACCGCGTGACATTTTTATCATTTTTAATTAATTAATTGATTGAAGGACGAGCGTAAGACTGGAATATTTGACCATATTACTGATTCGTTGTATAAGAGATCAGAGATATATGCACAAATATGAAAGAATATTTTGCTGAAATATTTGCCTATAAAATCAGTATTTAAGCCACATTTTATAACATATAAAGTATCATTGCTTGAAAGAAAACAGAATTAATACAATACAATTTTATATAAAATAAAGTAAAAAAATTGTAATTACGATAAACTTATTATCAACTTAACATAATAAGTATAACAATTTTAAACTTTTCAGCACATCTTTTTATGTCTATTTTATGTCTGTTTTCTTTTGCATCTTTCTTTTTAATAACTAAGGAATTTAGGCTCTCTATTTGAAAATACACATTGAATTTCAACGGGCTAAATAAGAGCCAAACGCGAATGGTAATGCGTTAGTTTCGATGAAAATTAATTTTTCATCGAAATAATTTGTTGTGCATAGGGCACAAATTTTTCTTGGTCCGATACCAAGGAATTAAATTAAATCTCATACTCTGTGCACAACAAATTATTTCGATGAAAAATTAATTTTCATCGAAACTAACGCATTACCATCCGCGTTTGGCTCTTATTTAGCCCGTTGAAATTCAATGTTTCTTTTTAATCTTTTTTATCTTCTTTATCATTCTAATTTTCTACATGAATTACTTATTTATTTTTTCTATCATACTGTGTGTTAGAAGTTTTTAACTTGAACTTTGAAACACAAATAAACTAAAAATCGAAAACTTTTATAATTAAATTGTCTTAAACTCAAAATTATATCAGCATAACATTAAAATATTATCTTATATTTTTATTTGTGTACGTTTTTTTATACTTAACATTTTAATATTTTAAGACAAGTGACAGTTTCAGAGTGGTCATAACTTTGCAATTCTCCAAATTGATACATTTATTTAAATCTGCTTAATTTTGCCTGATAAGTTCTGTTCGATAAAAAATACGAGAATTACTATAAAAAGAAATAGGAAATAAGGAGCGTCTCTTTCCAGATCGGGTCTGCGATTAATCAACTGTCTCCTGTTTATTTCTGGTCTCTTTTCGCGAAAGATGAACTACACGTATAAATGACGGTACACACGCGCGCGCGTTGACACACACACACACACACACACGTATATACACACACGCGCACACGTATATATTCTGGAAAATGTTACGCTCCGCTTTCTAGGAACCAACTCGCGTTAAAAACATAGCATCTCTCTCGTAGAAAATTTTCCTCTCGTTACACAATAGAATCAAGACAAGACTGCATCATTGACGATTCGCCGTGCGGAGGAGCATCAATTCTTAAGACGAACGAAACGCGAAAGATGCATGCGAGACAAAGGAAACGTCATATCCGCTACACACACACATAGATATATATGTGTGTGTGTATATATATATATATATATATATATATATATATATATATGCGCATATACTAGTATGTCGAGTAGCGAGATCGTAAAATAACCGCGCGCTGTCGTGTACTTCCCTCGTTCCTGTCATAAAGGCTAGAATGGATCTAACGATCAGGTTTATGGCGTAAAAAGAAACACGTTGAAAAATACCGACAATATTATAATATAAACGTGCTTCTGAAGAGAACAAACAAACCAAATATGATAGTATTACGGATACATACGTGGGCAGAGGAAAGTATTAACGGTGTACTCTGCGTAATTGTATTCTCCGTCCTGGTGGAAGTAAAATATCAAAATAAAATAAATAAAATAAAATAAATGGAGTATTGGAGAGTTGCTTCCTCCTCGGTTAAATCAGGCATATCTAAACAACACGAAATAACAAGCAATCAGATGGAACACAAAATAATCGGGGATAAAATAATCGGTGAGGTTCGCTAGTAGTTTATCATAGAAAAGGAATGGGGAGAGGAATAAAATTTCAGGAGAATAAATAAAATTAGTAGGAGCACACACCGAACACGGGCACATTGCCAAGAATTTGTGGACAAATAGGGTTAATATACACCTATACACTCACAGGCAGACCTACAGTTAGATCAACCAACTTTCTCGTCTGTAGAGCGGTTCGCGTCGAATACCTCGTAGAAATTTTCCATATACTTATTTTTCCACATATATTTTCCATATATTATTATTTTCACTGTACAATTATTCACATTGTACAAGATTCTTCTTAGGCATTTCGTATTTTATAATCGCACATCAGCTATCAATAGTGATAAGACTTGCGACAAACGAATTCTCGATTCTTAATCATCATCGTGACCTCATTCGCTACCATTGTCAAGAAATGGTTCATCCGTTATATATGTATAATACTATTGATACAGTTACATGCACACGTATCTAGATTATGCAGTCCGTCACTGAAAGAACGTCGATAACTGCTATTGACTCATACAGTAATATACATGCGCATCTATATCGTATCAGGCCAATAAAGTTATGCGGTTTATGGGGTCAGTGATAATCGAGAGTCGAGAAATTCGAGGAAGATAGAGTGTGCCGTTTTGTTCGATCGACGCGAACATCGGCCATTCTTGCGATTACGCGATCAAAACGCGTGATCCATCAGTATTCGACACGACCAATTAATTTACAATGACTATTCGTAACCAAACTCATGTTAGTACCTAGCACAGAACGGAACTTTCCAGCAAAACCCGACAAAAACAAGAGCATTTCATACCAAAAAACCGTTTTCAAGAACTTTGGCGAGTAATTAGCTATTCGGTGAAACATGGATTTCAACTATAGATATATAGTTACGTGATAGAAAACATTGTCACTAGAAATAATACTGCAAGCATGATCATTCTCCATCGATCAATACATACTGAATTCTTCTCAGCTAATATCGCATCTTCTAATCTGTGATCCATGTCACACGTCGCATCGCCAGGACTACGGGACTAAGGGCAAGACTGATCAAGAGCTTGTTAAAATATCCTATGCGATAAGATTTGCTATATATCTTTTCAGAAAAGTTAAAACTACGTATTTATCTCTCATGAGAGAAAAATAGGACGATATTATAATTTTCCGAATAATTTCAGTTGAAATCGTCATTTTAACAATTTTAACAATTTTCAATTCTTATCTTACGAGAAATTTCGATTATCACGTGTAAAACTCATTGTTTTATTTGTATAAATTTCAAATGTTTAAATTTTGAGAAAGCCACGTGAGACGAAAGGAAAGAGTAATTATCCTGTAAATCTGTAGTATCAGTTATAACATTTGATCAAAAAATAGGCATAGTCTCTTCTTTGTTCGATCTATACTACTCTACGGATACTCCTCGACAACATTAAAGCTCTTGATCGGCTCTGCTACAACTCACAAACTGGATCTAAGTATGTCGGGCGTGTTATATGTGTAAAAAATTCCTCGTACCGAAGACTGTAAATTACACGACAAGACTATGCACGCTCTCTAGGAAACTCAATGAGAAATATGATCACAAAACGAAAATGACAATGATAATCAGAATAATTGTAATCAATGAGTAATAACAACGAAAGAAACAATAGCAGTGAATAATAATAATGATCTAGCGTATATAGATATACGTAGAAACACATTGAGGTTTTGTGTTAACGAACGCTTGAATCAAGAAAGGGCAATTGGCCTTGGTTTCAGAGTTACTAGGCAGGCACACCTTGCTGGTTCGGTCTGGTTGGGGCGGTGTCGCCCGACGCTCGTAGTGCCTCTCCGGCTGTTGATAAAGGGGGATCTGCAAACCCATTCGGAAACGTGTTCTCGCAGTACGCCTAGTAGTCGATTTGTTGTATATATTATGTTCTTTGTGTTGGCGGAGTATAAAATGCACAAGATTCTCTTGTATGTGTGTGTGTGTGTGTGTGTGTGTGTGTGTGTGTGTGTGTGTGTGTGTGTGTGTGTGTGTGTGTGTGTGGGTGTGTGTGTGTATGTATGTGTATAAGTGAGTTGCATTGTATGTGTATGCACAGAGGTGAAAAAATGTGTAATATATGGAAAAGATAGGAAGAGATTGTCATTGTTTCACCTGACACTTGATTACAAAGAAAGAGAGTGAGAGAATAGATTTTCGATGAAATGATGAGATTCGCGAGGTATGATGTTATGGACAGAGCGACGTAATAATCATACGCCACTTGTGATTTTTCGTTTCTATGTATTGACGATTCTTATGTCCATCCGGTATAGTGATTTTGCGCTTTCAGATTGACGGTTCTGTGCCCGTGTTAAAATCATTAAACGATGAAGAGACAAACATAATGTGTCATGAAAGAAAATCGCTCCGATTCAATGTTTACACACAGTTGTATCTGATAATACATTCGAGAATTTGAAATAAAAAATTGTAAGTGCTATGCTTTCCACGTATTAGTATTTTTTTTTCCATAAACGATGTAACTAGGAAAATAATTTTCGTTTATTTAGCACTTACAGTCTCTTTATGTAAAGTCTATATTTTGTGACACAATGTATAAAAAATGCAATGCCTTAGTCAATAATTTGAAATAAAATTAAATTTTAATACAAATATTATATAACAGTCTATACATTATGATCTGCTCGTTCTAATTGAAGAAATAATAATGAATTTTGATTTGATAATTATATGAAATAATTTATAAGTTAATTGTTCGCATTTCATCGATACGATATACAATATCGCGCATTTGTCGAAATTTCTTTTTCGCGTTCCGAAAATCTAACGTAATAACGACAACGATAACTCATGATAATAATTCGGTTAGTTTCAATCTAAATGGGTTCATGTTTTTAATTATCTTTGAAGTGTCTATATGAAAGTGGCGTAAAACTCATACTATGGCTATTCCCATTGTCGTTGGCACACTTTCAAAGTCATTGTTTCGTCAATTTTTTGTTATTAAAACTTGAAATCGAAGAGATAAGACGAGAATTGATTTAATTTTGTTCATTAAAAAAGAATATTTTATCCTATACTTTAATAGGGAAACTATTTATCTCGTGAATTCTCGACGAAGAAAGGGAATACAGATGACGATTGTCGATACTGTTTATATTTGTTTAGTAGTATTGTTGTCCATTTCGCGTATTCCTGCATTTTTATTCGATGAAGAGTAATTTGTTCGAACGGTAAGCGATCCGCGCTTTAACGAATCTATTGCACTTAGAACGCAGCTTTCCCTCATTGCATACATTTTTTTTAAAGCATACCTGGTTTGTACAACAGAATAGAACAGAGAGGAAAAAGCAGAGGGAGGCAATAGTACGTTTCAAGGCAAGCGTAACAAGATTTTCAGCGAATGACAAACTGCTCTCTTGATTGGACGAAAGGCCTGATTGATTCGTTGGTCTCTTCGTTGCACGGTTTTACGCTAACAGCGCGAGCACAAATAATGTAACACAAAACGTTATCCCACGTAAACACAATCGCTGACGTGCTGAAGCACTGAAAGATAGCAAGATAATTTTTCAACCCAATTATTCACGCAAACAATTAATGCACTTGCAGTTCATTCGCTGTATAATTGACCTGGCAAGATATACATTGTGTGCATGTAAAGTCGTAGATTTTTATTGTTTCCCGGCTCATCTTCTCATTAACATATGCGTATAAATTTATTAATTATATTGATAAACGTATGTGTTTTTTTTTCTATTCTAAAAATGCAATAGTGACATTGTAATATTTGATTTGAATTAACGAGATGAAGATGTCTGTTTGAAACGAGATGTATTCGAAGTATATGAGATAGAGGCGCGAATTTTTTAGGGGAATTTATAATAGAAATCGATCTAATTTTCAGATATTTTTTTCCATATTTATTTTCTGTTTCTTCCTTTATCTTTTTCAAAATGACTGGGCGGGCAATACGTTTACGCGACGCTCATTGAGTAATATGTACATTTGCTTGGAAGGACAGTTACTTACCCGTCAACGGATCGTAGTACTATTACATTACGTGCGCAAAATCGACATGTGCGTTAGAAAACGAGAACAAAAAAAAGTAAACGAATAAAATACGAGTAGCGAACAGCAACAATTATCGGTGCGATCGGAATGCATCGGAACGATAATGAAAAATATAATCAAATGTCGTATGTGTATCACGAGATTCTCCAGCGAGTTTTACGGTGTACTAGCGATGATTCCGCAGGACACGCAATCGCGTGTGCAATGCACATGTATCTTTTTCCCTCTATTGCTATTTTGTCACGCTACCTCCCCGTTTATATTCGCGGACTGTTTGTTTAGATGTATTATTTATTATTATGGCTGTTATCTGTTTATGCTCCTCTCGGTGCGATGCGATATGATCGAGCAAGAGAGAAAGAGAGAGAGAGAGAAAAGGAGAAAACAGCTGATTTTAATTTACTATTATTATCGTGAAAGAGAAAGATAGACGGAAGGATCGGAAACTTTCATGTAAAGTGGAAGTTTCGGGGTATCACGGGATATACTAGAGTAGAGCCGTGGGGACATTCATTATATGTTCAGCAACGGAAAGCGAAACATAATCTAATAATCTGAGAGCCTAGTTCGAAAAGATTCTCCGCAGTGGTGGACTGAGACTTTTGCGACAAAGTTGCTGAAAAAGTTACTTTGTTAAGAAGCGTATCCTACTTCTGCTGCATATACCTAGAAAATATTTGTACATATGTGTGTGTGTGTGTACATATATATATATATATATATATATTTTATAGTACATTTGATGAAATTCTTATGACGGACAAATGGAGACTCCTTGTATACGGAAAAAATATTTTTGCTAAATTATGCAAATTCGGAAGAAAACTTTATAAGAGATTGCTTGCGGACAGAATCCACCACTGACGTGAGAACTTCACTTTTCACTCAACAAGTCACCTGTGATTAAGTACAGAATCTCCATGTGAAGATAAAATATAAAAGGTTGACTGTTATTCCCCCATTTTATCTCCTTTAATTCTCTACAGCGACCATGTATCAGGCATAGACATAATTATTTAATATCTCGCGTAAGTGCAGAAGACGATTTCTGCAATTGACTGATCCAAAAAACTGACAATCGACATTAATTAACTTTCATTAGATCTCATTGTCGGTAGGAAAAGTAACAGTTTCGTAGGAGGAACATTGTTTGTCAGCTTCCTGAATCGTTAAAGGCTTCCCACTAAACGCTTCTTTTTTTTTGGTACGTAAAGTACACGAGCTACAAGTATCGTATATGATATACAAAATGAGAACAATGCTGTAAAATAATAAATAGCGGAACACTCACATAGACCTCTTCCCATTGCGAGACATACCGCACCAGTCTTGACAAACGTAGTAACCTAACGAGTGACAGCAGTTTTGCAAGCCTGAGAATCCTGAGAGCACGTCCAGCATGCAGGATCTGGAAGGACTCGCTGAAGTCCTGAAACTGCGAATTTATTTTTATATAATATTTGACTTATCTTTTTTCTCAATCCAAGTAACCGAATATACAAGATATTCACGATACTGAGAAATTATACTGAAAATAAATAAAACTTTTAAATATTTTATCACATACATTTTTTTTCGTCATATGTTTTTAATATTTTGCGTTATAATATCACTTTACTTGCTTGACTTTGTCAAATTCACAAAATTAAACGCGATTACACTGTTTTAATATATTTCTTACAATATTTCTATTAATATAATGTATTACACCAAACATATGCAAGAAAGTATAAATGCTAATCTCTGATATTTATTTGGTTGGACAAATTGGAAAGAGTTGTGCTTTAATAATTTTTTCTCGGAATAAAAAAATAAAATGAGATAATAACTTATAATATAACAAGGGCTTAAAGTCGCATTAACGAGCTATATGATGCACAGGATATACTTACTTGATTAAATATGAGGAAAATGTAATCTAGTGGTATGGAGGAGATAAGGTCAAGAAAGAACCAAGTCCTGAGGTAGTGTTTCGCGATTAATTTCGGATCCAGTATCACTTGTTCGGCATTATCCTGCTGCATTATACCTGCAACGAAATAATTGTACTCCACATATTTTCCATCGTCGATGATTTTCCGAAATCCGCAAAGCTCCAACCGCCGGAAAAAACGCTAATGCTGTTGCCTTACGCTCTGGCGACTTGCCATCGATTTGATATGTCGCAGCGCACTCATTATGCATTATATAACGTGTAATTTAATGACTGGAGTTGGAGATGCGAAAGACGAATCCATTAGTATATATAAAAAAAATAAATAATTATTATTTTATGTATAGTGTTGTACATAAAATATCCGTTGAAGATAATACGACTCAAGAAATTTTTAATCATGTCGAATCGACGCAACGCGATGCGCAATATAATATACAATGATTTTCATCGGCCGCGGCTCGTGACCCAATTCTGCGTTTGTGGAACCGACTCAAACACGTTTCAAATTAATCCCGAGGTAATAACGAAATGTCAAGGAGCCGAGAGTGTTCTACCCTGCACAGCAATACAATCATTGTGCATGTCGGGGCCGGCGAGGCCCAAGTAAATGATTCATCCCGCGTCTGTTTTTATCCGAGATTTCGCCGATGCCTTATACATGGAGACATAGAAGGGGCGAATCGCGTGAGAGTAAAAGTTAAAGGGAGAGTAGTAAATCTTTAAAGTCTTGGATAGAAAAAAGTTTGAAAAGTTTTTAAGAAAGGAAAAAATTTAATTGAATTTATCTTTAGGAAGGAAAACATGCAATATCGTTGACAAGATAATTTGTGATTGCGAAAATGTACAATTTGAACGCAGTTATTGCGAATCAAATAATACGTAATAGAAAAAAAGAGTTTGACGAGAATTTTTGCAAGGATAATTGATTTTAAATATTTTTTTTATATTATAAAATGATGCGTGTGCGTAATAAAAAAATTTTTTATGGAGAAATACATGCGTGAATGTTCTGGCTGTCAATCTGTACATACGAAATTACGCCAAATTTATCGCGTAAAGATAATATAAGTTGAAATGTTAAATAGAATTCAAAAAATATTACTAATATCATTAATCTCTGTTACGACAACGCAGCTGTAATTGTATTCTATTGGTTTGAAAGATTAGTCCGAACCTATAAGCAGCGCACGTTTAAAACAAATTTAATAGCCTTATCGCAAATTCTGATTAAATGCTGAGAATTTATTATAAAAGAATAATAAAACAAGTTTCACAGCAAATTGATTGATCGAATGATTCGACTCACCCGTCCTGAAGTTGACGACGATGTCTATAAGGAATATCGTGTCGGAAAGGCAGTTGAAGGCTATCCACCTAGTGCTTAGGTCGTCATTGAAAAAACTAATGGCGACTGGCAGAATTATCAGATTAGCTACCAGTAGGAGGAGCATGCAAAGATCCCAGTAGAATCTGAAAAAAAGAAAAAATATGTTAGAATAAATTTATTATATATAATCACAGAATTAAATACTTTACATTTTATTTTACAATGGATAAATGTACTGCGCTATTTAAAAAGCGAGAAGTTTGATTCATACAAATTTAAGAGAGACCGTGATAGCACTTTAGACTTTTTTCTCATTTCACTTTGTTCATTTTAGCTCATACGCGGTAGTTACTTTATACTCTCACTTTGAAGTCCTAAGCCAATGGGGATTATAGGGATTGACTTTGCAATCTCGGTTAAAATAACTCTCAGAATCATCCAACTCTCGCCTTTATCGTAAATCTCTAAAGCTAGATATCATAAAATCAATTTTTTTTACTCTATATTTTTTGTGCAATAGACAAAAGATTTCTACGTAGGGGGAATAATCTTATTAATTTTTATCTCAATATACTTTTGTGATACAAGTAAAATTTTATTGTAAAGAAAGAGATTATCTTCATTTATACATATATTTTTTTAACATTGACATGTTCCTCGCAAAATACGCAACTTTTTTCTCATATAATCAAATTTTTAGTTGATAAAAGGATGTATACGTATTGTTCAACTAGAGATAATAAATGATATTAATAATATGAAGTTCCAATCTAAGAGAGACGAAGGAGAGTTAATTCTGTAAGCACTGATGCCGATTGCAAACGTACGAATCGTACGAATTTACATTTTATTACGCCTACCGGTACACAAGTTTATTTTACGTTTTTGATCCGCCTAACTGGTTACGGAATCATTAGTCTGCAGAGTAGTGCTCGTGAATAAGAATGAGGGTAATTTTTCACTATTTCGCGGGGGAGGTAGCGGGAGATTCATGGCGCAATTGAAGACACGAGGCGATTTCTCTCGGGGAGATTAGGTGGAAATGCAGAATAAACTTTTTCGCGTCTTATGCTGTTAAAGGGAAGGAATATTTCTAGTAATGTTTCTATCGAGTGCTTAAATTACCACTCTGTAGATGACCAACGATTTGAAAATTATATTCTGACATTTGATTATAATAATTGATAAAAGTTTTTGACAGAAGTCTGCAGTTGTAAGTAATGCGATACATAAACGCGATAAATAAAAATGGAAAAAAGTACAAGTACTAAATAATGATCGATTCTCGAAATAGGATTTCATAAAATTGAAATGCAAATCAGATATTGAATTAAATTCGAATACCTATTTATAATTAAATACGCTTTTAAGTGAGATTGAAACTAAATTGGGACGAAACGAGATTATTTTCCGTTATCAATACTGTTGTCCTTAGCGTCGAATATGCGATGAGAATAGGAACGAAGAGCGGACATTTTCGATGGACATCAGCAACTTTGCAAACTGCAATGCCGTAAATTGTGATTGTTAACGGACAAACTCGCAGCGCTAATTTCGCAACTTTGGAATTTTCAATCAGATATGCACATGGCAAAGTTATATACTGGCAGTTCATTTTGATGTAAAACATTTCAACTTTTCTGCGGTCTAACGAGAATAACGGTGGATAATGCAAAATTACACAGTATGACGATGATTAAATCATACATATGGATGAGGGCGAATCTAATTATTTCTGGATGTTTATAGTTCTGTATATACTCTTCCATTAACTTCTCCTAATATCATCAAAAAAACCTATTTATATAATACATTACTTTCTTCATATACTATTCTTTACTTCATTATTTATTCAGCAATGCAATAATATAAAGAAACATTTATTGCACGTCGATTAATTCTCAAATGTGCAAAGAGATATATTCGGAGAATAAAATTATGTTTACATAAATACAATTACATTACTTAATATACGAAATATTGCGTAGGTATATGAATTACGTACTAATTACTAATTGTTGAATTATGTATTAAGAGTAATGTATGAACGATGATATCGTTCCAGAATTCGGATTTATTAGATGCATTGTAAACTTCGCAAATTCATCAGTCTAGCTTGAAGACTACTTAGACACGATCACCGAGTGATTTTAATATGAACTTGATGCGTAGATAGTTGAGGTCTTACGCGATGCACGAAATTAACGTTATCACACTTGAATTCCTACAACAATATATATATTGTATTTACTTCCAAGATTTATCTAAGTAAGAAGAAATTATAAAAAATTATAGATAATATTTGAAAATCTCTTTTAAAACTTATATAAATTTACTTCATAATCTTTTAAAATATATTTTAGTAAGAAAATTAATAGAATTAAAAAAATACATGATGCATTATGTTCATTTTGTGTAAACAACGATTTATTATGTTAAGATGCCAATTTACTGGGAAAAAAGGAAGAAAGTAATCAAGTGGTTGATAATTTGAGGAATAGCAATTTATACCGTAATGCATCATCATGTTGAAGTATATATATATATATATATATATATACTTCAACATGATGATGCATTACGGTATAAATTGCTATTCCTCAAATTATCAACCACTTGATTACTTTCTTCCTTTTTTCCCAGTAAATTGGCATCTTAACATAATAAATCGTTGTTTACACAAAATGAACATAATGCATCATGTATTTTTTTAATTCTATTAATTTTCTTACTAAAATATATTTTAAAAGATTATGAAGTAAATTTATATAAGTTTTAAAAGAGATTTTCAAATATTATCTATAATTTTTTATAATTTCTTCTTACTTAGATAAATCTTGGAAGTAAATACAATATATTATGTGCTAATAGAGTTGCGTATAGCTATCTCCTTTTACATGAAAAAAAGAAATTTTAAGATAAATAAAAACTTTAAATGCGTTTCTTTTAAAATACGGTCTTTTTCTAACCATCACCTCAATTTATTTATTACCCCATGTATAAAATTTATTAAATACCGTCTACAACGTTTTTGTAACAAAAATACCGAGGTTGAGGCAAGAAACATTGCAGGGATTAGTCTATAAAAGTATAATATAAAGCAGTATAACTACGCTTCAATTTTGTTAATTTGCAAATTCGTATTCGAGCCATAATAACGTTAATACAATGTAATACACGGCTATAAATTAATGTTACAACGAAGAAAATAATGTACTCGCGCGGAGTCTAAAGAGCGGAGGTTTCTGCGAAACTCAATTTCTGAAAGCTCGACTTTAATCAGTTCAATTTTAATTCAAACCGGAAACACTTCTCGAAGTAATAACATTCTGCATTCGGGCAATAAATGCACCCGTATCTCATATATCTGAACCTCTCAGCATCCTACTGATACACCGAGCATTCTCTCTCTCTTTCTCTTTCCCTGTAGGTAGATGATTTGATTCAATCCCGCCGTTTAAAAATAAACTCCATTTCTGCGAAAAAATTTCTGCGATACGTTTGCCTCTAAATTTGTTATTTTATCTTATATTTCAGTAGATTTTGCTCGACAAATTGTATTGTAAATTAAATTGTATTTTTATTTTTTAATTTTTTTTCACATTTTCTCTCTTCCTGTTTTACAGGAAGTATAGTTTTTATTTTTATATGTTAAATATCGTTGCTACACACATTGTAGCTCGCAATATGTGTTCCAAAAATCGTGAACATTATTGCATGTTTAAAGAGATTTTACTCTACAGTACAATAAATAATATATTTCTTCCTCTGTCTCTTTCCTTTTCTCTCCATTTCGTGCAGATCACGAAACAACACGCATATAATTTGAGCTTTTGCGTGTCCGGTGTCGGATGCTGCACGCGAATGCATCCTGTCGGCGCATTCCATGTCAGAATGGCGGAATCTTCGGATACATTCTTTATCGCAACAATTTTCGTTTAGTTTTGCGTGCACGGTACCACTGCGATATTGTATGTCGTTTTTCGATCAGCAACTATATGTAATGCCGGAAACATTTTATTCACATCAAGTACGAATCGCTCGCAACACATCCGCATTTATTCTTCACGCATTCGTCTACGTAAAGCGAAGCAATCGAAAGAAAATATTCGGATAATTTAAGTACGAGTCATCGGGGTACGTCCGTGCTATAATTGAATTAGATTATGCCGCGAATATGCGGCCGGTAAAAGTCGCAGCTATACTCCATTTTAACTCGAGCTTGAACGAGTAAGCCGCATTAGGATACTGAGCTCAAGATGACATTAGCTCTAATTAATTTATTAGATAATGCTTATAAACGCGCGTCGACGATATTCCAGAGTTTAATGTCATCCTTTACTTAGCGTTGCGGGATAGATGTAATCCAAGTTTCGCGGGCAGAACTTCTCAATATCGCATTAATCTTTATATAAGTAAGAGAACATAAGTAATTATTAGTTGGGCTAGAAATTCGAACGAGTTGCGTATTAATCAATGAAGATTACACACACACACACACACACAAGTTAAATACATATATATACATATATATACACATTAGAGAGTGTTGCAATTTTAATGGCCAACAATACATATAGTAAATATATTAAATAATAATGCAACGAGAGATATATCAAGTAATAATATAATAAATATCCTTGAAGAGGATGAAAAGGAAAGAGAAATACAAATTATGAAACAATAAGAGCAAAATATAAAACTTTCTTTATAAGGGATTTAAAACATTTCTATGTAAATGACATTTAGTGTTAATGCGCTTTTTATCTCCAGAAAAGACAGGAGAGTGACAAAGCATATCTTAAAATACATTTTCTACGTAATGACTTATATCAACAATGAGTTGTCTTATGTATTCATATTTTTATTTTTATCAGAAAATATTAGTAGTACCGAATGTTTTATTTTGCCGAGTGTATCAAGCCTTGCAATCTCCTCTTCAAACACATAAAACACGCAAAAATCAGATATCTGTTTAAAAATTAATGAAATTAATTCTATTATTTAATGTTTTTTTTTTGAAAAATTAAATGCGTTTACATACCATTATAATTTTTTCTACTTCGATATATTTAATACACGTGTAGAAAAGCACTTCGCGTGCACATCTGCGTGTATTTTAACTTTTTGTCACCGAATGATTTAGATTTGACAGCAGTAGTTAGATAATCACAATCCGGCAACGAAGAGGCGGCATAGTTGACGGAGCGAAAAAAATGAAACTTACTCGTGATATGCACGCGAGGGCTGATTCTAGCGTGCCGAAATACTCAAGCTGCCTTCTAAACCAAATGAAATGGAATATCTTTGCTCCATAATAAACTGGAGCAGCCCAGTTTCGGTGCTGCACGAAATTAAACGTAATTCAGCGGTATTGGAAGTGGGAAGAAGATTGATGGACGATCGTAGGTTCTCCCAGCAGCACGACCATAGGTCGAATGATTCTTTCCATTATGACGTGCCGTTTGTTTCAATTCGCAGCTCATGTTTCTCCATGAGTTATGCTCATGCGAAAACATTTTCTCGAATAACGCGTCCGCCCTGGGAATTCGGATTATAATAGTTCACTTTTTATGTGTCGATACAATATCGCGATGTTGAGGGCGAAATGCATTGGAAAAAATTTCATTGATCGATTTTCATTCGCGTGGAAAGACGAATATAATGGTAACAATAGCAAATCATCGGACGAAAATAGATCTGAAAATTTACGTTAAATTGTTATTTATCGCTTATAAGCAATCAACAATATTTATGAGATAATGACGGAGAAGTTAATTACAGAATTTCTCGATGGATAATTTGAGCGAGTCGTATGTAGATATAATCGACATTATTATTGCAAGATAATAAACGTCATGTTTAATACGTGTTATGTGCAATATGTGTAATATGTTTGGAAATATTCTACAGACTGTAATTAAAATTGGAGTACTCTCTATGTAGGTCATATATCAAATGAAGCGATCAATCGAAATGGAAAAAAGACATGTATAAATTCGTGGATATTGGCCAACTGCCCTGAGTTCAACTCGATGAAATGCATTCGGTTCGGCGAAAGTGGGCGTTTATATCTATTTGTATTTCGTTTATATGAAATATTACTTCGATTTAACCGCACCTTTCAGGAACAACGCCTCATTTCTGTTGAAATGTAACGGGGACGTGAAATAGATAATTAGCTTTTATCGAGCGGTTTTTTCCGACATCGATATAATTTTAATTTATTTAACGCGAATCTGCCGAATTCACCTAAATCGTTCATCAACGTTTTCCATTGAATAATGTCTTAGAAATATTAATATCAATGAATTATTAATATGAATATTTACAGTAAAATGCTCTCGTAATATATTTAGATTTCGAATGAATTATCATAACAATAATAGAAAAGCAAAGTTGTGATTTTTCATATTAACATAAATATTCGCGAGATGAAATGAATTAACGAGGCGTGAAGAGTTATGTCATCCCTACCAGGGATTTCTGGGAGATTTTTGTATTATGCGGACTTTTTTCCACGCATACCTAACGCTAGACAGTGACCTAGAAGCGCCTGTGAGATTACGCTTCGGCGATAACCATACCTCGGCATCAGATTTATACCGTTTTTTCGAAGGATCCGCTTTAACGAGCGTACAGTATGGGCAGCGGGTTCCCTGAATTCGAGACAATTTACCACGTTCTCGCCTCTTTCAGGAATACTTTTTCTCGGGTTGCCCTATTCGCAGCGAATAGTTGCATTCACGCCTAGTAAATTTCACTTTATCATACTAATCAGATGTGGTATTGTTTATATGAACAGATAATTTTTGCGATAATTGTATCAAGAGAACAATAATTTTTTACTTTTATAAATTACCTAGATGCGATATGTTTTTTCTTCGTCTTTTCTATATCTCTCTCGGAAGCATCCAGCGGTTGTGATCTGACAGCCGCGTGTGTTTCTCTATTGGTGTTCTAAATTCTCAGTCGTTGCGAGTAATTCGCCAACCGTGGACAAGCGTGAAATGTGGAAGTTGAAGTAGGGAACTATACGCCTACACTGATCTTTATGGAATTTCGCGGAACGACGTTGGCACGATATCGGTGAAATATCGGTCTCCCACGCGCTTCATCTCTCCGCGAAAAGGCGAATATGTTATACGTCCTAGTTTCTCTTCTTCTGGATATATCTGCTACCTGCGAAAGGCCGACTGCATTAATCTTAATTTGCTTTAGACGATTCGGATATAACAGCCTCGTACATCAAAACTTTTCCATCCTGCATTGAGTCTCGCTCGGAGACTTTCTTGACCTTTTCCGTCCGACGTAACCTCCTTATCCTTTTGTTATGAAAAAATGCGACACGTCGGAGAATTGCCGCGTCAGAAGGATGAATGATTCCTGGTTGAGAATGCTCGCGATCCATCTTGTGCTCCACGTTGACTGAAGGCGCGTCGTGTCACTTTTAAATAAGAATTGATACTTATTGAAGCTGCTTTGATTCCTTGATCTCAATACTACCGGGATCAAAATAGCTTATGTCAGAACGGAGCAAAGAATAAAAATTTATTTCGAATGGAAAATAAAGATATCAAGAATGAAGAGATGCGACTTTTCTTAAAATGTAAATTATATGTACATATATTGTCATGTCTACAGTACAGAAAATAATTTATCGAATTCATACCGATTCCAAACTTTGTTTATGGAAATAATAATTTTTATAGTTACAATCAACCTATTTCTATCTAGTTGCATATTTTAGGGACGCGTGGCAAGCATCTTAGTAGTATGAATATTGGAACGGATTACTCGCACCTGTCGTTGCGATGTAGATGTTGAGAAGTGTGCCGTCTAAGAATGCCTTACCGCGCGTGTATTTTTGTATGCTACGAAAGGGGGTTAGGGGGGGTTTGTCATAATATACATACACACACACACACATCTCGTGTCACATATAAGCGACAAATTTTGTGGTCGTGCAGCATTCTAATAGGATTACGTCAAGCATGAAGCCGAGAATTTTGCCATTTTTCGCATACATATTAGCTTCATTCGCGCGCTATTCTCATTATGAGAAACGCTATGTGAAATATGACATTTCGGTGAAAGTAACGCGGAAAATTTCGACTATAAATGTATAGCAATATATTATAGATAAAACTGTGCGAACCGCGCGAATTCGGGGAAGTCGGAGGTATTTCATAGATTCGCTTTTTGTAAAAATAGACATAATAGACAAAAATTTAAATAAACTCGAGGAAAGCATGATTCTTTACTAGGAACTTGATATTTTTTTTTTACTCTTACTACCAAGCTTAAAGATTTTAACTATAGTATAGGATAATTAAATTTTTATTTTATCCAATATTATCTATAAAAATACGAATATTTCTCAGAATTAATGAATTATTTTCTTAAATATTAGTTGATACTATGATATATTTACATGAACTATCACGAAAAATGTTATCTCTGATGGTGTAATCTAGCTTCAATTTGTGGGACATTATTATGCAATAACATTTTTTCCATAAAATATCGAAAATTTGAAGCGTATAATTGAGTTTCATATACGAGAAAAATGTATACTTTTGTTAAAGTGTTCAAATCAGTAAAGATACCCATAATGTCATAGGCCAAGCATGTAGAAAGCCAAGAATTTCGACTACAATATGTAATGTGATATATAGGTCCAACTGTTTGAGATAGAATCCGCAGGATTTCAATTAATGCCGATAACGATAATATATTGCATTATGTCCTATTTCGAGACTCTGTTTCAACAACATGTGGCTTTACTCCGTTGCATACCAAAAGAGTCTAGCTGAAACTTCAACATTATTTTGGATGTTTGAACTAATAATTGCTATTAGCATATACTTTGCTCGTTAGAATAGCAGAGAATAAAAGTTATACTTGTGTCTAAGAATAGTGTCTAAAAATATCACATAGATATCATATTTTTAATTTTTGAAGTATTTTAAATATCTTTAATATTCCAATAAACAAATTATAATAAATTCATGCGCTCGTTTCTCTCTTTTTCAGAGAAATTTCATTACACTCTTAATATTTTATAAGACTGAAATACAATATTCGGTATTACTTAATTGCATCGCGAAATTGAAAGGGTCACATAAATATAAAAATGTTTTGAAAAAAAATACATTTAATATTATTCATCTGTTTCCTTCTTTTCATTCAGAGTTTTAACTCTTTTCCATTTACGATACGAAGATATTTGTCGTATATCGCAGTAAAAGTAAGAAAACGTTTGTAGAGCACACACTCTTGCCTGGTAGCGTAGTCAGGAATTGTTTACTGCAGTGCTAGTACCACTAAATTCGTAATGCCAGTGTCTGTTGATTGGAAATGCATAATACAGTATCCTCGAAATAGCGCATATTTGCAGCGTCCGCACAAATCTCGTTACATAGATGCCGTCGTTTTATTAAAAAAAAAAAAAAAAAACGAGTGTCGTAATAATAATCCGGTAGCTTTGTATCTTCCCCGGAAGATGTATTCCATCATTGCTTACTGTAATTATCGATTTAGCGCTAGAATATGGGGAACAATACAATACGTGACGTTCTAGAAGTTAACCACCATTGTTCTGGCCTATTAATTCTTCTGACATTGATGGATCTCTACGCTGTATTACTATTCTCGGAGCAAACAGGTTTACGGAAATAAAGTTTGAGATCGATTCCATTAGGGGAAAAGAAATGAGTGGACAAAAGATGAAAACGTATAGGCGTCATCTCTAAAAAAGACATTCGAATGGCTGTAAAATTAAAAAATTATTTAAAAAGAATATTTTTTTAAGGAGAGTATTTAATTTCTTAATATATTAATCGATATTGATTATGGTATTTTATACATAAGAATAATCTTTTTCTAAATTATACTGTTATGTTAGATCGAGAAATTGTTAATGCATATATGATAATGTTTTTATCATGTGTCAATTAAAGGGAGTGTAAACATATATATATATATATATTTTTTAAATTAATATAACCGTGTTTATATATTTTCCGGATATATCTATATTATTTTTGGAAAAATCTATCTTTACGATAAAAGATATATTGTATTTTTCACACACGAGATTATATTGCTATTTACGTTTAGCGCGAGATGCTACCGCGTCTTTTGATAAGCTTAGATAAACAAGTGGTAGTTGCGATAACTATTTTATTCACTTCACCGAATTTTTCGCATGATAAATCCACTTCACATGACACGTTAAAAAAGAAATTGCGTCGAATACTTGACAAATTTTTATAGTCGAAAGTCGCGCCCCGTTATACGTGTTCGAGATATGTAAAAGCCACAGCAAAATCATTCAGATTTGCAGCTCTTTTCAAATATTCGCATGTTTAATCTTTAGTAAGTTGCATTCTTGCATATCGATTAATTGTGCTTTACAATTTTAATGTGTTTTGTTTTTTTTATTTGATCCAAATAAAAATCGCGTAAAACGATGTAAATAAAAAAGTAAAAAAATATCGACAATTAAATATTACGTATAAATATTAAAATTAATTAACTGATTGAAAGGGAAGCGCGCGCAATCAGATAAAGATTGATATTAATGGACAAATTCATGCACACTTATTTGGACTTTAATTGATTAATCACCGCTTAGTATATAAAATTTTATTATGTAATGCAGGGACTTTACTAGTTGCGTTTGCATAATACGGAACTCATTTAATATCAAGCGGATTAGTACATTTTTTTATTACATTGCAACATATGTATTTTTTTCCTATATAAGTCTGTTGCACGAAACGGGGATATATTCGGGGATTAGACAAGATCTTGTTACCACAAAATATGCAGATACCTGGGCACGATTTATATGCGGAAAAATAATAATTAAGTCAATTGCAATGCATCATTAAGACATTTATATTCATAATTTTTTTCTAAGAAGTTACTTGAAATTTACTAAACATAATTCGAGAAACAGTCTTGATAGATGCGTTGATAAAAATTGATTATATCTCGCAATAAACAGCATCTGGGTAGCATAGTATTTGCGTTTAATAAAGTATTATTTCAAAATATATAATATAATACAATATTATGGCATTTCTAACTAAATGAGCAGTGCCGTGGAGAATCTTTTCTTCTTCTAAATGGATATTATTGAGAAAACTCGGTTGCTTGCAATTAGAGCAATTCTGCGATCACTATCAGATTCCCGAGAGATTAGATGCACTTTGCTTAGCGAAGCGCGACATACTGCTGCATACGTGCGCACGCACACACATACGCTCGCACGATTACATTGATTAGTAAGAATCGCCATGAAATGGTACCCATACACTTATGCATACACGCGAACCGAACAATACTGCGGGGTCGCTCATTGTCCGACAGAGGATGCTGACATAATCAGAAGCACGATCATTCATTTTATATGAATCTAACGCGTGCGTGAACGGTTTTATAGAACGACTTTGGAGAAATCCCCGAAATCTTTTATCTCTCCTTAAATTTGAAACTTTAAAGTTCCGTCACGTTGAAAGACAATAATTTTCAAATTCTGTTACGTAGACGAAAACTCAGATTATAGGAAGAAAATAAGGAAAGGACATTTATCTTTCTTTAAATATATATTCGATATTATTTCTACATTTAAGTGTCTATGATTCATCGAGTGGCTTTCCATCGAATCGCGACTTTACTTAATGCTGTCGCGCGAAGTGATACATCTCGCGGGGAATTATCACGGCTATTTCTGCGACGCATTTAGATATCGGATTATGCAGATTGTACCATATTACGCCACTAAATTGCCGCTAACGTGCACCGTAACTAGGCTATTAATAATTTACGTTCTGAGGATAGATCTCCTGTGTGTCACCGCGGGATAATCTTCGATATTTTAGAGCCGGCGACTCTTTAATTATCGAGATTGCATTCGGATATCATCGCGTCATCGTATTTATTTTATTCCGACCGTATCGTGTATCGGTGAACGCAGTGAGTCGGGCACTGTAGTTTGCGAATGTCGCCCAAGTATAGAATATTGCGAAAAGCGCAGAAAATTCAAGAATTTTATCAGAATTATTTAATGTTGAAAATTTTAAATACACACAATTATATTTTTTAAAATTTATATTTAGAGACACACGGATCTCGCTAGACTTTCCAGAAATAACTATGACGGCGGCTATAGTAAAGGCATCTGCATCGGGTATCGCTATTTCACGCGCCTATACGTTCCGAGCCGCTCGCTCCGACATGTAGAACTGGATGATCAACGCTACTTAAGAATAATTGATTGAGTCGTTATAGCGCGCAGTCGATCATCAAACGTAGCACGTTGCACTCATTAACTGGACACTTCGAACCCTTTCGGCCAAATCCAGCACGTTATCTCTTATTTAAAGCTCATTTGCGCCACGTGTGATAAGCGAAAGAATTAAATTCATCGTTCTCGTCGATTCCGAAGACGAAAGAAAAAAAAGTACCGCTGCTGACAGAGACGAGGAAGAGAACAAATAAGACGTAGAGTACACACACACAACTACATAAGAGATGATTAAAAAGCAACGTAAAAAATTACAAGAGAATAAATAAAAAAAGAGATTAAAATTACAATTAATTTACATAATAACTTCTTATTATGAGTGCTACATAAAAATGATAACATATGAGTATTAATATTTAATGGTTAAAAATCGAAGAAATATATAAATTTAAATATTGTAAAAATTACACACTTACATACAAGACATACGATTTCTAATACTAAATAGAATGCAAATTATCTTTGTGTTGCTCAAATTTCTCTCTAAAGCAAATTAGATATTTTACATTAAATATTTTAATATCATTATAAAGACACAGAGAGTCTTCTGATTAGATAAAACAGAAATTAATTATATGTGTATCTCTCTCTCTTTTTTTCTCCAGATGATATATCTTCTTTTATCAGCAAGTTTAAGCTATTCTAATATGTGGACAGAGAGAGACGGAAATGTGTGTTCATCTCGCGGTGGGCGTAGATCACGGTCGTGGTGGTTTCACACTCGGGGAATTAACGCAGAAATAGAGATGAGTTAATTAATTAAGTCATATTAATTGCGCCCCCGGTTAAATTCATCCTGACTGAGTTACGCACACAGTTTCGCTTTATCTCTTTCTCTTTCCCTCTCTTTTGCGCGGGCGTGTAAATGTATTTCGCTTAATTGCCGGTCGCAAAAAACGCAAGAGAGTAGTTTCGTTTTGTTCACGGAGGCGGAGGCGATCGCGCAGTTAGTCACATTGCGCTGCTTTTTATGCTGTTCTTATGAATGAAACATTCTACGCGGTCGACGTTGACGAAGGACGATGATTCGGGTGGGATAGTTCGCTCTGTTACGAGCAATTAGCACGGTTGGTGTCGACAATATGAATGACTAAGTAATCGGTTTCGGTGAACCGAGCTGTTTGTAATACGTGACATATTACATCCCCGCATTTCCCCTCACCTGCGAATGTTTTGGCTAATTTTGCGATGTTACTGTCATAAAATTTGGATGGAAAACTTTCGGAATATTTGAAGAAAGGCTTTCGATATAGATGTATAAATTTTCTTTCTCAGATTAACGAAGATTACTTAAAAAGATAATAAAATCAATTCTCTTTAATTTATTTCTTGTCGTTATCATTTCACTTCATTCATTTAAATGCCAAATACTACTATAAACTATCCTGTTTTTCCGTGCAATTAACGAGTAAACCGCTAAGCTTATACATAAAATGTCGTTATGTCACGATTCTAGCTTGTAAATTATGTGTATGCAGTAATAAGATTTCTTGAATATGTATGCGGATAATAAACTTTCAAAATATTTTCGACGGTTTTGCTAATATTTTATGACAGTCCGTGCAAACAATCGATAATGCAATAGCAAGACGACTCTCTCCTCAAAGAAAACCCTGTTACTTATTCCCCAGAATTTTTTGTGTTCCACAAAATGTTTTCGTAAATGTTTCGCCAAACAATCATTCAATATCTTGTTTTTAAAATGCAGATGTATCATATTTTCACATCGATAATATTTATTTTTCTTATATTATTAAAGACTCGTCGAGTGTATATGAGAGAAAAGTATTCGAGGAGAAATATTCCTGAAAGTAAATAGAAACACGAAATATAAATAATCAATAAATATTATAATAAAGAAATAGAGAGAATAAAGTATATTATATGAATAAAATAATAAATAATCACTGGAATATATATGGATTATTTATCTCTCTCTCTAATTCTATCATTGGAAAAGATTTTTTGAAAATTTATTCGACAATCACGGATATTTGTTTTTCTTATTTTTAATTGTTCTTCAAATTAATTCGTATCCAATTACATCAATTCATTTTATCAATTAAATTATTTGTGAACGAGATAAACTTTTATAATTATCTGCGTTACTTAAAATTAGTTTCTTTTGAGTTTAAATCTTAGTTTATATCGCGCAAGTTTTATGTTAAGTTTTTTTTTTGCAGAGAAATTGTTCCGTATTGTTGCGCGGCACTCAGTACGCTCCGTATATGTCGACACTAAATCCTGAGCTTTACAATTTGCATTTTACGATGATCCATTTTATAACGGTCGGTATAACGTTGCACAAGATTTAAGAAGATAGCCCTGAAGTATTTCCACGCTTAGACAGACTAGTTTGCGATCATTATTGTATCTTCGCAAAGTTAATAACGCAGTCGTTATCCGGAAGTCCGATGGCTTCCGGAAAAAATCGGAAGTTGAGGGGACGAGTTTCTGGTGAACGTGTTTCGCGACGTCACGTTTCAGGCTGATCGTTCGCCAAACCAAAGTGGGTTACAAGTGTTTGTTCAGCGATACCTAAACGCTGAGGGATGAGTGTTTAGCAGATAGGATGCTTTCAGTCGGTTAAAACGCGCCTGCACATGCGGTGATTTTACAAGGTGAATCAGTTTTAACTTTTACGATTGGTCGTTACGGACGAGCGATATCGTGTTACGATTTCATTAGAATCGGATTACGCGAAATCGCGCAATTAAACGTTAAAAACCTTAAGGGGGTTTTATATATATGTATATAATTTACAATAATTGTCTGTTGATTTCTGATTAAGAATTGTCAAAGCATGTTTTATTGATAGTTTTTGATATAAATTTTGGTATAAATTTTGAACAACTTAAAGATTTAAAAAAATTAAATTTTAAATACACACTTCCAATGTATTAATTTCAAATTTACTTTTTATTTTATCAAGGTTTTAGTTTGACATATTATTTTAAAACTTCATTAAAAAAAGAGATTTAAAGTGCAACATATAGTGAAAATCAGTGAAAAAAGTTTTTTTTATAAAGCATCCGCTTAGAAACAATTAACACCAGGTTGTCGAGGAATCTAAATGGCAAAATGACAAGCTAGAATCATATAATATTTAATTACACGCTGATTGCAAGTATTAATTTTCTTCTACGCGTGAAAACTCAGAAAAAAACAATCTCATTGGTTTCATCAAAAAACTTTTACTTATTTCACTACAAGAATCAGTTTCCGTCTAATATGCCTCTCGGTCGCGATCAACATAACCGAGGTTAATGTACCGAAAACACTGATCATCACGAGATTCGCGTACGCATGCATACGTCATCGGTCGTTGAGCAACGCTTTTAACCTTGCCAGCTCTGATCGCCGACCAAATCGAACTAATTAAATCTTATCGTAATAACGCTACCAGTGGTATCTTAGCAGCTTCTCTTTTACGGTGCCTGCCGGTCGTCGTTAAAAGCCGTGCAATCTTTTTCGGCACATTTATCTCGTTGCCGAAAACACGGCCGAACAAAACGAGGAAACGACTTACCGGTTCTTTAACACTGCGTTTATGGCAAATTGTCGATTCAGTTTCTCAAGATTTCCTTACTTGAACTATGAGATAATTAGATTAGAGGGAATATGAAATTTTATCTCTTTTAAAACTCATTTGATATAAGGAAGTGATATAAGGAAGGGAATTTAATTCAAATAATGTTAATCATAAATCGTTGAAATTAGAAATTAGTTGAAAAATTATCATTTTAAGTTAAGTCATTCTAAATTAAAAAATATATACAATTATTGTTGGTTTTTTTTATTTTACTAACACAATCAATTTCATCAACATTTATGAGCTTTAATTGTAGTGCAATTGATTCTTTGTTTTATCTCTAATTATAGTTCCACAGGAAAGGACTTTAATCGAATTTAAGTTAAATGACTGTAGTAATGAAACCAGTCATTATTGCGTTATCTTCCAGAGATGGTTAATCTCATATCCAGCTATTACATTTTTCCTAGTCGTCTAGATCTTAATCTTGGTTACCTTGTATTTCATTCAGCCGTCATTATTCAGCCGTGATCACACTAATCGACATTATAACATAACATACTCTAAGAATGCGTTGCATAAATAGCCATAATTATAATAAACTGTCGTTTTTCTCTAGATCATGATCACGCTTACAGCACATGCATAAAGAAGAGATTTGTTCATAGCATTGGTATTTGATCGACTTGACATTAGTATTAGTAATCGGTTAACCAGCCGGTTCATTGTGGAGAAAGAGAAAAAGAGAGAAAGAGGGGCAAGTTTTTATAATCTCTCCGATTAATAAAATATTTTCGCCGCTTGCTATATTCCTTAAATTCGGCATCGCGATGGCCGTGGCCTAGTGAGATCGAACGCGTACACCTTCGGCTTCCAATACCGATTTATTCGAACGCTTTGCCAGGCATGTACACGTTTGCACGATATTCCTTATATGCCCTGCATATAGCTCCACGTCTACCTAATCGCGTATACACAAGACGCCGGTATACAGTCGATATATGGAATATACATATGGAAGCACATACGAATACCCCTCGAGATTACCTGCCGACAGCGAAGGCGATTCTCGACAGCTGAGAGGTGGGCTACCGGAGAATCAGGGATAAAATGTAATTTCGACACGAGAGGTTTGTCCTTGCGCTATCGGGAAGTTATACTACAAGTCGAGGCGCGAGAATTCTTTCGATTGAACGAGGACAGTCGATTCGCTATACAACTCCACATTTTTTTTCATCACGACGTGAAAAAAAGAGAGACGAAGGTCTTAATTTATTATCCGGGTGTAAAGATTGTTGAAAATAACATATCTGGAATACGAAATAAATGAAAATTTTCGCGAATATAAACGTAATTAAATAGAAGTAATCTAATATAATAATAATCAAACAATAAACTTTATTAATAAATTTAAATAGATTTTATTCTTACAAGATTTTAATTTAAGGGATAATTCTCATTGATTGTATTTTTTAATTGATTATTTTTTATTCAAACGTTTAGAAATTATTAGAAATACTCCCGTCGGATCACCGATTTAATTAACTCGCGAGAGGCACTTTCGCGTACTTTATTTCGAAAGCATTGATCCGCTGACCGTTCGCGTTTTTCGTCTGATTGATCCCGAGAATCCTATCGAGGGTGTTTTAGAATTCATATCGATTCTGATTATAAATTTAAAAAGTTATGACTAGTTTTCATATAACGTAAAAAAAAAACACTAAATTAAAAAAGTTATGACTAGTTTTCATATAACGTAAAGAAAAACACTTTATATCTCCCTGAATTATTTGTGAAACGTGTCAGGAAATCTAAAGAATTTGTTGGAGACTCCTCTCCAGAAATCGATCAGTTATCGAAATTCTGAAAATCATATGCTAATTTCAAGATTAAGAACGTCATTGAGAACGTCATTCGCGTCGCACATTTATATGCAAAACTGCATAATATGCATACCGATCCATGTGCGCATTAAACTCCGAAGAAACAAGCTTGACTCAGCCAGGCAGCGGAGATCGATGGTATCGGACAAATTGACTCGATTGAATTGTATAAGTACCGTGTACGTGTCAACACACTATATAATCTGGTCATATATTACGATCCGCGAATGCGAGCCGCGGAGTTTGCGTTGGACGATGATTAACTGCCGCGAACCAGTTCGCGCTATTCCAATCATTCCAGATAGGTTAAATATTAACGCGATTATCGTTTTAGCGCCAGATGCGTAGTCCTTCGCCGAGTCCATGAAATTATGCACTTCACAATATTGAAGAATCTGCGATCTTGCGGCTTGCGGATGAATACGTTATACCCGGCAAGGAAACCAATATATTTATCGAATCTATGCATCAATTCCGTCTTATGTTAGTCGGATTTTCGTAATCCGTATTTGATAAACATGCTTGTTGCGGCAAATGTTGTATGAGCAGATTCCTGCGGAAACTGATAAACTCGAGGATCAAAGAGAGAGTTAACAAATAGAGAACTAATAAAGTGAAATATGATAGAGAATTAAACAAAGAGTGAGATATAAATTGATTAGCCTTATCATTTATTTGTCGAGTGCGCGAAAAAGCTATACGCAGTTATTATAAAGTCATTACTTTTGACAATAATAAAAACTGAATAATAAAAAAGAAAAATAAAAAATTAATGAAGGCTCATATTTTAGGTATTTTTATCGTAAATCGATCTACGTGGATGACAGAAATTTTGTAATTACAAGAAAGAACTGATCCGCGAAAACGATATCATTCCTAAAAGAACCGCGATTTCATGGGAAAATAATATACATAGATTAGCCTCTTCTCTAGTAGCGTTTCAAGATGCTTCCCATTTTAAGCGTATGATATATTTTAAGGAACGTGACGCACGGTGTTTTGAAGGCATATGAAGCCGGCGTCAAATAGACGCTATAAAGTAGGATCCACTCGAGGCTCCGAGCACTCGACGAGAGCATATCGTTGATAGTCCCCGAATTATGGTTCACTGCAAAACGGGAAGTGATATCTTTAGATAATATGATTATCTCCGTATAATGTGGCCGGATATAACTTTCGTGGAATAGAGATAGTTACCAAATAACGGCTATATTAATTTCAATGGCGTCAGTCTCTATATTGAGAAATCTATTAAAGAAATCTATTAAATTTTTATCAAAATAAAAAGATATATTTCTCATTAATAGATTTTAAATGACTTTAATTTGACGTATAAAAATATTTATAAATATTTATAGAGTTTCTTGTATATTATGAGTGCGAGAGCGTATTCTTTATTTTTTTCTCTCTCCCTCTATACACAATAGAATAGTATTTTTAACAATCAAGAACATAGCAGGGATTTTTATCGATTGCAGTTTTATTATCTAGTCAATTGTGTCGTTTTACGAGAGGCGATCAGAATGAACGGCCAACTCTGTCTCGGCATTTCATTCTTGTGGATTACCGTAAGTGCGAGACTATAACGTAATATTGCGAACGAGATGCGATATTATGCGTATCTAGAAGGGGATGGGGGGGGGGATCTTTATATAATGCGTTGCCGTGGAGAGCGGTATTATCGGTATTACATAAAGTAAGTGCGCGGCTATTACGAGCGCGCGCGAATTCGTTAATGCGTTGTTGGTTAATGTCATACTCGTCTACTTGCGGTCGTCATCGCACAGTGCTTCTCGGAAAGCAAGGAAACCGACGATTATTATTCGCCTCAAGGCTGCTCGACATAAAGAGAGACATATAGACGGATACACGTGGAAAAATATTCGCCTTAATCGATTAACACGCATGATATTGCCGTGGAAATGGTTTAAATCGGAACGAAATAATCATGGTATAATTATAATCGTTTAAACGTTTGTATAGTAATTATTATTATCCTGGGTTATTATTTTCAATTGTGTACAACGCGTGACAGCTTTGCATAAGTACTGTTAACCGCATGCTAATTGCGATAGTTGTAATTGGTAAATGATAATGTTAACGATACACTTGATAATCATTATTTTTTCCATGAATTTATAATGATATATAAGTAACTTTGTTGATATTTTAATATTCCATTACATCGAACTTTGTGTCACAATCTTATCTTGCTAATTATTATATTATCCTAATTATATTACATTAGTGATCATTGCAATTAATGAGGACGTGGCAATTACTTTTCATTGTAATATTAGCATTCTTAATCATCTGTCATCAATAGTCACTAATAATATACTTAATAAAGAACTATTGTTTGGATAATTTCAAGATATTGTTTCCACTGGAGCAAAAATGTGAAAGTATTGAAGAAGATAAAATTTTATGTATTTGAGAGGAAATTCGACTGTAAAGAAACTTCACTCGTTCTGAAGATTATTTATCAGAATCGAATTCTTCCTCCTCTCTCTTCTATTCTTCGTCCTCCCTCGTCATTCCCTTCATCATCTTTTTATCGACGAGGATGAAAGTTTTTCTTTAAACTCGCAAACGATTGCTTTATAACCTTCGCATAATTGAGAGTAGGTAGGTAAGCCGACAGCTTTCCATCCATTCCCTTCCTCGTATCATCTTCTCCGTGTCTACCGCGAATGTCTAATAAGATTGAAGAACCGCCCTCGGAGATTTCTGGAGCAAGGTTGTAAATTGCCCGGGCGAATACCGGGAAATATAATCTCGAAACGTTTCAAGTTTGCGCGGCCATTAAAGTCGGATCAATCGGTGATCTGAACAGCTTTTATACTCTGCTGCTGCGTCGCCGCAACATCAACAGTTAACTGTCGGTTAAGTTTGTTAATACAAGTTGAGTGCCGGAGTCAATTAGATACTTTTGTTTGCGAAGATTTTGCTAATGTTTCGCTATAATTTATAATGGTATACTAATGAGATTACTGGCATCTTGTAGCTTCGACGATCCTGATATTTGATATTAAACATCCATATCCATGTATATGATGAATGAAACATTAATCTTATCGATAATGAAAATATCGATAAAAATAATAATAAAAAATTGCATATTAAAATAGATAAAATAGTTTTCGCTACAGCATCGTACCGTGCTAAATTGACGAACGAATGATCGATTCAATGAACGTTCAATTCCGCAGTTAGAAATTTCAAATAAGGGTGATCGAAAAAATATCCCGTAAAATTTATTCATGAGACAACGCGATGTTTTAAGGATTACGCGCTTGCGTTTGCTCGATCGCGAATTTTTTTTTACGGATGTTCGCATCGCTGCTGCGAAAAAGTGCTGTCGCCTTGCGCAATCAAAGTGCGATGACATCGTTTGCGCGCGCGAACGACATTTCTCTCTCTTATCCGGTTCGAAACGGAACGCAGATGCAATCGGGAACTAGCTGGTCGGTTGAAAATTGCAGAGGCCTTGTTCGGGTCTGCCCTATCATTAGGTAGTTTGCAAATTTAAACAATGGTTTCCTACTACCGCTAACGCGAACCACCATCGTGGTGGAACGCACAGTTACGGTCGGTGTTACGCAACCAGCCGGGGAAGGATCACGTGATGACCCTGATTGGGAGCAAAGCCATCGGGAAAGGAGGCCCTCGGCCGGGAGTAAAGTAAAAAAATCGCAATCGAGCGCATAAATCGATAACGATCAGATAGCGTACGACTGATTGTGTCGTGAAAGTCATCCGACTGAAACGATTGGCTGTCAGCATAAAGACTCGTAATGACAATCTTATCGATTCGTCCAATAGTTTCTGTCCTGAGGTAAACGCTTAATAGTAATGTACGATTTGTCTTGAGATGATTACAGCATTTATCATTAATTATCCCGCTATTTAGTTAATGATTCTGTTTGTTTTTTTCTGTATGGCCTTGTGCAAGATATATGACAATTTTGCACACGTTTTTATAATCTATTCCTCTTGTCAAAGTAATAGGAAAGTTCATATAAATATATATATGACTGTACAACAGTTTCGACTTTCTTTTTAAATTTTTGCACGTAGAAAGAGATAATTGGAAAAAGTCTTTGTAGACACACGTTTGAATGAAATTCTTCATTGTTTCAACAAAACTTAAAAATATTTAGTAATGATTTCAAAATGGTATAATTAGAGCACATTGTCGTATTGACATACTTTTATTTCACACACACACACACACACACACACACACACACACACACACACGTTGCCATCGTCTCTATCGGCTTGGTGAATATTTGTCAAACGACCGCTTTGAAGTCGCCTGTGGACGGCAAAGTTACGGTTTCAAACACTAATCCGAGAATGTTTTACAATGTATGATTTTTGGCAATCAAAAGTGCATCGAACTTTAGAAGCGTTTTTATGAACTCAATTAGCACGATTACCTATCGAGATAAGCGATGATGAATGGATCGTTAAAGATTTTTGTATCTTCGCTTGACGGAAAAGCGATCACGTTAATCGGGTGAATGAGGCACGCGCCACATAGTGACGTCGGTAATTGCGTAATAAAAGGACGTCGTTCTATTTAATGTCCCGTATAATTAATCGGTGAATAAAACATCGTGGCCGCATGAGCGAAGCGACCGCGATGCCGTATTCTCAATTTCCTATATTGGTAACGTGGTTGGTAATAGAAGTGCGCTTCAAACAGGAAAGCCAGGCTAATCTCTCGATTTCTTTGTTTAACGCTCAAGGCGCGGAACTTTATCTTGAGCTATTTGCTCGTCAAATGTACTATAATACTGTATATTTAAGTATTTATTTTACTTATGATCTCTGGAAAAAAGGATTTATGTTTTTTATATAATTGTGATGATTATATCACGATTATATTATGTTTCCTTTTGTAGAAATTTTCTGAACATTTTAGTGTCAATTTGTTCTTGGAGAAAATTTGATTGCACGCTATCGAGTTTCATGATCTTTCAAATGTTCAACATTAAATGCATTTATATTTTAAACGCATATGGATTTAAATCTGAAATCAGAATATATTTTTAAAGTTTGCTTCAAAAAAATTATAGCGAGAAACATAATTGAAATTTTACGAATTGATTAAAATTCCAACAAAATAATTGCGTGCAACGCATTAAAATTAATTTTGATCACTCGATGCTTCATCAAATTACTCAGGAAATGGTTGTCAGATCGAAAGATACTTACGATTTGTGCATATTTTATGCAACGGACTCGTGAATCGATGCGAATTCTTTCGCGGCTACGTGTCTTGCATAATCGATTATTCCCGACAGCGTCTTAATTGCACTCGAATACGTATCAGGATCGAAGAAAACTCGGTCACAATGACACTTCGCGCTTACGACAACGACAATGACGAATTCGTTCGAGTGGACAGGTGTTCTAAATTAATTTCTGGACGAGAGCAGAATCGCGTCATCTTTCAGAAGAATCAATCTACGGCGGCTCATTAGCTTTCAATCGGGAATCGATGATGCCGGTGCGAAAATCGCGCGTTTCGCCATCGAAGTTAATTAATGCCTTTCTCCATAGACGAATTAATTACTGGATCGAGTCTTTTTACGAGTCTCTCGCGCAAATGGTCTCGAGCGACAAAAATAGACGAGGAACGGTCAGGCCTACATGTTGAATTGCACAATGTTTGCCGCTCCAGGGTCGGGGGTGATAGAATAACCACGAGACGTCTTAATTGACACGAGGGAATGCGCGAATACGTACAATATGCAGCCAGCCGTGCACATACATATACATGCATTGTTTCGTCTTCGCGAGAAACACTATACCAGACTAATGACATCGTTTGCGCCGCGAACTAATTATTCTAAGCGAACGAATGAACGTTTTCGCAATCGGCTCTGGTGCATTATTTTTGTCAGGGCAGGAATCGGAATCTTGACGATATTATGACTCCGACAATGCCGAACTCTTAGAAGAATGCAAAAATAGCATATTTTCGTAGACTATATAATTGAATGTAAATTAAGATATCGGAGATTGAGATGTGATATTAGAAGGATATAAGAAAATTGAAGCTATTTTAAATGGAGTTTTAGCATCTAATATGTAGGTTTAAATTACGTATTTGAAATTAATTATTTTTGATTAATTAGTTTTTATATTATATTTTTATATTACATTAAATGAACCGAAATTATTGAAGGTATATTGTGTATGCGGTCATTCTCGAAAGATCCATCGTTATAATATACATTTTATGACGCAGCGGAAAATTGTTCAAAATACGATCAACACAATGTCATTTCTGTGGCGTACTTTTGAGAGGATGCGACTGCCGACAATTTGTCTGCTAATTACACAAGAAGAAACGGCCGGTTCATAAAATTCATTAGTATACTAGAATAGATACTGGAAATGACGTGAGGTAATTAAAATTATCGGGGGTATACGGTTTGCAGTTTGTGGTGTGCGAAGCAGAAGCGAGATTTGAAGCAGGACCACTGCTCTTGTGTTTTCAGACGCTTAATCGAATGTAATCGTCGGTATTTGCGTAACGACCCAGAAAGACATAACAGTGATAAGAATAAAGAGCCGCAAGAGGAAAATCGGCTGGAGATTTGGATTCTATAAATAAACAACGAGTAATCTCTTTTATATACTAAATTATCAAAGTTTTATACATGACTCATGGGATATTATCACACACATATACACACAACTTTTTCAAAATCTTTAAATTAATTTTGCAACAGAGCATTATAATTTACTAATCATTGTCCTAAAATTGGGGTTATATAGATATTAAATAACGATATGTATACTTCAATGCAGCGAAATTCTCCAAATATATTGTGCAATTATAATAACGTACAACGAAGCAGATAGCGTTTATAATAATCGTCGCGGAGGTATTCTGATTTTCGTGGCGCGGGATGCGAATTTATGTGCGTGTGTCCCGGTCGCTCAAACGACCGCACATTTTTGTAAGTGCGACCAATGATGAATGCGGGGGATTGTTTTGTAGAAAGAACTACCAGGAACGTACGCGAAACGGACGAATGAAGCTGTATTTCACTTTTATGAGCGTTTTAACAAGTAAAAGGATTACGTATGCGAATAACATTTTACTGTCGGCCAGAGGAGCCTATACCGTCGGGAAATATCGAGCATGCGAAATTCTCGCACATGTAACATCTCTAAATGGTCCGGAAATGTGCGCCTAGTTATTTCTCAGCCCGTTGACCTATATATTTACCATTACGGTATATTTGAAGAAGTAAAAAAATTAAAACGCGCGCGCAAAGAGTGCAGTATATGTACAGAATATAACAAATAACTTTTGTAAAAAATTACTATATTCACATATTAAATAATCACATACTTTTTTTTACTACGAAATATTTTATTATTTGTTCTGCAAAATTCTATTTTCACGAAGGATAAAAGATGAATCTCTTTCAAACAATACTTGTTTCAAAATTATTTAAAATTACGAGGAAAAATTGAGATTTGCCAAACATTTCATTAAAAATAAAGGTATTTGTTAAAGAGTTTTTAATTGGGATATTTATTCGAATTGCGTCTGCGTAGAGATTAGATATTTTTCTGACATAGTGTATTTCTGATTTTACGATACATGCTCAACAAAATACTGAGAATGGCATATCGATTGTCATTGTTTGATTAACTAGAGAGTCCGGATGGAATTACTGATCGGCATGCTTGCATACTCAATTGAAAGCGACACAATATTATTCTTCGTTATAAATTTCGATATAAGTTTGCGTATAAGTTTTATCCAGTTGATAATAATCCGATACATATATATTAGAATATATATGATCGAACATAGCAACGCACTATCAGTGAAACTGTTGTCCTCCGGCTTTAATCAAATGATTATTCTGAGATCATTCTTACAACTGATGCCGGACCAGCGGCCGATGAATAAACACATAGTTGTAACTGGCTCAAGCCGGACTGACTTGTCCTCCTTCTCCAGTCTTCTTCTTTGTCCTTTCGAGAGAAGAACCACTTTTCTCAGTTTTTATTCCGTTAATTTCTAGGACATCACGGGGCCGCTTTCGCCGAGTCTTAATCTCTTTAACCGTGAATAATCTGCTATTCCGCGAGATACGCGACTGAGATGCTCGCGGCGGATCTCTTGCGTTTCCGCCAAAAGTTTTCCTCTCTTTGTTTCTTCAACCGGCATACAATAGTCCGTTTCTCCGTGATCTCGAACAATCCCGTGGAAGAGAACGTAAGATACCGCGAATTTCCCCTTTGCTCGTCATCTTTGTGAATAGTTGGCGGCGAAAGATTCACAGAACCGCTAAAGCGAGCTCTTTGGCTCTTTATATCATAAAGCCATCATTTATGCATATAACGAGCGTTTTGCGGTTACGCTTTTTGTATTATGTAAATTATACAAAACTGCATGCGGTTGCATTATCTTCGGTGTTTAGAATACGAATTTTCATCGGTTATGTCATCGTCTTGTTCGGCCGCTTTATTCGTAGCCTTGTTCGTGCGTTGTTATAAGATTCCCTCTTGTTACAATGTGTGATTCGAATGATGGCTTCAAAGTTTGATAACGGCGTCAGCGATTTTCTGTTTGTTTCGTGTATAAATTATCTTCGTGCCTATAGTCGCTGCACACGTGTGACCTTACTACGATCCGAATACAGTATACGTTTATATTCTGATTTGAATATATAATTTTACAGTTTCTTTTACAGCTCCTAAATGCGCTTTTTGAATATATTTTCGTATATAAATGTGATTATGTAGCTGCCGCTAAGTTTCATTTGGCATACGCACAGTTTGGTGTTAAAATCGTGAAATAAATATTGGTCGAGAATAATATCCATCTTAATTAGTCATGAATATTTCATATTTGATTTACCAGATTTATGAAATTTATATTTATATCAAAACTTTTTCAATCTCGAAACAATAATATAAGTGGGTTAATTGAAACTGCTGCAGTCTTTTTAATATATTCTTACGAAGAATTGTAAATAAGAAGAATTAGAAGAAGAATTAGAATTGTAAATAAGATTTATATACATTATTCATGATAAATCAATTAGATTAATATATTAGATTGTGGTTCATTTTCATCCGATATTAGAAATTTCGTACTACTTCACTGCAATTTTGCCTCAGGAAGATCGATTGGCCAATATCCAAAGCAACTTGTCGTTCGACCGTTGTATCTTACCGCGATGTTTTTCCTCGTTAACGGAAGGTGTGACGCTGCTGAAGTCAGTCGTTTGGAATGCCGTTTTAATCGCTAATTATTCGCAAAGAGCTCATCTTAATAAAAGTCGTAATATATTAAAAATGGATAATTGCGCAGCAATCCGATATTGCCCGATATCGTACCATAATAACGCGATGAATCGACGAACAATGATCGTTCAGATAACAGTAATTGTTCTTCTTTAAATATCGAACTTGGCGCGAGCAAACAAGGTAATATATATTTTTTAATTGGTTTTCACCGAAACTAGTACGCATAAAATACACATTGTGTCGCGCAAACGCGAGCTACAACCGACGTTTTAACGACTGTTGACTGTTTCCGACGTCGAAAACGTCATCTTTTTTATTTGACGATCCTATAAATACATTTTACTTCGAAGCACTAAAATAATTAGTGCTTCGTTTTATATTTTCGCGCTTTTGTTCAAATCGAGTACCTCAGAAGATGGACAATTTGTCCGTCGACAATTACAAACGTCTGTATAATTGCTATTTAAGTACATTTTCTTTATTTTCATCTTTTAGCATTTTCAGACAAATGATTAGAGTGGACAGATATATAGTGATGCACTTCGGCAATAACTTTAGTAAGATGTAAAAAAAGATATATATATATATATATATATATATATATATCTCGGATTTGTGAGAAAAAAATATTATATTTTACGAAATGTAATTTTCTTCCTTTTTAAGAAAGATGCTAGGAACTTTCTCATAATCATTTGTATATGAAAAACAATTAAATGTTCTCTATATATAAAAATTATGAGAAGGTTCTCTTAGCATCTCTCTTAAAAGGAAGAAAATTACATCTCGTAAAATATAATTTTTTTTTCTCACGAATCCGAAAAATGACAATATTATATGTGTAAAGATATTAAAATATTACCCAAATATTCGATACCATACGCGATAAATCATTCGACTCGAGAGTTCAGTTTTACATATCTTAACATTATCGCCGATAAATCAAGCACGTTTTCTCCAAAAAGTCGCGGCTTTTTATACAATTTAACACGACGCAAAGAAAAAGGAACATAATGTACCGTTCGGAGTCAAGTAGCGTAGTTTATGCTTGCTTTTATGATGTCTCATATTTACTGGAGTTCCTCCTTCAAGAAAGAGAGTGTATCCTCCTGACAGAATCTCAACCGTCAAGTTATATTCGCTGCAGCAGTTCCGGCTAACAGAGTATATGTTTTGTTTCGCAAGGGAAATAATTCCATATTTTGTTTCGATGTAGGAACAAAAGTTTCCTCGTCGCGTGGCCTTCGTCTTCGGTCTTCTTTCAGACTGCACGTGTAACAATATTTTCATCTAATTTTGCAATATCTCGCGAGATACCGTAATATGCATGGTATTATTATGAATATCACATATCGCGCGAGGCAAACACTCTATGAATTACGAATTCATGAAACATACATAAGCGAAGGATAGCGATTTGGCGGCCGTATATTAAAAAGAAGGAAATGAGATTATCGGCATTGTCTGTTGTAAATTTATAATATGCAGTATTAAATGTCTTGACGTAACTAATCTTTCAATAAAATTTCGATTATATTGAAAATCGATTGAAATTATGTGAAAAACACGGCTTTTACTACAGTTACAACTATATTTTCGATATTAAATAATTTCGCAATTATCTACAATTATCTTCTTTTCACTATTTGTGATTGAGAAGGAATACAGCAGTTCTATACCGGTACTGAATCATCTCTTTCGTCTACATTTTGCTCAAAAGACATGTTTAAACAATCAGGTATAGAAAGTTCGATCGACCAGCTCGTATCGATGTCATATCGATGTTGTATCAATGGTCCTTGTTAATTGCTCATTGGATGGATCTCCATTAACGCGATATCTACAACAGACCCATGCACATGTTCGGGATGTTCGGGATAATGAACTGCTGACGGAGTGACATTACAGCCGACTATGTGGCACGTGTTATCGGATATTTCGATTATCATTTATATTCAGGCCTAAAGATCAAAGAGCACATTTCATTTAGGTGCCCAAACCGTGAAACGGCCTTCTGGATTTTTTTATATCCATATTAATGTTTTCTCATGTTTACAAATATTTTATATCAGGTAGAATTAATTTTTACTATGTTAAATAAAAAAATTATATTTTATATCTCTGTTTAAGAAGAAACTAAAATTGTTATACATGACAAAATAGATGTTTCTCACACAAAGTAATATATATATATATATATATATATATATATATATATATGTATATATATATGTAAATATACATATACGTATATATTTTAATATTTAGTATATAGTATTTGATTTAAATTTGTGTTTATATTTTAGTTTATTGCATTTTTACGTTTATGTTAGATATATATTAGATATAAAAATATTTAATATATTTGAATTTTTAAAAATATATTACTTAAGATTTTGTTTATGTTCTTGTAAATATATTACAATATCAAAACTACATTTTTAGCAAAGTTTTTAAAATTATTATGGGGATAGTAGTTGAGAGAGACAAAAGAGAATAGGCACGTTTAAATAATGAAACTATTAATTCGGTTGCACGCTCTCTCGCTGTGTCACATTCGAATAAAATATACGGGTTAGATGGAAAGCTTCCGTGAATTCTATTATGCACGTACCTGATCTATACAATAACGATCGGGAAATGGAGCACCGTCGACGATTATTTGCACAATTTAGCAGCTAGATATTAGCGTTACATGTCGCGCGACACTAACGACAATCATTGATTACGCTCGTTCCGCCGTAGAACCTCCGTGGAAGATATCGCTGGCATTAACGGGGGCGCGAATTAAAGTTTCAATGCCCACGAGATTCCCTCGGTCTGGCGGAATCATAGAGGATGCTGCGAGAGGATCCGATGTCCTCCGCACGCTCCCGGTAATTAGCTAAGATTCCGAACGGAAGCGCGAGGCAATTTCAGCCAATTGAACGACAAACGTCGTCGTCGTCTAGTATAGTATTTCGCGCGTTATGGAACGGCGGGTTCTGTACACTGTGCACGTTTAATATCGGCCATTTGATACTGCCATTTGCAGTACCGCTCGCTCGTTTTCAACCGCGCGGATTCGTTACGTTAATTCTTTCCGCTATCAAAAAAAGTTTTTTTTCTTGAGAATTAAAAATTACTCGCGCGGGCGGCTGGGCAGGAAATTAAATTATGACGATTCTTCCATGAAGCGCGCGCCCATCAAGGATGAATCTTCTATATCGTGCGATCGATATATCTTAAAATAATTAAACATAACAGGAAGAAGTTATAGTTCATCGAGCTTTAAATGTTATTACTTGAAAGTGAATTGGAAGATTATATTTAGCACTGTGCAGTTGAGAATAAATTTTCCGAACTTTGATATATATACATATATATAATATTTCCGATATTTCTTAACGTTGTGTTACTTATTGTTAGATAAACTTTCGCTAACATAAACTCGCGGAATATACTTTATTGTTAGATTTTTCGTCTGACTGAAGGTAGATTAATGGCCAATTCCGCAAGAATTACCGTTAATCGTAGATCGTCCATTTATTATCGTCCGGTAGACAGGAACTCTTGAATGCTTATTGTCATTCTAATCGATACATTTGTCCTGAAATGGACACATAAAAGACTTGGCGAGCGCGCCAAGATCCTCCGCGAGGAGTCGATAGCACACATTCGGACGAATCGTGGTTCGCCATCGATATAAGGCAACACTAGCAGGAAAGCTAAAAGCCTAAAAGAGGCCTTTTCCTGAGGCCGTAAAGACCCGCACTATTTCGTCTTAGGACAAGCACGGCTGCCTCGCGGCTGTATGTACATCTGCATGTATATGACTAGATCCGTGATTCTTGTGCAGAGCCATTGAATATTCCGCGCGACCTAGATCGATCGAAACCGCGAGCGACGTGTGTTAGCTGCTGGTAGGCCGCTGTAGGTCAAACGCGCCCTTTTGTGATCCTCGAAATCTGTCCTGCGACCCGCGCTCCTCGACAGCCTGAGCGATGTGCTATACGGATACGGCAGATATTTTATTGCGGCACACAAAGACACTAGTTCATATTGCTGGAGCCCCGGGTCGCAGTCAAGCCGAAAAGTTTCGGGTTGCGGGTAAGCTGACACGACTCTGGTGATCTATGCTCGCTCGCTCAAGTCACTATTGTCATTTATCATTTTCACTACCACGATATATATTCCGCGCGCGAATGCATAATATACGGATTTGTATAACAAATTTATTTATAATAGCACACGTTTATGCGTTAAGCGACTGTTAAAATTAAGATTTTTATCATACTAATTCAGAAATGGATGACATAATCGGAGAATTATTTTTTATACCAATCTGAAAATAAATCTGAAAAAAAATATTTTTTTATTTGTAACTGTTTCTTTTTAAAATATCTAAGTACTGGTGACAAACGCATGTTAAAAATTTTTTGACAGTTTGTAAGATAATCGGTCTTGTAGCAAAAAATATTTCCTGATTGCTAATTATTTATGGACTATTTGGAAAAACATTTTATATTCTTTACTTTTGTGCAAAAAAATAAATATTTTAGAAATATTTTAAAATTAAATAAATATTTTAAAATAATGTTATAAAATAATATATAAAATAAGTTTTTTATACTTTGTTAAATTATAATTTTAACACAAGTTATTTATGTTTGATTATTTCTCGGTGTAAAATTAAGCAAAATTGAATTCTCGTAAGGCATAAGTATTATGCAGACATTTGTCTCTTTTATAAAGCATACGGGACGGATCTCACGCGCGAGTTTATTCGAGCAGACTTAGATATGAGGCTGTACCTGAAACCGGTATTTCTTAGTAGAACGTGTTTTCCAACCGGAACGAATGCGATAGCGCAAAATATTGATGCGGCCTGTTGAATGAGATCAGCTGATAGGCAAAGGACTTACCGAAAACTGGAGCAAGGATGGATGACCCAGTGACCTGCGGCTTTTTGCCTAATCCGTTCCTTCATAAGCGCCTTCTTGCTGCCGAAAAGCTTCATGGCCAACTTGTTGTCCGTCGGCTGGAACAGAGCCTGAAGTTGATTCTTCAAGAAGCTCTGCTTGACTTCCTGGCCCGGGAGACCCGGGCCCGGCTCCTCCTTCGGGGTGCCATAAAGAGACACGTCATCCACCCCGAAGTGAACCTTCCCACTGCCTTTGTAATTCATCTCGTTGCCTGTAACACAACGATAATCAGTGAGATCAGTGTCGGCAATCAATACAACCGTTCATTATTTGGCAATCAATTTTATCGCCATCCGAAGCGCCTGTAAAATTTCGTATCGGCCGATAAACCCGGGCTGAGTCGTACAATAGCTGTTGGCACGGGACAAATCGCGGATTGTTCACAACCATAACCGCAAACTCGCGACACGATTGCGCCGACGCGTATGGCTTAATGTCATTGTCCGAAATATCTTTATAGCTTGTGAACTTGACGATACTTTGTGTAAATCTTATGGGACTTTCTAGAGTTTATAAAGTGGGGCGACGAGTTACATGCACGCACGCATGCGCACGCACACACACATACACACAGACACACAAATAAATACATTTATTTGTGTGTTCTCTTAAAAACGTTAATTGTATTTAATAGCCTGATAGCTTCAAACGACTGGTAATTTATGATCAAAATATCCGCACTTGAAAATCTGACGATATCATATTTCATAATATGTCAATTTTTTTAAATCTCTTATTTTGATGTCACATCCGTATTTCTACGTCTTTAAAAAATGAGAACATTTTTGGGAGCCAATTTATTTTATACACACATCAATAATATGTGAACGATTTTCCTAATTTTGCCTTTAGTACGTTAATATTTTAATTAATTTCAATATTAATATCAATTTAACTTTGTAATTACAAATCACTCTCACCTGAATAATTGATGAAATATTTCTACATAAATAATTATATTATATACATCTATTATCTCTTCTGCACATGTACATATTTATAAAATCCATTGATTATATTATCAATTCATAATATTATGTGTTTTTTTATATTTTTATCAGTTTTTATTATTCTTTAATTTTAATTATATTCATGTTTTTCATACGCACTTATTCAAACATTGATTTAAGAAGATTGAATAAAAATTCAAGGAATGTTCACACATATACACATTTTCGGTTTTTTTTTTTTTTTTTTTAAAATAAATACTGGCAAAGTCGATAGCGATTGACGAACATGTAAACATTACGCTTTCTCAACACTCACTGGATCTACGCGACTTATAAACGCTCCATAACGTCCAAGTGGAGATAAGCTCCTCGTATGATCTTGTCCACGATCCGATATCCTTCGATTTTAAACCGTTTTGCAACGGATTGATGCCTTGTTGCAACAGTGGCTTTTCTTGCGCCGTGGAAGCGCATCCTCCTTCCTCGACGTGTACCGTCATAACAAGTTCAGACGAGAATGTGAAGTAAACGCGGAGAATCGCGCTGACCCGGTCGAAAGGCAGATACCGCGCAAGAATCACTTTAGAGCAACTAACGGATCAAGGACGCAAAGATGCGCGAGAAGAGACGCGTATCTACTGACCGGTTTTAGCCGGACGAACGAATACATATGCCCGTTTCTTTTTTTACATATGTTGGTATACGTTAATCCATGGACGCGCTTCACCATAATCCCTGCCGATGTGTATCACAGTGGCGTAAAAGATCCAATATTGCGACTTATTGCGCCCGTCACACTGTATGATATTTGAGACAGAACGGAATGGCGTTGTTGCGTTTTAATCATGACTAGAAAAGAGGACGATAAATGTAACAACGTATCGTGCAATTGTTATTTGAGAAATTTTATTTGCCGGTATCCATGTTACACTTTAAGTGAAATTCAAATCAGCACGACACTCATGTTTCTGAAACGTTGTAAAGAGTGGAATTTTTACGAAATTCCAATGTTTACGTTTAAAATTTATGCGTCACTGTGTGATGTCTAGATGTCAAAGATGTATTTTATTCAAATCTTTATAATTCTCTTTCTTTCAATATTCATGTAATTTTTACGGATAATATTCAGATTTCTATATATCCAGAATGTAAAGATTCGAGCCCGAAACGATTTAGATTTACATGTTGCTGTGGCATAAATATAGCTGAAATCATACTGTGTATTACTCTACGGAATTATTTACATAAGAAAATATATTATCGTTTCAGAAGAACTTACAATTGAGAGAAGTTTATATTATTTTAATGAATACACTTGTGAATGTGTGAGATTCACAGAGGGCCTATATTCACCCGAAATGTTAAAAACATCAGACTTTTATTATATTCCAAGAGATCGTCATGTATTTTCCATTTCTGTAGAAGATCCGCTTATATCTACAGCGAATATTACATGATGCATTCAAACCGGAAAGATGAGATGCCTATAATGGACTATATTTCGATGCGAGAGAATACAATGTTAAATTTGCATTTGTACTAATGGCATAAAGATGTCACTAAAAGTTCCGTGTTACTATTGCCTGCGTTGTTAATTTATGTGAGAATTAAGTCATATTTTAAATAGTCAGTTATCCGGAAACAACTTCGAGTATGGTAATCATTTCTTACGTAATGTATTATGCCGCATCCTACATTTATGAGAAAGGTTCTGGAATATTTAGACTCTCTCTCTCTCTTTCTCTCTCATGTTTTGCGATATTTGCCGTATTGCATCGCGCTATCGATTTTCGCTTCGATATTATTTGTATCGTGTGTTCGATAATCTCGCTTTGCATTTCAATTATTTTCATGACTATAAAATAGTGCGATCTTCTTTCCATCGCCATTAGCCGTATCGAACACATTTCGTTACTAAGTACATCACGCTGCTTGCTTTTGCGTATTGTATGCGGTGGACAATATGCGGTTGTTACGCTTGTGTATACACGCGTGTCATGGGACTGATAAATGATTTATGAAATTTTACCGCAAACGCCACAATGCAGCAATCATACATTCTCGCCTGTTCACGAGAAACGAATTTAATTCGACGTTTATTAGCGTTTCGATCCAATCGCGCGACACAGCGGCCCATTGCGCGATATAGCGTTACATTAATAAGTATTATTGATCGTAAATCGTCAAAACTTAACGAATAATTTCACGGCCGGCGCCTGGCAAGTAGTAATTTAATCTGGTCATAATTTATTCCCGTCGTTAGAACGTCGCTGTATCGCGGCGACATCATAGAGTCGTCTTATTTTTATTCGTTATTCCTAAGAAGTTCACTCGTGTAAGGACCTTAAGCTCGAATTTATAACGATTCCGCGCCTTAAACGTGCTTACGTCTTGCATTTTACGTGGATAAGCGTGAAATATTTCTGCGTAAAACCGTCCGTTTCTATCGTTCATTTGAGCGTAATATTTCATGCGATATTAATGGATAGCGGTAATAACGAATACGGATGGTGACATTTATACGATCGAATAGCGTTACTGTATTTAAATACAGGGATTCTCCTGAAGGTATCTCGTGAAGTGCAGTGTTAATACATTTAATCACGTATAAAAATGATATAAAATTTGCGCCGTTATAATTAATCAAAATATTTAATTTCGAAATAATTGTCGCAGTACACACATTTGCTGCATGGCAACTATTTGATCAATAAAGACGACTCGCGGATTTTCATCGCAAATAATCGTGTTTTGCATATGCAAATATGCGCATTTATGAAATGTTTGTATTGTTCGAGGAAAAAAATCACAGATATCACAGTCATGATTTTTTTTTTTTCTTTCAAGAAAAAACGATCTAAAATGTTAATCAATGGCTTACCTGTATCGCCCAGGAAATCAGTTATGAGCAGAGTCTCGTCGTCTAGAGCAGTGACGAGGCTGTCTGTGCAAGTGTTGGTGTTCTCGATGCTGATCTTGATGCTATCATCTTTGTTGAGCCGTGGATGATTGTTCGCGGCGGGGTTATTACCGGCGTGGCAGTTGTTGTTGCCGACCTGCTGCTGGCCGAGCTGATGATGGGGAGAGCGCACAGACTCGGTGCTGCTCGTGTGCAAACTCACCCCGGTGGTCGCTCTTCCGTTCACCAGCCGTAGGCTCGGTGCCCGTCGACCGCCGCCTCCTCCACCGCCGCCACCGACGCCGGTCACAGAACGACCGCCGCCGCCCTCGCCCTCCCTGCAACAGATCGGTCGTTCAACATCCGTTCGAATACTTTCTCAATTAATTTCTTGCAAGGGACAAATTGTACTCTAGATGAAGCTCGAATTCTTTGAAAAATATAATCCCCCCCCCCCCAGCTTTGCTAGATTTTCTTCAACTGTACAGAGTGTTCGAGTAATGCATTTAACGTGATTCTTTGGTGACAAAACATTTTTCCTCCGCCAAAATTCGATTGAACGTCATCTCTTTTTATATTTTTTTGAAGAAAGAGACTACGACTATGGTCGAGGCAACTCTTTGTCGCTTCGTGGAATACATCAAAGCCCGATTGTAGAATTGGAGCAACAACGCGGCACAGTACCTTGCGACGAAGCGGTTCTTGCTCTTCGCGTATACATATTATTATGGAAATATTCGCAGCGACATTTCGTATGTAGCATGGCGATTCGTTGTAATAATGGATGCCGCGACACGTGCTTCGGTATATTTTCCAGCAGTATTTCACAAGAATAAGAATATATTAAAAGAAAAGATTTCGAAGACATAAGTGTCAAAAAATGTGTAGATAAATGTAAATTATTTTATTTTTTAATTAATTTTAAGAGTTTAATTTCAATCTCTTGATTTAAGAAATATCAGTTTGTTCGTCAAAATATGTCCGTTATGTTCTATGCATACAATTCTATAATAATCTATTTTGCGTAAAACGTTATAAATAGAGATAATATTTTATAAAGAGCTTAAGGTTCTCGTTTTTAAATAAAAAAAAATAACTAAACGTAACTAAATCTAACAAAGATTTCTCACAAAATAGCATAATAGCGTATACTTTTTATAACAATACATATATTTTCAAAATAGATATTTGTGCGAGTTAGGTAAAAGATCTATAATGATCAATTACGCGTTATGCCGATCGTCGCTGGTATTGACAGCTCGTTTGATGTGAAACCTGATACAGTAATGCCGGTAATGCGTTTTCTCGTCGTGACATCGAACATATAGTATATTACCAACGTGCTCCACGAAATAGAGATCACGGAATCTCGGCATTTCGCGCGATATTGTAAAGTCGAGGACGGCAATAAATAAATATTTTCTCTTGTGTATGAGAGTCTGGAACCATTGATGCAACAGTAGATTTTCACTAGCATGCAAGAAAGGATGTTTATTTTTCTCGCGTACTATACAGATATCGATACCGTCAACTCAAATGCGCGAGCAGGATATCGAATGCAGCAAAAGTGGAATGTTATCGCTCTCTCACGCTTTACGCGCCATAAATCAAATCCGTGCCCCGAGATCAAATTGCGTTACCGAAATTGTTAGGAATCACAGCTGATGGCAAGGACAGTTGAGGGCAATCTACATGGAGGCAACTTTGTCGATTCTGATCACGTCCCGCAGAGCACACAAAATCATTCAGCTATTAAACGGCCATTCACAGAGCGTTGAAGCTCCCTCCCCGGATATACAAAATTGTCGTGCATTTTTCGAAAACGTTAGAGATATTAAATCTGTTTCTATTTCAAGATAAGCTTAAAATTTTGTGAAATTATTTGATCGTGTGATTGATACATATCTCTGAAGTTATTAAAAACCGATATTTTAGACCCAAAATTGAGAATTTTTAGATTGTATAATTAGAATTAAACATATTTAGATGCGCGTCTGGCCATATTTATTACTATTTTATAATTATATAAATTTATTAGTATTGAGAGAATTCACAAAATAAAAATTACATAATGGCTAAAACAAATTAGTTCATTAGACCAAATTGGAAAGCCATTCAGGAGAACGTGTTGGAAACAACACGAAATGAAATTTTATTATCTGTTGACGAATTTGACTGCAATATTGATAAATTATTTCTACCGCAATTATATAGCGATATACAGCTCCCGTAGGATAGGTTTTATCGAGCACGCACTCGTTTTGTTCCCCCAAGCAATAACCGAAAATAATGCAATTTCCATCACGCTCCACCGTGCCGCACCAATCGCCGCCCGTCCATCCATACGTATTCGACGGAAGAAAAACAAATTGTCGGAAATTTTATCACGTCGATCTAAAACGCGGCAGAGTGCGGCCGCATATTAAATTGCAAAGCACGTCCATGATAATTGCAAGTGACGTGACGAGCAAATAAATCAGCGAGACATCGAAAATAGCGTCGAAAAGACATGTAAAAATAATCCACGTCCGGTCCACCTTGCGCGCATTTCGTATTTATAAAGTGAAAGACGTTCCCGCGTTTCTCTGAAAGGGGTAGTTCATGAAGGAAGCGATAGCAACAATAGACAAGCGAGAATAATCAATGAGAAGTGTTCTCTTGAGACACACACACACACACACACACACACACACACACACACACACACACACACACAATGAAAGGGCGGTGAGATACGAATATATATACAATATGTCACGATTTTAATATATAAAAAGTAGTAACTATGTAGACTTTGCAGTGATGTAGGGCAAAATTGCGAATGTAAGCTTGTCATTTTTTTCAAGAAATATCTTTTCGAGCTTTGATTTCTTTACAAAATTATAATGCTAATAAAGTAGTAAATAAATTGAAAGAAATTTTTGGTACGCGAATAAATTGCTTTGCTTAGTACATAAATGTGTGCGTTTAGTATTTCTCTAGATACATTCTTCATTCTGTGAATAATAGTTAAATATTCCTATTAAAAATATTTTTATTAAGCATATTAATTTCTACTATAGTTTTATAAAAAGTAAAAAAGTGTTCTCTTATTCTTTACTTTTTTATAAAATTATAATAAAAATAAAATTTTATATATATAATAAATATTAAATTATATATTTTAATTATAAAACCCTGTTTAGCAACAGAATATTCTCGACAATTTTCAACAATCTTGAACTGAATCTTACTTCTTATTTAAAGCACAACAGATAGTCGAATTGTAGATTTTAGTGTAGCAATTGCAACGGATTATAGCTGATATAGATACGTGCACGTGTTCAGCTTTTATAGAGCTAAATCTTGTCTAAAGAAATCCTGCTCGCCGCGATGCCATTGTATGCATCACCCGATATGTATGTATATGTATATATCCGTATGTATACACACATGTAACTGAACTAACCTCTAGCGAGAACACTGGAATCTATTTTAAGAAACCTCCCCGCTGGGTGATGCGGTCGACCGCGGCAAAAAGCATCCGAGTTGAGATGTATGCGCCTCTCGAAAATCCACGACTGTCGGTGAGAAAAAGAGTGCCAAGATTTACTTTCGATTACTACAGCTTTTTCAATTTGTCAAATGGTGGATCGAGAGAACGACCTGACTGGCTGTTTTTAACGAGGTTGAATGTCGAATGCGTGCTTCCGCAGATGTTATTGAACGAGGTACAACAGATCCTCTGTCAGGCATTTCTCACTGACAGTGGATTTTTGAGAGGCGCTTACATCTCGATTCGGATGTTTTTTTGCCGCATCACCCAGCGGGGAGGTTTCTTAAAATAGATTCCAGTGTTCTGGCTAGAGGTGTGTATACATACATACATACATATATATATATATATATATATATAAGTTATTTTAAATGTTCTAATTTTTTGACGTTATATATTTGAAGGAAATCATGTGGAAAAGTTATTTACAATATTCTGAAAAAGAGAAATTATATTCGAACTGTATCGTAGAAACTGTCTGTTTGTCTTATACTGTGTATGCTGTGTATAGTGATTGTGCCTTCACTGCACGACTTCAATTTATCATGTTCTCTATCGAAAGGCAAATTGAGTCGAAGGTAAATCAATATTGACGTCGCATCTTGTCTCGTTGCTGCAGATGAAATTTGTAATATGCAGCAAAATCCTCTAATCGCGAAATACTCAAATTTAATTAAGATAGCACATATAGTTAGGCGATTTAAACACTTCCGGTTATCAATACAGGTGTAAAGAGACTGTTGTGTATTAGTAGCCGCGATTCAATGAATAGTGAATTATATGTATTTTAAATAACGTAATAAAAATAGAACGTAACTTTTTCTGCTATGTAGATTATGTTTTTGTAGATTGTGGTTACATAGGAAACCGGTTTAGATCAGCATCTTTCATCAAGGCTGATTAGAACGCTGTATAAAAGCGAGATTGCTACATGATTTGTTAAAAAACTATGTCTAGATTTTTAAACTTTTTTTTAACGCATTTACAATGTTTTCTCTGCATTTTTAAATTTGAGTATTCTGAACATCGTTATGTAAATGACACATGATAAACCGGTGAACTGCGTGATAAACTAATGAACTACGCGTCTATATTTTTAAAGAAAGATATCGCATTATACATTCTATTATACATCGCATTAGAATAAGAAAGATAAAAAATTAATATTAACTAATGACGTGGAAATTTTTAAGTAACATTTTTTTGTTTGATATTTGAAAGAGAAACAGATTTGCATATCATTTACATGCTTTATTCTAATGATATCATAATGCGCAATTTTGGATTTTACATGATATTTTTATCTATAATATGTGATATTTAATATTTTTATGTCTGTTAACTTTTTCATGCATGCAATACATGAAGTTTGTTTTTTCTATGATTTTATTCATAATTATATATACCTTTCGATTATGATCGTTTATGATTGTACAAGCAGCTAATTAACTAGACTCGACGATGCGTCAATCAATGCGTCTAACAAGAAAAGTCAGTTTTCCTTTTAACGTTAAAAGTATGCACTTAAAATCTACCTCGTGAAAATTACAGTTTTTGTATAATTGCGACTCTATGATATCTTGATGAATGTCTGTTTAATCTTCTGCTAATCGCATCTTTTTGCGTTTCATGACTTGTCACATCGTACAGATAATATGTGGCATAATGTGAAATATGCTTTAATTTCCTACATAATGGCAAAAAATCATATTGTGTTATACAAAATATTTGATTTTTTTAGGTGAACTCTCCGGAGAGTGGCCGTCATTTGCAACGCGCGCGCAACTTATTAATATATTCAACATTAAAAGTCTTAGTATTTAATCTTTGAATTGAGAAAAAGTAAAGTTTACTTTAAATCAACTAAATAACAAAATTTTATCTTCCAGTTTCACTCTGGAAGTTTAATCCACTTTTCTTTTTTTTTTCTTTTTTTTTATAAATCTTGCAATGTTTTGCTGGATTTAAAAAGCTTTTATTTCAAATTTTTGATTGTCGGAAACATATATACCGGATATCGGAATACCGTGTTTTTTTATACGTACTTCCTATACAACTTTCTACCATTTCGGTCTATAATGCCCATATTTGTTCGACACAGAGACCAATAACAATTTCGGCACAATGGCGTTCTCCAATTTGAACTTGAATATATACCTTATGCGCAACAAAAGAGCAGAGTCTTACGAAAAACTATTATTCGTTGTTATTGTAATTGTGCTGTACTAATTAAAGGAATGTAAACTGTCTCTGATCAAACCACAGTCTAAATGCAGATATTACTTTGCATTTGCACAGTGGCGATTTATATCTTCACATTTTTCTATCGTTTTATATTTTTAATGGATAAAATTTGAAATCGTTCACGTTAGATTTTGAAGCGTTTAGAAATACAACAACCATTTTGACGCGATCGTTCACAGATTGCGTGTCATCTGACTGTCGAATTGACATCACGATGCATATCTATCGATTGCACAAAAATAGCATATCGTCGGTGATAACTTTTAATTGCCTCCCATTTAAATGCAATCCAGGAATGAAGAGAGAGATACAATGATCTATTTGTATCTCTAAATATCTCTAATTTCATATGTACAATATATGCGTACATGTATACATAACTTCCTATGTTTTATAAGAAAATGAAAAAAAGAAAGAAGAATAAATTAATTTATTCTTTTACGTATATTACAGTAACAAAATTAAATCTGTTTAAGATTTACTTCCCGGGCCGTTTTTATCATTCTAATGAGATTGGGGAAATTTTTTCAAATATTATTCGTATATGTTATAAAATTCTCTGGTTATATATTTTTAATTATTTTAAAGAGTAAACTTGAGATTAAACACTTTGTGTATATCTGCAATGTGACACGCTCGTTGAGATTCGAATTTTCTTGGCGTAAAGCCGCATCGCAGGTCGAGCTTGAAAGCTCGAACTAACGAGTTGAAATGAACAGAACCTTTCACATAGTACATAAATATGCCCACCGTGGCTCCCCGGCAATTTATAACTGCGAATTTATGCCGCTGGGACGTACAAACTCCTCGTCATAGCGCATTAAACGTTCCGCATATTAAACGCTCCGCCGCTTATGAGTAACAATATGATCCCAAGTGGCATTAGTTAGGAAGAAAAAACATTTAATGCAACCTTTCTTTTAAAACAGTTCTAGAAAGACAATATTAGCGGAACCTTTCACACTGAATATAATACAAGATCCGTTTTTAACGACATAAAACTTAAATTGATAAAAGAAAATAGAGAATTCGGAGAGAGATTATCTGTTAAATAAAAAAAAAAGTTACGATATTTTGAGATTATGATGCATTTCTTTGAGAAAAATAATTAAAAACTTGAATATTTTGTAATTTGATTCTAACGAAACTTGCAAAAAATACTAAATATAATTCATATATTTTTAAGCGAAATAATTAAAAAATTTTCTATGTTATAATTTTATTCTTATAAAATAAATAAAACCTAGTCAATATATTATATATAAAATATCAGTTTTATAATTTTTATTTTTAATATGCTTTTTAGCACTTATACACGCCAGAATGTATATGTATATTGTCATATTTATTCACGCACACGAATATATCTAACAGAGTACAACCACAAAGTGATTAAATTCGTGCTTATGTTGATGTATGTTTGTCATACTGATCTCATATATGTGTGACGCTTACTTCAGGATAATTTGCCAGAATAATTATGCCAGAAATCAAATAACTAAAACACCAAACAATACACTTTAAGAGCATGAGCAACTGACAGCATCATGTAATCACGATTGATGCCTAAATTACTATATTATACGAATCTCTATCACGTCTTTATTTATTCTCGAATAAAAGTAGGACATCGAATTTGTGAGTTGACAGTTATGTAAAGCAAATCTCAATCAATCAATTAGATACAACATGATGGCAAAACGATGATATTACATGTTATAATCTACAAATGTGCTATATCTACTAGCACAATATCATTGCACAATATTTTTAGTAAACAATGAAATATTTTAAATCTGATCTTATAACAATGCAGCGATATTGGAATACTTTTGTAGATTGATTTTATACTAGCGTGTGAGGTTTCGCATGCTATTGAATTCACGATTATTGAAAATCATTCTGTTCGCACAGCGAACATATGTTTGACACGTTTTTCATCGATGATAGACATGATATGTTCGCTGATCGAATCATGCATATCGAGATCAAAGGATTACGCGGTAACGATGCGTAAATTTTTCGTTATAAATTCGCAGTCTCTCACTGCCAAATTTTAAGCTCCGAATTTGTCTTGTGGCAAGTCGGCGCGCAATTTACTTCCGCGCAATCCCTTGAGGCTTACTCTCTCGATTGCCAGAAAAAAAGCGAGCTTTACTGACCCACTTATTGCACGCGCCAATTCGTTTGAATTAGCAGTACCTAGTTGTATACTCCATGAAACTCAATTTTCACGCCAGTTTTTCGCACTCACGACTATTTGCATCACCGTAAAAATATTTAATACGTCTGCATAATATTAGTCATAATTCCAAAAATATGCAATTAATAAGAAAAAAATGTTCACAATGATTCATTGCATTATAATATTTAGTTTGATTAGTTAAATATTAGTTAAAATAATTAAATATGTATACAGAAATACAAGAATTAAAAGGAAGTTTATTATGACAAAAGCATTAATTATTTTATATTATAATTATAAAATTTTTTTTATTAATTATTTATTAATTAAAGTTCTCAAATTGAAACCAGAGAATTAAAGTTTAAACTGATTAAAAGAAAAATTGCATAGACATAACAAGATTTACAAAAATAGCGTTTCAGTAATCACATGACAAGAGTTGTTTCATCATCGCGAAAATGCTAATCTGTATTGAATTTTTGAAAATATGCATATTTATTAGTTTCTGTGATTGACATCGAGGTTTGATCCTCCGCATTTTACGACGAAAATAATGTTTCATTTATTTATAGATATGACATCTCTCAATCGAGTTTCGTTTACCATCATGGGTAAACGAACGTAGGTTTTACATTAAATTCAATAACTGTGACATTTTAACAGCGATATTTTATTTTATATGTATTAAGAGATTTCTAATATGGATACTCGTATACTTGGCTGGTTTTATAGCCTAATGTTTTAGTGACAAATTAATGGCAGTTTTATGTATAGCGATTTGTTTTAATTTATGATATATCGGATACAAGAGATCGATTACGAAAACAGATTTTTAACGTTTCTCGACCTTGTCCGAATTTCATTTTTGACAGATGATTCGTCGATGAGATTACATTTTTCGCAATACTCCCGGTTTTTCTAAATGTATATCGGTGTACTGAATTTATTTGACCGTTTCCAAATGACATATATGTTCGAGATTTATGATAAAGTTTTGCGGTAACATAAAATGTAATAACTTATTTTTTTGTTTAATTTTTCGATGTAAAAAAATAAATAAGGAATAATAGATATATAGTATTTTTGGTAATAGTAGGTCTTCATATCTTACTGCATTTTGTGCATTTTTTCTGTTGCGTAAATTTATCTTCTATATCCAGAGCAAGACTTTCTTGCATATACATCAATAATAGCGTACAAATGTACATAATGTTAGCACAGCACAAACAACAAGTCAAACAGGATATAATAACTGACTCTGTCAGGCCGTATTTAATCGTGTAGGTTACATCTCTGCAAATATTCAAATACCGTACACGTGATATGTAGAGAATAATTAACTAAGAAATACTCCGAAAAACTTTCTCATCGTTAATATTCGAGAATCGCGGACAATCGAGATCGATAATCCATTTGCTGCGTCTCTCGTAAACGCAGCTTGCGTTGTATTTCACGCGATTGCGTCTCTCTCTTTGCGTACACCCCGAGCTTAGAATTTTGTGGAATTTCCCCTATATACGCCGAGATATTATACGTCACAATGCGCCGCACAAAGGTTCTGAACGCGGTATACGATTTCTTTTGACGCACGCGGCTTTTTACTCGGCGGCGCAAATGCGATCTCAATTAAGTCTCCGTGAATCAGGTGCTCCGCAACGGCATTTACGAACGTCAAATGACGCGTGTTATTCTCCGCGAAATGTGCTTTATACACGTCCTGTTATGAATTTAATTGTACTTTAATTTTATTTTTTGTTTAATCACATCGTCATGTACAAAATTTATATAAGCCTTTTTATTATCAATTGATATCGACATTGAATAGCTTTTGCGTGTTACAATATATATTTTTATTTTAAATCTTTGATAATGCATCGAATAAAACTTATGATCGTGGAATAATTAAGATAGAAATTATACTGGTGAGTCACAGGCATGTGGCAAACAACAGAGCTATGTTATAGTATTTTGCAATGCATGATATAATTTCAAATTTTTATCGAATGTGACATTGAATCATTAAATGATAGGTCACTTAAATGTCAATTTATCGTGTCGGTTTATCATTGTCGGTCAAATTTCTTTCTCGGGACTTGTTTAGCTTGACGCGCTATGACGAATCAATGTGTAGTGCACGCATTATACACAGTTTCTATAGTTCCATTAAATTATGCATACTCTGATATGTTATGAGCATTTAATAATGTCTACATCAATGTCGTCTACCGTTAATCAGTTGTCATAAATAGTTAATTTCACAGAACACTCTCTGCGCGCACAATGTTATATAAATACAGTAATGATATTGATATATTCGATTTTGATATATAAAGATCTCAAGTTATCAACATCGAAACTATGTTGCCATGTTTTACAATTAATAACAGGAAAACCACATAGTAAATATTATTCTATATATAAAAATTTTATTTTTTTAGCTGTGAAGAGAGATAGAGTGTATGTATATTTTATAAAATAAATATTGCATATGCTACAGAATATTATTTTACTTTGGTATCTTTTTAGATAAAGTAAATGTATAATAAACCTATATGTGCCCATTAAAATAGATCAACATTTAGAAAAGCAATAAAAAGAATACAACAAATAGTGCATTTTACGAAAATCATTGTTTAAAATTGTCCTACGTATATGATTCTACTAGTAGCATTATGCGTATAGTAGATTTTTATTGGATATTAATTTATTATTGATGATAAAGATTCGATTCTAATCAGAAATATAGTTTTCATTTTCAATTAAATTATCTGTATGAATTATACTGCGAGCATCTCCAGGAAATACTCGAAAGTATTGATTTTATCGATATCACTGCCAATGCATGTAATTCCTATACTAACATAAGACTTAATCCTCTGAAATAAATCCAGCGATGTGGGACCTTTCAAAATTAATTATATTGAAAAAATAAACGGAAGCTTTAATTATCTTTATTTTGTCGGAAATTATTCCGACAAATATCGAAATGTTTTATTTTATTTTACTGAGTGTGTGTGCTCAGTTCTTTTGATCAAACAATAATTTTATTCTTATCAGGGAAACTTGAATGCTCATTTTAATTAGATCTTCGAAGTTCTGAAATATTTCATTTTATAATATAAAAATCGCGAGAAATATACTGAAGGAATATTTATTTTTAAAAAGCGAAAAAAAAATGAAACAATTACGATTTCAGATTTGTACGACGCGTTTTCAACGAAATGTTAAAATTGAATTGCAAAGTTTCCGCGATTCCTTCAATCGTGAAATAAAATGTGCATAGGTACCATACAGCTGCCAATCCACTTTCATCGATTAAATCCCGAGATATTCGCGTCACACCTATATCTCTCATTCGAATTCCGTGTCGATGAAACCTTCCACTATTTCTCGGCCCTGGTCACCGAAAAGGACACATGTTGCTGTACATACATGATGATGAAGGTATACTTGAATATATCCGGAGACGTGACAGTCCCAATGTCATAACGCTAATTAAAAGCGAATGTCTGAGTAAGCCGCTTTGAGCGGAGCCTCCTTCCCTTGTCTTAATCAACCAACGGGTTCCACAGTCTTATATACAAAGCGGAACCATATCTTCTTGATTATCACTGGCCATAAATTAATTGTCACATATTTAGTCACGATAGGAGTTTATGCTATAATGATTGATTCTACTTTTTGCGCAAGTGCTATCATAATAGTAAGATTCTCTGCATTCTAAAAATGAATTATGTTTTTGCATTTCATCATGTTATCTTATTAGCATGATCGCGATATCTATTACATATGTTATATATTGTTACCTATTTTCTCTTAGCATTTTTTAGGAAGAAATGTTTGAGATAAAATCGATTATATATTTAAATATAATTACTAAAAAGTAATTATTATACATAATGAGTAAACAATATTAGTTAATGAGTTACGCTACAACAATCATAACAATTATTTCTATGCGGCTATGAAATAAGAAAAGCAATAAAACGCAATTAACAAAATGTTTAAACTGTTGATTGCACGCGAGTATTAACCAGTAGTGCGTTAATCTCCTTAAAGTGCGTTATCTTATCGTTCTTAACGATTTAACTCACTGCTTGCATCGCAGTCCGAGTTGCACCGGCACGATAGAATCAATATTTGCTATACGGATTAAGTCTGGGAAATGTTTATCGTGTGAACCCAAGAGGAATTTCTATAGAAATATTTACCATTCATTCTTTCTTTCACTCGTTGAAGCTGCGCCAAAAGTGAAAAAGAACAATAAAGGGATTTAAATTCTTAAATTCTTTTAGACTCATTTGACGTTTCAGAGAATAACGATCGACCAATTTTCGACGAATATTAAAATTAAAGATTACGGATTTAAAACGTCTTTTCAAGCGCGTCAATTGTATCTAGAGATTTTTTCCATTGATTATAAACTTACCAATACAGAGGCAACGAAATCTTGTATTGTTATAAGTCAAAAGAATGAACGGAGATTCCTTAAACGATATTCTTTCATATTCTTTTCGCACTGTATCGTTCGATCCTGACACGAATCCGCGACGCGAATCAACCGGTACTCTTATCATTGCTCCATTTATTAACGATTGCGTGAACGGATGTGAGATGAAACGGATCATACTTTTAGCCGCGCGGGACGTACAAAACATATCAGCTGTATTAAATTCGTCCGGGAAGAACGAGGAGAAGGTCAGATAGACGCCCCATAGGCGACAACAAATATTTTGCCACGGCGCTCGTGTGCCGAAAACAAGGATCCGATTAATCGTTACGTTCATCGAAAGACAGCGACAATTTGTATGCACGTTTAAGCACGCGTGCCAAAACGACCGTACGATAACGTGCAAGAGAGATGAGAAGTGCTGCCGGGTAATCTTCTGTCATCATAAAACAGTCACGATAAGCGTTAAAATGCCTACGGTACGCAGATTATCGAGCGCCACTACCGTTTTAGTATTCCTATTTGAGTGAGAATATCTCAGTTTTTAAAAGTTCCACGATGGTCATACACCGACATCCGAAATCGACATTTTCCTGTGTGATTTTGGGAGCAGTCTGGATACAACCGGAAATATCTCCGTCATTCTTGACATTTTTCCAATAGATTTCAGATCACCCGTATTATACATATCAACAGGAGAATTGTGACTCAATCATTATTTATGAATGTAATATTATAACTCAGTAAATTGCGATTCTCTAATTTTATTTTTGTCAAACTTTTTGACGTCAACATTAATTCTGACTAATTAAACATATTTTTAATACAATGCGTTATAATATACATTCAAAAAAATTTTTTTTGTTATTTAAACTCAAGAAATCTATTTGAAAGCGAAGCTGTATTTTGAGCGTTTGGAAAATTCTTGCATTTGATTCTATCCGTACCAAAGCTCAGAAAAGCCACGCACGAATCTCTGAGGTCCGATAGAAAATTCCTCGGAAATTGGAAAATTCTGAACATTGGGGAATAAGTAGTGTAGTCACTTTGTATAAAAGCTTCTTGTCCTTTCTTCCAAATCGAAAAAAAAGTCACGAAATATGATTATTTTAATCGGATCAATCGATCAAGAGAGGGGGAAAAAAAACGTATGTTTCATTCTGTCGTTTAGGAATTCGCACTTCAGCAAGCACTCAGAAATGAGATTTATTCTCGGCTGTATCCGCTCATTGGTCATCGTCAAACCGCAGGCTTCGACGGACGCGACATGAAAACGAATGCGAGGAATGTCACTACTTACTGTACTAATCGTAGATTGATCTAACGCACGTTGTGAGGAAGTCGAGTTCGCGCCTTTTCTTCTTCCGGCTCGGTCAGTGCTATTGCGAGATGCAGATCGGACGATTTCTCATGAACTCCGCACTCGATCGATTCGAACGAACGCGCAACTTTTCACTGAATAATCGCGTGTTCAAAACGATAGGAATTTCCGTCGATGAAAACTCCCGATCGGTCCGAGACGACAGTTACATCGGAACAGGCACGGGCTTCGCATTGACAGCGCGATCCATCGTTCCGAAAAATTCTCGCCCTTCACCGGTTCCCTCTTCCCTCTTCAACGTCACGACATCAATAGACACGCACAAAACTCGTGTTAATTCGAGCAGGAAGAACGAGCGGTCGAGCCGTATGATAACGCGACAATTAGACAGCGCGGACGCGATTAGTCGCGTGTCTTCGCACGCGTGCGATATGTGGCCGATATGTAGATATTAAAGATTCGCATGCATGTTTCCGTGTAATACACTCGAGTGGAAATGGACAGTCCTGGTGATTGCGCTGACTGACGTGTCGAGCTCAAGAACCGTCCTTTGCTCTCGTGAAAACCAATGTTCATACGTCAGCGGTAACATATGTAGATACATCCGCATCGCCGGCTGATCCGAGTCGCGCGCACGTGTCGGCGGTCGATTGTCGGACTGCGTGGAGCGACGAACGGCGGCGAACAGCTGATCGGAGCCGATGGGTCGAGAGCGATCGACCGACTTGGCCGGCTCCTGCGAAACGACTAAACAGGCATACTCTCTCTCTCTTTCACACTTTTTTTCCTCTCTTTTTTTTCCTCTTTCTCTCTCTCTCTCGCTCTGTTGTCGCCGGCGCTCTCTCGTCGCTCTCGTCTTGCGACCGCAGCCTCCGGCCGCCGCGACGCGTTCTCGCGGGGTGTCCCGTCCAAAGTGACAATCAGTACCGGAAGCCGGACCGGCAACCCCCGGTACGTCAGGATACGCGCGTGTGGCCTGGTGGCGCGCACGTGTTGGGTGACAGGAGGCAGGCGACCGATCGTCGAACCAACCACTTGACGGCTCTCTGACTTGCACCGGCTGCGCTTCGACTGTAACCCGACTAACCGAACTGTGCTGGGCTGACTAAGTGCACAGCTCGAATAGCTCCTCCGTCGCGCCACCGGGGCCTTCACGTCCTCTCTCTCGCTTGCTCTATATGCCTAGCCTGGCAGGACGGCCGACGTTCGAATTGCGCCGAGACACAAGAGTAGGAGAGAGAGAAGAGGTGGCAAGGTGCAGGGCGCAGGGGCACAACGTAGACGGAAAAGAGCAGGAGAGAAAGAGAGAGAGAGAGAGAGAGAGAGAGAGAGAGAGAGAGAGAGAGAGAGAGAGAGAGAGAGAGAGAGAGAGAGAGAGAGAGAAATGGATGGAAGGAGATAAAAGAATTTCCTTCTGACTTCGTAGCTTCGAAGCATGCATTTTTCGCGTACAGAATACGATTTTTTTCATTATTGTAGATGCATTCTCAAACTTGCTCTTTTAAAAAAAAAAAAAACGTTTTTGGACCGTCAATATTTACTATGATATTTATCCGGAACACGATTTAGTCTTCTTGAGAATATTATATAGATACATTCTTGAATATATGTTGCATAAATATGCGATGATAAATTTTATAATAAATAAAAGTATCGTGTGATGGTGTGAAGAAAATGAACAGAGCTGCTTTTTGAATTTCACCATATGGAAACGCATTACAGCGAAATGAACAGATATTGAATCTAAGTATATATATATATATATATATATATATATATATATATATATAGAGAGAGAGAGAGAGAGAGAGAGAGAGAGATTAAAGATTATGAAAAATAAATTGAAAATATATATACAGAAACAGAAAGATCGCGTGCGCGTCTTGAAAGTAAAATAAATTGCGAGAAATTTATAGCTATGCATCTTTATCTCATATAGATACTCCTGATTATTAATAACGCATTCTTCCGAAGAATGCGTTATAAAGGTTTTTCAGCAATTTTTATATAGTATAATGGGAACTTTAAACTTATATTATTTTTCGTAGTCAATATATATCGCGGAGTATCAGTATGGAGCAGGTTGCGCGTCGGCGCTTTGCGGAAACGTGTCTCGCGGTCGGTGGCGAGATTCGGCGCCGATGAAATCATCCAGCGTCTACGGCAAAATACGAAAACGCGAATTTCCAAGGGCAATCGGTGAAATTGGAGCCGCGCGAAGGATTTTCCGAGGAGAATTATCGCTACTCGCGCGTGTTGTCGACCCGAACGCGTTATCTGTTCTCATTTCACTTCATCGTTTCAACGTGTGGGCATTCGATATTTTTTCAGAGAATCTCTACGATTAAATGCAATCTCACCGTATACAACACTACAAATGCATTATATACTCAGTTGTATTTCTATTTCATTCAATTTTTATTAACGAGGTACTACCATCGCGTTTTAGCAGGTATTTTAATAATAATAGAGCGCATAAATGGTATGCTTCGCGCCTCGCTTAATGCACATGTGCGCATGTACCTCGTGAATAAAATTCTGGACTCAGACTCTAATTCGCGTATGAATAATTGATTATTAAACCTGCTATACTGTTATTACACGCTTTCTCATATGCGCGCATGCGTGTGTGTAGGCATGCGCACGTATATACTGCGAAAAATATCGAGGGCGAGTAAATTCGACCAATATGACGTAGTGACGGCGGAACAGATTTGATAGCTCGTCAATATTCTCTCGGAGATTCTTTGACACCGCAAAGTTCGTAAATAACTTCAAAATATAATTAACCCCGTGCCGCAACGTCTCGCGCGTTGCCCCGGTTAATTCGACATGTTAAATCGACACAGCCAGGATTGCACCTGCGTACTAGGAAAGAATGCTCATTATTCAACGGTTCATTGCTAAATTGCGCGTGTTTGCTAACTACTGTCTACCGAAAGAAACAAATGTCCTTCATCTATCTCGCTCGTGACACGAGCGAAAGAAGGGCAAATGAAATAAGGAAGTTGGATTTCACGCGCAGATGCATTTCTTGCGCGTGGATAAACATGTCAACGGCATTCGACTAGTCGATACCAAATGTTTCTTCGAAAACATTTGAAAATCTTGCACAACAATTTTTCTCTCCCTACGAGCAAACATGTCCGTCGGGCATAAAGAAAGACACAGAGAACGAAACATCCCTGAGAATATCAGAAATTTTTATTTACATATTGCACGCTTTGCACTTGCAGACGATGCGGTCGTCGAAGATTGCAACCGTAGCAAAATGTTCAACTTTTGTGTGGATCGATAATGATAATTCGACTACAACGCTTCCGCGGTATTGGATAACGATACGTTCTAATTATAATGGGTGATTGAACTGTAAAATAGCGGAATGGATAGTAATTAGTACGCCCGCTGTGAATACAAATAATAAATTATTATCACGTCTCGTATCGCACTTTGACATATTTCCGATCATGGCGATAATAAACGAGCGAGAGACAAACAATTTGTGTGGACTTATACAGATCGTACAAATAATCATTGGTGTTATTGGCGGAATTATCATACAAGGTGTCTCACATCGATCGGATATTTTGTGCATGACAGGCATTACGCTTGTAAAGAAAATACGATTCTGTCAATGATGATGCATTAGTTACGGACTTTCTTTAATATTCAAAGTTTGTTTCTTTAACATTAAAGACGTTTAATAAATTAAACTTCAAGAGTGTAAATATTTGAAGAAGTCTGTTGCTCTTTGGAATAAATTTTAATTAGACTTGGCTCGAACAGAAATTCAATTTAAGATTTAATTGCAAAAACATAATAATATATAAAACATAAAAAACTTGTCATATATTAAATTAAGTTTTCGTTATAAAAGAAAAAGTTTATCTTAAATTTACCATGTAATGAAAGAAAAGTAAGTAATTTTGAGATGCTATGTAGAAGCGCCAATCAAACAGAATATCACGTCATTCTAAACACATCATTTAATCGTTGAATCAATGATATTTTCGCGAAATCTTTTGACGCACATTTGTATGATAAATGTTTCTGATTTCCAAGAATTTTCACGACCTGATGTTAAATTTTACTTCCTTATTTTATTGTTAGTCACGACTTTCTGTTCAATTAAAACAATTAATTTAAATGGTTGGTCTCGATGCAACATCACTTAGTTGGACTCAATTTGCTTAAAGATGCGTTTTATCTACTGGTTAATCAGGATCAAACGGTCCCATAAATAATTTGAGCATCACGTGCTCGTTGACGCGACCGCGTCAATAATCTGTCTCACTGAACATATCGTAAGACGTACAAGTTTTTATATTAGCAAGTCATATGAATTATCATTACAGCTGTAGGATCAATCCTGAAAAAATAGCAAATGCGCGCGCGTATTTATTTTGTCGATCTTTCCTTAACGCATAAATTCTCTCCACGCGCATATCATCGATCGACGAGTTTCAACCGTAGATAGGTATTTCTGTAAAACCGTTTCAGACATCTATTAGCAGGTGGTGCTGTATAACAGAGAAACTCTCTGCTTTACCGTCCTATCAACAGTGTATTTATATATACTATATAAAAGTTGAAAACTAAGATTGCTATAAATCTGAGGTAAATTACAAATTTATTGAATGTTTGTAATATTTTGTTACCCGAGAATGCAATTAATTTTAGAAGCAAAAATATTTCTTCTAGATCCAATCTTTCTTGTGAAAAAAAATAAATGATAAATTGGAAACTAAGATTGTTACATTATATATACATATATATAATGCAACAATCTTAGTTTTCAATTTATCGTTTATTTTTTTTCACAAAAGAGATTGCCATTCGATTTAGAAGAAATATTTTTGCGTCTAAAATTGATTGCATTCTCGGGTAACAAAATATTGGACGAAATCACATTGCTTTTTTTTAAATGGTCTGTAGTATCTCTGTTCTTGATGAGGTCTATATAAAATGGTTTGTAACGATTGCCTGTGAACTTCACGTAATATAATGATGTCAGAGGGCAACTGTAATAAAAATGAAACCAAAGCAGGATCGCTATATACTTCGATCCGATATATACTTCGCATGCTTTTATAATATAATATTCGAGGTTTTCGCCGTGGAAATCCAGCTGTAAAATATACAAGGAACCCTCCGGGGACTTGTCCCGTAAAAGGCATTAATGCACTTGGCGATATATCTTTCGAAGGCTGCAGAGGAAACTGTTATCCGAGATACTTTACACCGCGAATTTCGATACCATCGACACCGCTTTAACGATCAACGTGAGAATAAATTGAATAGAGAGCTCCGAGATCGATTCTATGTTCTCGTAACTAGATTAAAACTTTCATATTTATTGGAAACTTTACGAGAATTATTGGAAAGCTATTTGCCGCTTCATTATAAATTGACACGAAAAATTAAATAACATTAAATCCGATAAAATCATAAAAATATTATTGTGCGTTTTTGCCTATTAGTTTTATTTTGGTCATTTTATTTTAGTCTTATTTAAATTGTTTTATTTTTTTGTATTAATTATCTCTTAAATCTCAATTATTATATGTTTATATATAGGATTAGATTTTCTCAATCCATTTGTATCGCGGCCGCGTCAATCAAGTGTGAGCCCTCCCGCGATTAAATCACATCGCTATCTAGAGAACAATGATAGTGCGATGCAATCTTACCATGCTGTGCAAATGCAGTTTGCAATTATTTAAAGTTTGTATGTGTGTTTAGGTGTATAGACGATCGGATAGAAGATTATAATGTAATGTACATGCAATGTGCACTAGACATGACCATTCCCCTGTACGCATAATCACGCGCGCGAATAATTCCTAGAAATAATTTCTACCGGAAGAATTTATATCGATCTTTGTACAAGTAATCGAGATCTCTCGGTGTACGTTTTAACGGCCGACGATGTTACATAATGGAAACGCGCATGCTTGGCGAACTTGGGAAATTAATACATGATGCGCGTTTACACGAATCTCCCACGAATGTGTCCAGTGCATACGCGTGTGCATCCGACCATCGGGCCTGCGGCGGGGTCACTCTCTGTGAAATTATAGCGTTTGATACACGCTGTGCACTATAAAATCTAGTAGGTTATCGATTAGGCTCCTACTCTCTCTCTCTCTCTCTCTCTCTCTCTCTCTCTCTTTTCCCTGTTACTGCGAATCTGGATATGTCGGCCCATTCACCTGAATACCCGCACGACTACGATGACATGGCGTGCGATTTAGGTCAGCGGATCGTATACAATCGTATCTTTTTCGTAATTACTCTCTTTTTCAATTAGACATTACCGGATTCGCGGTTTTCGGCTAGCCGTGTACAGCTATCTTCCATTTCTGCGAACCGGTCCAATTGGCATCGTATTATGATTTTTCTCCTCGAGACTTTCCCCTTTGATGTGTATCTCACAAATTTTTTCTTAACACTTGATAAGTTTTGAATAAAAATGTGACTGATAAAGCTTCTCGAGAAATTTAGAAAGATGTTTACGGTGAAAATATCGAAGATATAAACCGATTGAATAAATTTATTGAATAATTTTTTGTATCTTTTTGTATAATATTTTTGTCAAAGTATATTGCTGTTTAAATTATTAATTATAATCGATGTTATAATTTTAACTTTTTCTATGTTTTTCACGATTTTTCACTCCATATTATATTCTTCAATACCGTTAAACATTACGTATTATTGATATATTAATGACATAATAATTATTGATTCCACTATTTATTAAATTTAAACCGCCTAAAAAACGTCCAAAAAATTATACATTATATAAATTTATTGATTGTGTGTGTGTGTGTGTGTGTGTGTGCGTGTGTGTGTGTGTGTGTGTGTGAGCGCGTATGTACATATATGTGTGTAGTAATTGATCGTGATTCTCGCCTATATGTTTTCCAAAAAAGAGTATCTTTTCTACCATTGTCTACCATCGATCTGCGAAGCAGCGTGCGTTTATAAAAGTACAGTTATGAAATACAATATTTTAAGTTCGTTACGTAAATCGCCACCACTTTCACCCTTTCGTGTTTCGAGTCTTACGTGACCTACGATATTAATCGCGTTCTCTCAAGGGTAAGGTCGTATATTGGGCGCGACGGAACTCACGCTCTCACGGGTCATACTCTCTGCTGGGAACTTTGACGCAGACGACGGCTGCGGCCGCTACGGACGAAGGATCCTTTTTTTGCTTTAAACTAGTCGACGATACCACCCACCACCCTCTTCTTCGCAGACTATGCACACTTAAGTGCTGCCCGCACGTGTTCAGACCTAAACTCATGCCCACGCTTTTGCGGCCATGACCGGTATGCCTAGGTGGTAGCCGTGTACACGCATCCCTTACGCCATAACTGTTAACGCTACAATGACAAATGGTATCGCTCTGTGATGACATAATGACGCGTGCTAGTGATATTGCACGTTAATTTCGGACGCCGCGCCTAATTATCGCGTTATGTCGCCGAATCTGTTTAGGATCGATCTCAAGATGCGCTGTAAGTAACCTTCTAATGCAGTTTTCGATAGACGTCAACGAGGCAACGTTTAATCGGATTTTCGTGACGATATCAATTCCCTGGAAGAAAATTAAATAAGATTCCTTGCTATTTATTGATCGATGATATTACTATGCAATTTTGATTTTTTTTAGCTTTGTTTAAATAATTTTTAAGAAAATTGACGTTTGATTTTTTATCGAGTTAGTATTTGCTTTCCAGAATTTTAATAACTCGAAATTATACTTATATTTCAAAATTATTTACATTGATTCTTATTTGTTGACTAGACATTTGATTAAATGTTGCTAAATTCTTGTTTTATATATGTGATTTGTACAATAATATTCAAGTTTAATTACACGCATTTATGCAGTTATAATTATGTAACAAGTATAAAATTATATTCAAAGAAATCTCCACTAAAGATTCTTTTCTCTGTGTATATGTTAGAAAAATAATATTTCTAGAATTATTAAAAAATATTTTCGGATTTTTAAATATTCGATAAAATTGATTGAATACTGTGTTAAAATATCAACTCCCCGTTTTCACCGATTGTTCAAATGGTATGCCGTACGTCAATCTAACATTCGAATCCGTCAGCAGGGCGCCGTACAAAGTAATATGAACTATAACTGTGAAATTGACTTTTACGTTCTCCAGCACATTATAATGTCGACAATGTAGTCCTGAATGAAAAATATTCCATTAACATTACATAACTAAATTTGTCATTCTCTGACTGTATTACATTTTGACAGTGCATAATTTATTTATTAAATCTATATAATGATAGCATTACTATTGCTTGTCACGCATCGACATTTAAACAAATATTCAGTTATATGAAAGCGGTTTATGTCAATATGGAAATATTTTCAAAAATATTTCCGAAAATAGTAAAGAATGAATGAATGACTCTTATATTTTCGAAACGTCATTCTCTGCTACTATTTGTATACCCGATAGTTCGAAATTACCATTTATCCATTCTATTCTTGAACTTAATCTATTTTTGAATCTTGAAAGCTTGAAATTATTTTATACGAATTATTAGACAGATATTTCACCGAACAATTTAAATTTATCTGTCTTCTCTATAAGAACTATATGATTAAGCTGGACACATTAGAGGGTAGCTAAAGATAGCTCCCTGTTGCAATGAATACTTTCCTCTATCAAAAAAGTATCGTACCTTTTTCCAATATCGATACTTTGATTTTTAAAATAAACGCGTTCGTGGTGACGACAAAGCGGTCGCGTCGCGTGCGATAAAACATACGTGACATATACAGTACGCTTTCGCATAAAATGTCAGATTGCCTCTCGAAAAGGATGTCAAATAACGTGATATCGATCATCGTATATTGCACAGGGTCCAGATATCACATGCTTTTCGCGATTACAGATTCTTTGATAAATTCACTCGATCTTTTTTAACGAAATAAAATATGCGAATATAATCTTCTTGAATAAAAAATCTTCTTGAATCAAAAATCTTCTTGAATCAGTTCAAATCCATGAATCAGATTTTAAAGATATTATACGACGTGAAAATAGTTCTTTATTATTTTTTCTGCTTCGTCTTAGATTATGATAAAATTCCATCTTCTTGTCACACGTTCAATGTAGCTGTCTAATTCTCACTCCGATTTTTCGATTCCTGCTTTGTTCACCGTCTCAAGCATAACAAAAATTTATCTTTTCTTATTCGATTCAGGAAGGTGTTAGTTATTTTTCTCAAATATATCTTAAAAAATTGTCTGCTTGTTTTATTTATGCTTTATTATAAACGCAAACACTACTTAATCCTACTTAAATTTTCTTTACTTCTTCTGTATTTACAATTCTGCAACTGTCATTCCTATATCGCATTGTAATTCGTAGAAAATCCTTTCCTACATTTAACATTAAGTACGGTGCTAAATATAGGCGAGGATACGGGGCAAAATACCCGTTAACCGAGACATTTTGTAAATCGATGTCGTCGACGGCGAACATTTGGGCGATTACGCGCTAAAACCGTAGTACATATGTGGGATTAGACCGACGTTTATTGTTAGACCATGATGCCATTATACGGTTAAGGCGGGGGGGGGGGGGGGGAGTGTATGATACATCTAGTGCATACAAAATCCATCGTGTGCGGGGGTGGCGAGTAGGTGCAGAGAGTTGCTTGCGTGGGAGAGGAAGAGAAATGAAAGAGAGAGAGAGAGAGAGAGAGAGAGAGAGAGAGAGAGAGAGAGAGAGAGAGAGAGAGAGAGAGAGAGAGAGGAACCGTGGAATGCGGAGTAAAGGCAGATCAATACCGGCAAAAGCGTGACACGATCGCGAACCCGTGGAACACACGAAACCGACAAAAAAGAACGGACAGATCGAGCAGGCGTCGTCGTGACTGCTGCGCCGACACACTGTAACCATAATTTGCACGAGAAGTCGAAAATTTGGAACGCGTTCCGCTTCCGCATTCAGACTCGCGATGTCTCTATCCTAATTAGGGAGATTCACATGCAATCGCCGCTTTGTGCATTGAACCTGACGCGAATGTGCAACACACATTTTTTTCTCCGACTCTTCTTCTTTCGAACGAAATGGATACATTACGATAATTCCGGGATCTGTCTTCTGTTTATCGTTTTTACTGGACACTAATATTATCGAGTTTCGCAAAATATTTAAAGATCTTGAATAAACTTCGACGAATTTCTACTGCATAATTTCTTTTTATTGCTTGACGCAACAATCGATATTCGTTTCACCGAATATCGATGTCATCGCTTTGACGATTCGCATAATTTTTTTAGCGTATTTTTTTTTATTTCCCGCAACTATCATGTTCAACATTGCGGTGAGATACATAAATATGTAGCATTTTGTATCTCCACTCTAGCGTAGTAAGACTATTCTGACGCAAGTTGAGCCGTAAATACACTCGCTTCTGTCATGACTAAACAATGCAAATGCGGTTTAGTGTGTATGAGTGAATCGACATTTCGACCTCAACTATTTTACGTCAATGCTACGTAATATGTATTCATGTAAAGATAATAGTATATATAATTTGATTTGAATAATATATAACGAATGAAAACAACACAAATATTTTAATAGAATAACAATATTTCTAAATTATGTGGTTGGTCAAAAATAATTGCAATTTGTAATAATTTATTTTACATATTAATTTGTAATATTTTTGTCCGTATATTCATTCTCATCAAAATATTTATTCTTGAATAAATTTATTTTGTGAATATTATTAATAATTAATTATAATATAAATACGTATATTGATCCACGAAAAAAATTATTTTATGAAAGTAATAAAATATGTATTTTAAAAAATTATTAAAATAAAAATTTAATTTATATATATTCGGATAATTGTTTGCATAGATTATAATCCATTAATATAGTCAATTATGTTTTTTATTTTTTACTTAATGTAATTTTTGTTTAGGGAGGAATGAAAATCTTGCTTAAAATTGTGTAACTGTCATATCTAAATAAAATTCCTCGGATGCACCTCAAGTTCACCATGTGTGCGAGCGAAATCAACGTTTTGACCTCGACTATCTTACGTCACGTCAATCGAAACTTTACGTAGTAGTCCGGAATAAAGAAGTGCGGTCGCTAGATGTAATTCACGAGTTCAGCGAAAACTCGTATTTGATGCAATGCGATTGTTGTAAGTCGATATCTAGCCGCGAACGCGTTTCTTTGTCCTCTGTGCATAATGTACGCCGCACATTAACATTCTGACATCACATCAACATTTCAATCTTGATGATTATTACATCACGTCGATCGAAACTTCGCGTAGTAGTTTAGAATGAGAAAGTCAGTTCATTAAGAGAAGCGGAGAGAGACTCTCGATAATCGATCGGTCGCTGATTACTTCGGGCATGCTCCGCTTTGAACTTCCGAACAAGTATATTTTACACAAAAGAGAACGATAACTTCGCGTGACCTTTACCTACTCGAAATTCACCGACGGAAAATGTATCGGGGGCAGTTCGGAGGACAGAATGATCGCGAGACACATCGAATTAAGTGCTCGATAGCAAGCTTTCCTTATTGCCGTCTCTCTCTCTCTCTCTCTCTCTCTCTCTCTCTCTCTCTCTCTCTCTCTCTCTCTCTCTCTCTCTCTCTCTCTCTCTGTTTGGCTCCGGCGATTTTTCCGTGCTCCCGAAATATCTACTCCGGATACGACGCCGCAGCTGCGCACCAACCGGTGCACCAACACCATCGCAAGATCGCCTACTCGTATTAATCGTTCACCTATTTATCATGCACTTTCTTGGATAACTTCGCGAACAGTGTTTATAGTTCCATTCCTCTCTCTTTCTCTTATTTATTGATCTATATTAGAGCCTGCAATCTTGCTCGCGACTCATTTCTCGGACTGCACCGAGTTCTCTTTTGATGGCGCAATTTTCTTGATCGATCTTTTATTTTTACCGCCAGTCGATCCCGCTGACGTGGCATAGATTGGAGAACAACTGATGAGATTGTGTATTGAATCTATATTCAATTTGAGTAATATTTAATTTGAGCGAGCTTTCAGGATTCTCCTATTTGGCCTCGGATTATTTCGGATTTATATATCCACAATTATATCAGTTTGCATCAATGTTACTTTATCCATATTTTATCGGAATTTAACGATTATCGGCGTTTAATGACTTTCATATAATTTGCATGATTTTATCGAGATTTATGCTACAAATCACATCTCATTTTACGAAGCTACTAATATGTACGAGTTATTATACATAATTTATGATATCAATAACCGTTCATATAGAAACTATTAGTGCAATTTACAACTAGATTTAGTTGTTTCCAATATCCTGTAACGATATTTTTCGTGCTTCGCTTGCGCTGTAAAATCGCGTTGTAAAAATAGCAACAAAATTGATCACATTTGCAGAATTGCTGCCATAATTTACTAATCAGATATCGTAACGACAAGCAATATTTATCTCATAAAACGAATGTCCGCAAGCCATATAATCGATGTGACTTTCTGGCAATCGAATCGCATGTATTCTCGTTCATTTGTCTGGACTAAAAATAATGCACTCCCATAAATTCCGCCGCGATTTATTGCTCAATTTTACCACGTTGCTTGTTACTGCTTCAAAAAGAACATGCGGTCAACGTGAGAGGCCATGTAAAATGTGATTTATGAACTGATTTGTTTATAGTACTAATTAGTTTTTGGGCATAAATATACTAAATGTCTCTTTATCTTTGGAGAGAAGAGAATCCTCCTCTCTGTATACTATAAAAAATAAATAATAGCTAAGTGCTATAATATAATTTTGGAATTATAAATTATTGTACATTGGTCCCTCATTTTATGAAGACTGTTAAAATTCTGACGTTATCGTGTAAAAGCTAAGTTCATCGATGTCAATTAAACCTTAGTTTCATCGACTCTTCATTCTTTCTTAAAAGTAGGAGAAGACAAGCGGAAAGTTTAATTAAGGTTAAAGTTAACTAACATCGGTGAAATCGGCCATGAATAAGATTGGGAAAATTGGGGTGTAATAATTTTATTCTGTGTAGATTGACTTTTATTTTTCGCAATTTTTGGGGAGGGTAGGTTTCTTCCGATAAATATTAAGGCTCGTTTTTTAAAACACGGAAAAATTAAAGAAAAAATTCTAGTATATTAATATAATATACTAGAATTCTAGTATATTAATATAATTACATATGAGCGTACTTATTGCGTACTTTACATTATACGTTCAACGGTAACGCGGCGCTCTCGTACGAGCTTTCAAGCTCATCTTTTTTTTCAACGCCGAGCACACATAAAGCCAGAAATACGAAGCGCTGGTTGTGGTGGTTGGCGGGATGGATAAAAATGTGCTAAAGGAAGGCACACGACGAAAACAAAAAAAAGGCATGGATAAATCTGTGAGCAAGCCAAGTGAAGCGTAAGGGAGGGGAGTTTAACGTGGCGGGTGTGTGCACATCGATACATTTATTAAGTACGATTAATATAAAGGCCGTGAGGAGCTCTTGGATATTGTATGGACGCAGCGCATATTATCGTTGGGTCTCGCTGTTCGAGATCAAACCGATCTCGCGAGCGAGCCCAGCGACGGCAACATTCAAAGCGCACACAGCATGTTAGAGCGTAATAACATTGTTTATTTGCAGAAAAAAAAATACATATACACGATACACCAAAAGTCGCGCGCTTTCTCTCGGCGCGCACAAGTTTCATGATTCCTTAGCACATAGTCAGCTTTATCTCATCCCCTTTTGAAAATTTTTGCCCCTCGAATTATAGTTTCATTAAATTCAAGTATGTTTAAAATTAATTGAAGAATAAGATTTTTTTTCTAATCGAATCTCTATTGGATAATTCACTGAAACTTAAATTTATAATATTATAAATAACTGTGACTCTCTCTTCGTTAAATTCGCTAAAAAAAATCTCTAAAGTATCGTTATATAATTATCGGAAAGGAAAGCGCGCAATCTCAGATACACCCTGTATACATATCAGAGTGCAGAGTACAATAGTGGCATACATTAGAGGGTTGTTTTCCTGGTTGTTCGGCGGTTGGGAGGTCATGGAGCGCCTCGGCCGCCATAGAGCTAGCCTGGCGAAGCCGTACTTGGTCATGGCCGTGCAGAAGTTCGCCCTCGATTGACTCCAGTTTCTCCGAATCCGTTCGCACGTATCAACCCGTAGCCGAAATCCGAAAGCGTCGAATCAGCTTCGACATCGTTTAAACGCGCGCGCCGATATTCCGCTTTCGCTACGATCCGCAATAATGATCCCGATTATCATCCGTACGGTGGCGATTCATCTCTTGAGCGCGTGAACGATCATACGACGCGTCTTTTCGATGCACTTTCGCAGGATATTACGAAACGACATGATCGAATTGTCTCTGTGAGCGGCGTGTATATCAATGGCAGACTATTGACGAAATAACTTTGAGCGAGAATAATGATTGCGGCGATTGTGTCAATTTCGCCGAGGAACATTGAGCTTCCATCTATGTTGCATCATAACGTTTCATGTGAGCTTCTGCCGCACCAGCAAGCAAAGACATTCTATACATTCTTATGAATTTATATACTCGCGCATGCAAGTGGCGAGAAACGATTACTGTTGAGAAACGAGTGTCTCGATTTCCTGTTGAAGCTTCCTCAATCTCGCGGGCGAGATTTAGAATTGTTTTGTCTTTCACGGCGGTGCCTCTCTCCTCCACGGAGTCTGAAGACAAACAGGCAATCGATCGCGGCTACGAGAGATTGTCCGTCTCCGGTGTCAAACGGCGATCGATCCCGCAATGTAGTGGCAGGAACGCGAGTTTCGTTGCTCGACGATTTATGAGACGAAGTTGCGCGAGCGAGCGCGTAAATTTCCAAAAGCAGGCGTCGGTCTTTCGGTCGATTCGACACGACGGCAGTCGATGGTCGGACGGGGGAGGACGGGCGGGATCGCTAATTGCAGTCCGATTTCACGTAATTGATTCGGTCTATTCGCGACGGACGGTCGCCGTAAACAGGCGATTACATAAAACGTAGCAAAAATATCGTGAGGTGTCGCTCTTTGATCTTCTCTTTCCTTTTTCTCCCTTCAATTGGAGCTCCGAAGCGGACAACGCTACTAATGAACGAACACTAAACGGTAACACCCTAAGTGTGTGTTAAGCTCTGATTAATTAACAGCACAGCCGATTTCGAGCAATAATAAAAATTCGACGAAGCGCGCTCGCGCGTGCATTAAGCTCTGTGATTAAATAGCGCAGCACAGCCGATTTTTCATTTATATTATAATAAAAAAGGGCCTCTCTCTCTCTCTCTCTCTCTCTCTCTCTCTCTCTCTCAAGCGTTCTCCATTTCCGACGCCGTAGTTTGCGCGCGTAAAATTCTCTTTCGCGCGAAGATAGATCCTCCAGTTTTTCTTCTCGCGCACTTCTCAGCTGATTTTTCTTATTTTCGTACACTCGATTCGCAGCGATCTCTTTCGTAGCGATTATCTACGGCCGAAGCGCGCGCGGCAACTTTACCGCGAACACGCGGCAAAACTTTGATATGTGTGTCGCTTTCCCGAGTGCTTCGCGACGCCGATGAAGGTATAGGCGTCCCGGTAGTCAAGGCACTGGACATGCGCATCGAACACGAGAGACTCGTACTCTTGTCGGGCTTGTAAGGATTTGGCGAACGGCGCGTGGATAATCTTCAAGTCATTCGTGCTTTCGCGCAGGATATCACGTAAGACTCTCGCTTTCGAGAGCGATCCGATATCGGATCGCTTCTTCACCCCCGAAAGTGTATTTCGTTGTATTTTCGATTATCGGTTTTTCATCGTCTTTAGAGGGATCCGTATCTTTCGCTCGTATATTTTACTTTCCTTACTTAAAAAGAGTTGCAAAAATGAACGGCTGTCGATATCGTGTTTCTTGATATTCTCCAACGATCGTATCAGATTTTCGTGTGCTAGATGCTTGTCCTTGGATAAAGCGCGTTTATATATCTTTGCAATCTTATAATCTTTATTACATCATCTCTAAAAATGAATAACTCTATCGATGCTATTCTCCGCTGTTTTTGATCGATTATATCACCGTCAGAATTTTATCGTCATTTTAATTTTTGTTCCTTTTAACATTACTTTCTTTATTAGCGCTACAATAAGTAGAGAAGGTAAGGCGAACAAAGTTTTTGAAATGACGAATTAAAATACGTAATAATCTCGTGCAACTTCTTGCAGGTCTCGCGATAGCGATCAATGCTTTGTAATTGCGTGCATTAAAGTCTCGGTTGCATACGTCACGCCTCTATCCACTCTCTCTATCTATCGCCTGATCTCGCTCTGAATACAAATTATCCCTTTCGTAGAAAAGTCCGCTCGCGAGAGTCGATTGAAATCCTCTATATCGCCCGCGCACAATCCGTCCCGCTCAATTAGCATAAAATCGAGAAGCTCGATCTAGAGCGAGAAGGATTCTGTTTGCGTGGGCGATGTGTCGCCGTAGTCTACAGACAATATACCCGGTGTGCCATATGTCGCAGCACTTTATACGGACGTATAAGCTGTCCTTATTACGTCGAGCGGTCGCCGCTGTCGCTACGCGTTTCGGAAGGGCGGAATTTTCTACGTCGGGCGATGTATCGATCGGCCGACATGAGCAACGACAAATCGAGCGGAAAACGCGAGTCCTCCTCGTCCGTGCGATCGCCATCGGCGCACGATGTTGCATCGCGGTAAAATTAGAACGCCACCGTCATTGACTGCCGGCATCGAGTCGCCGCTATCGCCGAACAGCCCTACGAGCATCATGTGCATTCGGTAGTACCAGTCACTAGTGCGACATATAGCTAGGCCCTTCTTGCGATCCTGGATCTCCCGTCGACGGGCACTCGCGCGTTCTATAGGGTGGTACCGGCACCGCGACTCGTACCGACTCGAGGAACGCGGGAGCGCGGGAGTCAGAGCCGGGATTATTCTCGGACGGTCGGAAATAGATGCCAACCCCCGGGCATCGCGCGCGGATCAAGGACAAGCCTCTTTCCGCTTCCTTCGCTTCGCGAATATCCCGACGCGGATTTTCCTTAAGCCTCGAATCCCTCACGTACACGACGGCCCGTTCGTATCATCGACTTTCGGTCGGTACGGCGCACGTGACTCTCGAAGGTCGTGCTCCCTCGCGAATCGATCGCGACGTCCTACACCCCCCGGTGTTCCGGGGTGGCCGCCAGTCTGTCGGTACCGACGATCGGTCAGCCTCCTCTTCCGGATCGATGACGTGTCCGACCTCGGAATCGCCAACGCCAACGTCAACGCCGAGTGTCTCCTTGACCGAACGACGTAGGGCTGAACGATCGAACGGCGAAATCCGATCTCGCCGCGCCTCTCACGAGTCCTCCATCTCATGTTACAGGAGAGATACCGCGCAGATTCAGTAGAGGACACTGTCGTTCATCCGCATTACCTTGCCCGCGTCGTGCATATCCTTGACTCCCTTCGCGACTCCCTGTTCGGCGTCGGACGTGTAGATTTACATGTAGACCATTATACTCGTCTTACGAATGATACTAGCGTCCGTAAAATTATCGTGATCCCGCTGCTGACGAACGATACGAGTAAATTCGTTTCCTGGTACATTTAGCATTCGTTATCTACCGTCATACTTGTATTATCGTACAATCGTAAAACTCCTGGGTAAAACGTGATTCCTCTATCATTCTTGTGCTTAGGAATGCTTCGGACGGTACGACGGTAAGCTTTTATACCTCTGAGACCCTCTCCATGAACGATAAGAGCTCGAGACCCTCGCAATCCCCTTGACGACGATACTAAGGCTCTCTCTCGCAATCCTTTCTGCAGACAATACAAGCCTCTCGCTTATCGTGATATTCTTATGGTTCTTCCGCTGACTCACAAAGCTCACCGATTTTCATACCGAGCTCAGAGAAACGTTTGCGTTATACGAATTGATCACTCCCGAATCTTCGTCCTTCCCAGGACGATACCATCGTGCCCTCCCTGGACAGAAGGACGTCCTGGTCCACCGTACACGCGTTTTTCTCCCGCTAACCTATGACGAATCCCCTGATGTATACACACGAAGGTATACACGCGCTCGTCGAGAGCTCGTCGCTTTCCTCCGCGCCTCCCTTATCGAATGGTCGCACTACTGCGCAAGCTCCGTCCCCGTTGAACCCTCGCTCGTCGCCACCGACTCTCCCCGTCGCGCGCATCCAACCTCTACGTTTTCTCTCCCTACGATCTTTATTATATATAACCCTTTGTGTGCGTTTACGGACGAGGAAGAAAAAAATGGCCGTCGCGAAAATAAACGACGACGTGCGCATCCTTATTGAGTGGGAGGATCGAAACAGGCTGTTGTCCGCGTCCACGTCGTTATCGAGAATTCAAACCTATCTCACGCGACACGTGGATCATTATCAGACGTTTTTCTCGCACGTGACTGATTGGCTTTTGATTACATGGGAGCTCTTGTTTTGTTTATGTTTCTTTGTCGACCACGTTTTGTACATCATGTGATATTGTCGCATGTCAACGTCGTCTTACCGCAATGTCTACTTTGCATGCAGCATGTACTTAAAGTCAGGTTTCACGTGAGAATTTTACTAAAAGTAAACCGTTAAAATATATTATCTCAATCTTGATAACAATATTTTCATCAAAATATCGCTATAGTTGGCAGTTTTTAATTCAGAGAAGACATTTATTAATGATCGTACGAATATGTTTTATTAGGTTACTACCCGCTCTCTATATATAATAATATATTATAACTATATGTATCAACGGCGCTTTCGTGTGTTTTCCGAAGCAGGGAAAGGGAACTTCCTCGCAGGCGAGAGACGTATGTCCGTTTGCGTCCGAGTAATATCTGTCGACAATTGATTTACGTGCACAAAAGCGGTTTCATTTTTCTCATTGTGCGGGTGCAATTCTGAAGCACCTGTGTGCATCCGACATTTTTGCCTGAATTTATCGCGCATTTTCGCCCTCGACGATCAGCGCACGTACGCCCCTGAGACGTGTAGGAGAAGCACACACGCAAATTTTCATCGGCACGACATTTCTCCGACTCCGGCGCAGGTTTGCTAGACACCCTGGATGCTGGGACGCGTCGGCGCGTCGCGATGCCGCCGTCATCGGAGATCACCTGTAACCGATTTTCTTATCCCGTAAAAATAGCGTGCAAATTGCATGTTCCTTAGAAATTTGAGCCGAGGCCAGATTAAACCGAGTAATCTTAGTGTTATCTCCTATTCGAAAAAGTAGCATAAATGTTTTGAAAGTATTTCGCATATTCCGAATACATCGGATTTCTCTCATATGTGTTTAGATTCGACGCTTGTGAATTAGTTCGCTGCGAGTAAATTTGGCCGACTAAATATCCAATGACGTCAATATTCCGACGAAACGAAGCCGAGGAGCAACGCGAAATATTTATCGCGCGTGACGATTGATGGAGAATCGTTGTATAAACTGGAGCTTTTTCTCGCGCAGTACTTGTGTTAAAATAATAGAAGCCAAAATTTTGTCAGACCATTGCGTAAAAAATGTTGAAGTTGTTTTTGTACGGATCTTTATGTAAACTATAAAATAACAGACAAATCGGATTTACATTTTTGCAGAGAATATTCCTTGAATTTCTCAGCGTATTTAAAATTAGATTTCAACTTCAACGATAGATTCTTTGACAAATCTTATCCTTAAGCAAATTTTTCAGCACGAACATTGTTTGTTGCAACTTTTCCATATTGCCATTAGATGTCTAGCTAATTAATCTCGTACTAAAATTTGGATAAAGTAAAGTTCAATTATATTTAAGTGAAACAGGAAGTTGTTTATATATATATAATTATTACATCTCAGGAGTAAAGTTCATGGAAAGCTCATCTTCAATCGCTCGACATTCCGGATTATCCTGCGTCTTGAAATTCACGCTAAAAATTAATTCCAAACTGATCAAAGAATCTCTCGAGGCACCCTGTATATGGGGCTACGTTATCAGATCCTCCCGGCGGCTATTTCGGGATATCGACCAATCAGTGTTAAGGTCGGGCGCGCCCACGATAACTCGAGGACTACCGAAATTCGTCCGGCTAGTGCGCGGATTGATCCTTGACTTACTTCTTGTTCACGCCGACGGACGTTATCGGCCGTGCTCAAAAAGCACGTGTAATTAAACATGATGATGGGAGAAGATGGGGGAAGAAAAGAAAGAAAGAGAGAGAGAGAGAGAGAGAGAGAGAGAGGATTCCTTAAACAAAACATAATTTAATCGCGCATTGCAATCGTCCATCGTTAATTGCTCATGCATATGCAGCGACGTGTAAAACATGAAATTAAAGGGATGGCAAAAGGGATTGCGCGGGAGGGACGAGCAATTCGGACAAAACGTTTATGAAAAAATGGAGTGTTCGAATTGAGTTCGGCGCTAAAATAAAATAATTACGTGAATCGTCGTAACGCAGCCTCCCACGCGACCGCGTGGTCCAAACAGCCCTTTGACCGCTTTTTATATTTTCATCTCTGACCACCATATTACCTTTTTTTCGTTACAACGCAAAAACGCAATACCTATTATTCGCGTCTTTTAATTGTTCGCGTAAAATAAAAAGTTCGCTGCCGAAATTAATGGCGCAGAAATATCTCTCATAGACATAGATATACCCAGCAATTTTGCTTTAAATTATCAAAAGTTTCTGGAGATCTGCATTTTTGTGAAATAAATTATGTTATAAATAAATCACATAACATAATTTTTTTTTCACGTAAGGAGAAATTTTGAGAAAACAGCACAATAGTAAAGCAATATTAATAAATCGGAAGAAATATTAAGAATATTTAAGAATCTGAATATTGCGAGATACTGCTTAGACATTGAGTAAATATTTAAGAGTATGCATTATATTATATACATGAGCCACTATTCCTTCAGTATAAATTAATAATTATTTTGTTAATGTCAATGCTCGCTATTTCTCTGTTTGAATTAATGAACGTAGATATGCCTATAATACCGTGCGGCAGTTATTTAATTCCTTCATATTTTATATCTTGATTATTTGATATGCACGTGAAATACCGTCGTTTCTAATTTCTCAGAATTTTGCATGATTTGTATTACAATCATTTTTCATAACTACATCACGCACTTTACGAACGAATATCCATCGCTTTATACAACATATACGTATCAGCTTCGGACAACATGCAAGAATTTACTACGATGACACAACCGCGAAGTATCGGTTATTGAGATGTAAATTATTTCGTCGAGTGAGAATTTATTCGAAATTTATCTGTTAACTGCCATTTATAGCAACTTATACTGCGTAGTTTCATAGACAAACACATTACGTTGAATTAGGCACATGTGCGTGAAGTAAAAATTTATTTTTTGTTGATTATTTCTTATCATTATTTTAAGTTTTTCTTTAAAAATTATTTTAGCATTATCTTCAAAAAAATGATGAAAAATAATTCTTGCATTACATAGCGATAATTATTTTTCATCATCTTTTTGAAGATTATAATGCTAAAATAATTTTTCATACGTGTTCATGTATATACAGGTTTATGTATTATTTCATTGCATTTGGTCATATCGTATTTATTTTATATTTGTATTTTGCTTTATATTTCTTATTTTATTGTGTGTACTCTGTTATATATTTAACGCACAAAAGGCGCCTCAACACCAAATTAGTCTTTTAATTATTAGTGGAATATCAATAAAATTTGCGACGTATATCAAATAAAAAATTCATAAATGCGTTTTCTAAAGTTAGAAAGTTCGATGTGGCGCTATCATACGGTAGCTGTAGCAAGTTTTAGAACAAGATCATGTCCGGGTATAACATGCCATCTAGCCGCAATGAAAGGTGGGAGATTATTGATCGTAAAAATGGCGCCAACCCAAAGTTGTGTAAAGAGAATATCAAGTCATAAGTTACAGTAGCTTTGTCGGCCCGAATCAGTTTCCAAGTGTTCCCTGCTTTTTATCTGTTAAAATAATGAGGTTCTTCTTACAACAATGACGTCAACTCTACGCGGATGAATGCTTCAACGATTCTCATATACGCAAGAGAAAATTTACTATTGCCCTCAAAATTCTCATTAAAAATCTGGAGAATCTTGTTGGAAAGTTGCATTATGATTTAACAAATTGCATTATGATTTAACAGCCGAGCTCTTAATTTTAAACTGATTGAACTACAATCTTAAGAATTTAAATATAAATGCCTGGTTATTATTATTTAAAAATACGAGCTTCAAAATACAAGAATCTAATGGTAATGTTACAAACCAAAAAATATTGCATACTTATGACACTTTCGATAAGTTATACAAGTTAAGAGAACAAATTAATTAAGACTTTTGAGCAAATGTGATATAATGGATTGAATTTTTAATTGTTTTATTAATTTTATAATGATTATCAGATGTGAATATTATGATTTTGTAATAGCCATCAATTTTATAATTGAAAATTTGTTCTGTTATTTCATTTAAACCAATAATTTGAATTATCCGAATTAATGTGGTTTAAGTGGTTCAAACCACGGGAAAGGGAAATTAGAGAAAAATCGAATATATGGCTCATATATTTTTACAATCAATAAAATAAGCGGCGCGATATCTATAAAGCAAGTTACGTATGATCATAGTAACCGGTGAAACGAAGATACACGAAGTACAGGATAGCACATTTGTTTCTACGTATTTCCGGAGCAGAATCGCAGGATCGAAAACTCCCAGAGATATAGATTCGCAATCAAAGAAAATTGAAAATGGACTTACAAGGAAAACGGCCAGGACGACTCGAGCTTCTGCGATGGACGTTTTTCGTGCTTCGCGACATGCCGGTTCTCGATTCCGTGGCAACTGTGTAGGAAAAAAAACAGAGAGAAAGATTAGAATATTATAATTCTAATTCTTTTACGTGCTGCATATTTCGTAGAGATTCGTGATGATATTTTGCTGTCTCTTTTAGCTCTCCATCGTCGCAACTCTTAACAATATGCATAAATGACTAGCGCTATGATGGCCGGAATAGAAACGAGAGTGCAACATCGAAATAAGCATACGCTCTAATAAGTATCCGAGCCGGCAACGAAACTTCGATGTTGTATTTCGAGATATGCGAATTTAAAATACGTGGATCCATGCATCATACCAGGAAACATCAGAGCGTGAGAGTTAGAGGCAGAAAGAGGAGAGAGTAAAAGGAAGATAGAAATATATACATGTATACAAAGACTAAATTCACCGACGAGTAAATTAGTTGTAAAGAATTCAGGATTATTGCGCGACGAGCGAGCAAATGAACTGTACGTGATAATGCGAGAAAGAATGGAATGCATACTATTGCATTCAATTTATAAAGCAGTATTTTCGATATTATCTTATTCTAGAGAATCGTGTCTTGAAACTTGAGGGCGATTTCTCTGTAATAAAGCTAATTAGACATTACTTTTTTCGCAAATTTTTAATTTTCTCTTTAAACCTCGCTTAATTTTTTTAATTAGTTAAGCTTATCAAAATATAAATCATGATTTGATACAAACTTTTGAATTAAAAAAATTTTTAGTTAATGAAAAAAAAATCTTGTTTAAGTATAAAGTCTTCATATTTTTAAAGTTTTGATATTTTTATTGAGAAAAGATTTCGAATGGATTGATGAATCTTTTTAAGCAGAACCATTCTTTCGTTTCATCACAATAATATGCATTTTTACTGAAAGTGCACGTTGATTATCACACATTCGGTGCGGCGCATCGCAATCAGATTACATAAGTCCAGCCTCGATTCAGTGCACTCGAATCGCGCACGATGCAGCACGTGTGTTCTAAACAAACGTCGGAGATAAAATAGATTGGCTGGTAGTGAAATTAAATCCCGCGTTATTCTCGCTTGATTATAGGAGCGGGTACAAGGGATCAGAGTGACGTAACGTACTTTAAATATTTTATACTCTTTCGTCTGAATCCGAGAGAATGAGATGCTACGAACGATTTATATCGTTTTAAAAATTGTTCTTTATGCAACAAAAATGAAGTCGCGATTCTTTATCTTGATTTTTATCAAGTGCGCTTTTCATAAAACCGCATGTCCGAAAAAATTCACAATTTTTTCGACGCGATGTTCAGGTAATCGGATAAGATTTTCAGAATTCGTAACAGAAAATTCAACATGTTAAATGTTTGAATACTTACGTTAGAAAAAAAAACACGAAATAAGATAATTTATATATTAAAAGCACGTTAAGTATATTCGGAAATTAATGGACATTGGAGGCTAATCTCTCCAAAATGTCCATTAACTTCAACGAATTGTCCAATAACTTTCATTCTGTCCCCAGAACGAAAACAATTGCGTTGAGAGTGATTTAAATTAATCAATGTCAACGAAATTCTTTCGTTCTTAAAGGCCACTCGTCTCTGCCGCAGCTGTTATGTATACTCACAAATTTTCGTAAATGGCACTCCGAAGATGAGACTCTCATTTACAGGGAGGGTGTCAAACTATATTGCGCAAAAAATTGCAGAGTCACGTAGCAGCAGGAGTCACTCCTATTTCCTAACATCCCTAACGTCACTCGCGAAAGATCCGCCCACGCATTCACGCCGAGAAAGGTATCGCGGCCAAGATTCCGCGCGGCTCGATCGCTGCAATATTTCGGCTGTCGGTGGCAACGCTGGCAGGTAACATACACACGCGGTCGGTCGATACGAAACGCCGGTGTGACCTACAGGATACACCGTGGTGATACAGCACCGCTCTTGCAACACACACGATATACCCATCCCCGAGGCCTTCGCCCGCCTCCCCCCCCCCCTGCCACCCCACTGTCGTCCCCCTTTTCGTCTCTCCCACACACGTGCTCGACGTGCCTATACGTGAAACTCGAAGTGCTTGTCATTGTCTGGTGCGGAGGGCGCTTGACCTTCCGCAATGTATCGAGCACTCCCCCGATTTCCTTTCAGCCGATCGTGTGAAGGAGAGACGCTGCTATATTGGAGGGAGAGAAAAAAAAAAATCTTCTGCACTTACAATACGTGCGAGATACATCCGGGATATTTGGTGTCCTTTGTTGGCTGTGGTGTCGCTCCAATTCATCCGGATCCGTTCGCGCGTGTACATGCTCGAAGGAAAGGGGTACGAGAGAGAGAGAGACTGATATCCGTCAGCTTCTCGCTCTACCGCCGATCTCTGATACAACCATCCCTCTCCCTCCCTTTCATTTCCACCGTCTTGCGAGGTCGAGCGTCCTTTCGAAATTTGCCGATGGCCAAAGAACGCCCCCGAGAAGTGTGCGCTCGCTTGGCCTCGAATCCGAGATTCTTATCTTTTAACTGAAAGCCTGCGGAAAGGAGGTGTTATCGAACGACGTTACTACTTTGTACGAACGTCGTCTGCAGCTACTGCGAGGCTGCGAACCGTGTACGTCTTCGGCAGCTTAGGAATGTACTTACGACAAAATTTCTTACTCCCTTAACTTTTCTCGCTCTCGTTCTCTCTCTTCCTTCTTTTTTTTTCTTTTATTTATTATTGCTGTTTAAGATATACATATATACATTTGCTCGGCGTGCAAATACTTAAAAAGTTTGTAACACTTTTAGCACGCATTGACTTTTTTTTTTTTATGAAAGAACAAATTCACATTTTTCCCAAGTCGTTTCTACATTACGGTGGGAATTTTAATTTTCGTAAAATTTTTAATCAATTTTATCGAGATCTCTCTCTAGGTTTTATTAATCATGAATATAATAATTAAAATTGATTTTCACACTAACATTAATCCTCAAATGTCATGGAAAAATTTACTTTCTACTATTATTTATGATAATTTAAATATTGTGTGCTCTGATAAATTTGCTAGTTTTATTTACATATAGCATTCTATTTATAAATCCTTTTTTGATTAAATAATTTCGAGCTTTGTTTATGTGAAGACTATTATAAGAGTAGATAGAAAATTTTTATGTTTTAAAATTTTTATGTTACATTTTTGAACAGAGAATTAATTCAGGAAAAATATAATTATATTGAAGTAAAATAAACGGGTTAAATATGAAAATATGAGTCAATAAAAAGCTTTAGATGCCCTGATCTTTGCGTGTCTGTTCATGCAATGCAGTCATTGCGGAATTCCTTATGCCATATAATGTTGCACAATGCGGTCTACAAATTATAGTAAATAACTTCATGAAAAGAAATCAGCGGCAGGTTTTCAGCGATGGAAGGCCTGACGTCAAAAATAGGACAGATTTTTTAAAAATCAATACCTCAAGCCATACGTTTGTCCGTGTCTATTCCCCATTGGGGATCGCAGTGAAAATAGCAGAAGTCATAATATACTATTTCCGTTTGATGCAGACCTTCTAACGTGACAACTAATCCATAAATGTTACTTCCCATCGGGAGTATCTCATTTACATAATCAAGAATTATATAGCTAATTCAGTTCGTGTCGTTCTACTCGCATTGCCATATCTGTCCGATAAAATGAAAACACGACTATTGATATTATGCTAAACGTCAATGCTCATGCGGCAGAACATTGTACTCTCGATAGTGCAATTAATCTTCAACTGCTGTCACAAAATTTGTACGGCTTAATTATGGTGGTCCTTTTAATCCCAATAATAGGTGAAGTTGTATTATCTTAAAAGCTCGTAAGAGAAAAGCAATCGTGATATTTTTCAAAATTTACTTTTATGATAAAAAATTGAATATAAAACAAGATAAAAATTAATTATTTATTTTTAAGATTAATTATTGATCTTTAATTCGTTTGCGTAATGCGCAAAGAAATGAACGCTAATTTTATTTTACAGAGTATAAATAGAATATGCTTGTACCTCATATTAGTACATTTTATCACGCGATTCGGATATTAAGATAAATATTTATTAGTGCCATTTCTCTACAATTGCGGTTTATATAGCAAAGCATGAATTTATGCGTCATGTGATGACTGATCACGTTTTAATTGTACTTTTAATTTACGATTATTGATTAACATTATTAAAATGCAATCTGAATGCGCTAAAGAAAGAAAAATGATTTAAAACCAAAGCACGTGTTACGTACAAAGAGTAAAGATACGGTCATCATGTACAGATCGGTGAATAGTGAGAGTGTGCAAATAATAAAATTAGTAAAAAATTTGAAAATTCCACAATTTCTCACATTTTTCACGATATTTTTCGCAGTTTCGCGGTTCTCGCAATTAAAAAGTTACACCTATATGAGCAGAATGAAAAGAGCATATGGATAGCCGTGATATATTCAGAGAAAAATAGATCTAGATGTTAAAAATTTTTTAACAGCTCTTTATATATGAAGTATATATCGAGTGATTCTTCGAGAGTAAAGACAAAAAGTGAAAAACGGAAGTGCCTAATTCGCATTTTTTATATGCTCTTTCTTCAGACAAACTCAATTCACGACATTCTCTCATCACCTAGTTCATCTCGCGTGTAGTCTAGATATTCGGCCGTTAATTGCGTTTACTCGAAACTATGATACATAATTTCGGGCCGCCCTTTTTCCGTTTGTGTGTCAGAGAATCTCGCTTTGCTAATTGCGTATTTTATCGCGACGTTTCTATGCTCTAAATACGCACAAATGTAGCGCGGTTACTCTCTATACGTCTCTACTCGTGCATCGAAACGCTAGAGCGACTTAACATCATAGATACGTTGGCAAACGTCCGGATGTTATCGCGATTCTCGTGTGCATATACCATGTGCATGTGCACATCGAGTGATGCATCCGTGTACGTGAATAACACAGCCCGTTATCGTCGAGTTGGTGAGCTAACGAGAGAGAGAAAGAGAAAGGGAGAGAGAGGGTGAGAGAGAGAGAGAGAGAATCTCTACGAGAGCTTTCATACACGGCTCGAAAAGACTATCCTGACTATTCGCGCACGTCCGGTCGAGCGCACCGCGAGCAATTTAAAGCCGAAAGGAGCAAAAGAGAGTGTCTTTACACTGCCGCTGCTTCAACCTCGCAATTTCCATTGTCCTCCCCGCGTTAACCCGCCCGCGCTGCTACCACGGCCAACAATCAACTCGAACGGTTAAGGGTGAGTTCACAATTAGGGCGGGTTCGATCTCGCGTTCTTTCATGTCGATTATGTCACAAGGCTCGGTAATTGTTATCTTGGAAACTGTCTGCCGGTCCAAGTACTTTTTATAAATTAACGCACGGTTGATTTGGCGAGATTAAAGATTCTCGAGGCGTCTTTTAAGAGGCGACTGAGAGATTGATGTTTGTTAAAGAAAGGCTTTGTCATTCTATGGTAGATCACTGCAAGGTAATCGACAAAATTTCTATAGATGATAAATGATAACGAATTTAATTTACTGTGTACGTTTAATGTAATGCAACAATAATTAAAGATTCATTCACGCGAGAGAAATAAAATGCAACAGAAAATGATACTTTTCTATTATGCATATAAATAAGAATAATAATATTAATGAATTTGATAAATGCGATTATTATATTCTTTTAAACAAAAAAATAAAAGTTTTGTATATATATTTTTTTTCCGACATAATAAGATATTTCCTAATTAACTCATTAAGCTAAAATCAAACTCAATGTTCAAAATATTCATTAGATATCATTGATGAATTATCACGAATGATGATATAAATCGATATCAACGGATTTTTTCCGTGCTATATTTAAATCTGTATTCTATCTCGCTATAACAATACCTTAAATTGCATTAGCAGCGAAAATTTGTCATCGCTGCAGAATAGGTTCAACTCTAATGTGAGTGCACCATAATGAGACGACACTTTTCTCGGCTGCTTATGCGCTATGTTTAATCGCGGAGTCTTTCAATTTTTTTCAGAAGTGTTTTTCCCGCAAGTGTTTTCATTTCTCCAATTCGCTGCACTGAAAATAACTCAATGCACACTGTAAACTTTCACAGATAGCATCACTGAATTAGCACTAAATAAAACTGTGCTCATACAGTATGCAGTCTGATAATCACGTTCATTATATTAATGATTATTAATTAGATTATGGCTGGCAATATGCTAAAATCAATTTTTGTTTGAATATAATAAAATCGTTGAGACATGAAATATCTTTTTATGAATTTTTAATAATTTTTATTTGTTATTAATGTGTTTGTTCACAGCTTAATCACACAAGCTAATCGCAAAACGTAATGTACGAAAAATTGATTATCTAAATAACAGAAGAAAGATTTTTGTTTGAAATATTTTGGATTATTATATGTATATTTCTTTATTTATTTTACTCTTGAATCTTTCGTTATGCACATTGATCGCTTTTTATTATTCTCTATTTCTATTTTGAGATTAATGAAAGTTATAATAAGAATTGCATGTTCAAAATAAATATTCGCGAATACCCACTGTATTTCAGTCTGCTATTAAAATTAGCTTCGTTTGTTGAACATTGTTTACTTGGAATTATGAGTTATATACATTTGTCAAATGTATGAGTGTATGCGCCTAATTTCAACTCTCGACGAGACTTGATACAACGAAGTTAATCATCGTTATTATTTACGATAGATTTAAGAGTAACATCGGGTCGGCCTTGTTCTCGACCCTTAACGGAGAACAAATGTACAGATTGCCTCCGGCCGTCACAGTCTGCTCGTGCAGAAAGGAATTCACTGATGATGAGTTTTATACGCATTTCCGCATAAAACAAAAGCTGTACGACTGTTGGGCATTGTGTTGAAACTGTAAAGCGTACGAACGTATTTTTTATCTCGACAATGCTTTTAAATTGCATGAACCAATACTTGACAAATACTTTTTGCTTGTTCATTAAATGTTACACTCATTAAAACGTCGAAACATGTGTGTGTGTGTATGAGAAAAAAAATTTTAATAGAAAGATAAATTTTAATGACTTTAAACTGCTTTTTCATTGATTTCTTATTTGCTGATGCTATTATGTAACAGTATAGAGAAAATCATAAAAATGTATATTATTTGTAAATAAGAGCTATTTGCATAATATCTCAAATATGCAGGATGCAGGATACTATGTTTTAATGATATTCACAAATTTACAAATGATATCCATGTTTTTTCAGGCGACTTCAATTAAAATAAAAAAGATAAATTTTCATATAAAAATATTTTTGGGTGGTAAAAAGTTTCAGAGCTAAAAAATATCTCTTTGAAATACCAAAACTCAAACGCGCAAACTTACATCTTCGTGGGTTTTTGAATGAGGAAAATTGCAAAGAAGAGGTTAAAAACTGAACAACAGAGATAGTATAAATAAATGTAGTTATCTTGTTATACATTTAATTAGTAAGAAAGGCGATTTACGAATGAAGTGTATGAAATGATTATAAAATAATAATGTCTGGAATTTTGTTCGAGTATTTCTGCCTGCATTTCTGTGTAAAAGTATAATATAAAATTTCTTCAATTATAGAATATTTATTTAATTACAAGAAATCTCACAGATGAGAAAATACGCGAATTAAATAGCTGAAGTTAAAGAGAGTAGAGTAAAGATACAGAAGATTGCAGAGAATGTAAGTGACTCGTTTATTTACTAGCACGGGCCGGCGTAATGATGGGGTAGTTCATAAGGCGAATGTCTCTGAATAGAAATTTTCGGATTTTTCTCAACTCTTCTATGAGAAGGAAATGTCGCGGAGAAGCAATAACAAGATAGGAAGAAAGAAATGAGTGTATAATAACAACTTATTCCAGTAATCTGAATTATAATGCCTATCATATGTTGTCCGTTAAGATGGATTTTATTAACTTGCGATACTTTTATTTAATGCTATATCGTTGAAGTTAGATCTTTAGATTTATTGTTAGAGAAATATTTGAACGTAAGTGATAAAAAATTTGAATCGTGATCTTTAAAATTAACAAAATATATGCTTCGATTTTTTCGAGATTAATACTTTTATTTTAACTCTGACAAATTCGAGTGAATTTACAATAGTCTTGTGTGTAATGTATTTTCCGATCATTCCGGAATTAAAATATCATAACGTTAATCATTTTTAATTTACGATCGAATAAAATATAGTTTGCAATGTACGACTAAAAATAAAGAATTTCTTGAAAACTAACTTTTTATTATTATTATAAATATTAGATAATAAATCTATTATAAGAAATAGAACAAACATGCTTTTCTTTAACAATAGTAAAGTAAGAAAAACGAAAGATAATTCTTCTATTTATAAGTAAAAAATAAGAAAATGATAAAATTGTAAATTTTAAATGTGAATATTGTCAGTGTTATTTATCATTAATATTATTATTCTTTCAGATTAACAGTAATATATGTCACTAATAAGCTTCTAGTATATTGCGTGAAAATATGTTGCTTGCCGCGGAAAGATATTGCATTGCCGAGAGTGCACTAATAGTGGCTCGAGTTAAGTACAGTGCTTTTACCCGCATTAATATGTAAATGCAAGTTCGGATATAAATCTCGAGAGCATCACAATCGTCTAAGTACTTTAATTTTTCATTCAGAAAGCGCGCCGACATAAATTACTCGTTTGTTCGTGCTACTTTCATACGTCACGCGTACTTATATTTCTGGAGTAGTCGATTATTTCCAAGAGCATTTTTCAGCTCGCAGCTTGAAGAATGAGATTGTACGTGCTCGCAAAGATATTTTTACTGTGAAATATTTATCTTTAATATTATTAAACTTTTAGCCGCAGAATATATATTGCAGATTAGATAGAAGAAGCAGACAAAAATGTTTAGAAAAGCCAGAAGCCGCACAAACACTAATTATTATGAAACTTACCTTCGCAATTTTGCTCACCCACTCATACACATACACACGTTTAAGAAAAAATATAATTAAAGATAAATAAGAATACAATGATTGAAGAGATCTTACTGATCGTTAGTGATATTATTTCCGCTGCGCATGCATTACGGGGCAAAATTAAAACACGAGGTGCGTCTCATAAGTTCATACGCTATCAGTATGATGCACTATGTTTTGTGTAACGTCATAGGAAAAAGTTGGTGAAGTCGAAAAAAAGAATAAATAACAATGGGCAGAAAAACGGAAGGCGAAAAATGTCGAAACATGCGTGATTATATGAAAATTTAAGAGGCCATATTACTCTTAGAAAAAGATAGAAGGAAAGAGAGACAATAAGTAAAATGGTGATAACGGCGAATTGATATGTATCAAATGATCTGCTAAGAGATATTATAAAAAAGTAGTAATATAGTATAGAAGTAGAAGAAAAATTCGAGCGTAAGGAATAAAATATGAAGGCAAAAAATAAGGTAAGAGAGTCAATGTACCCTATTGTTCATAGGTCTGCGATGGTGATCGCCCGGCAGTCCCGACAATAGTCCAATCCCTACCAACACAATAATATAATAATCAGTGAGCTTCAATATGATCGCCGCACCTATGTTAAGCTGCATTAATAACAATACCAGTACGCGAGACTATACCGAACAAAAATTCGGGTCTCGATTATCTGTAAATTTTTAAAAAAGCGCAGGAGTTTTTTAATACTTAAGAAGATGAAAGAGAGAGAAAAAAAAAAGATATAATGGTCTTTATAGTATCACGCATTTTTATCTTTTATTCTCTGCATAATATATGATTTATAAGCAAACGTAAAATCTACTTCACAATCATATGGCACTCTTTAATTTATCAGATTACAAACTTTTTTACTTGTGCTAATTTAGTTAACATTTTACTCAATAGCTTATGACGAATTTTCTCGGTCAACGTACAACTGTCTACGACTTCATACTTAACTAGCGAGCGAGTTTGAACGTGCGATTTAAAGCATGATATTAGATACTGTAGAGTCCTCAAGGGCTGCGAGATGCGAACCTCGACAGAGATTGCAGAGATACGAGTCGCCGCTATTCTCTAAGCACTTTCGTTCACCCTCTGGCGCCGGTGACGCCACTTAGGCCTTTCGGCTTCCTCTTCCTCTATCCCTCTACGCGGTTGACACCCATTTTCAGGCCCACTCGAAAAATGCCTTCAACCACCTATTTACAAGACGCGGATAACTTACGGTCAAGAAGATTTGGGTCAATGATTCGAAACTGTTGGTGAGAAGAAGAAAGAGGGTACTCGTTCGATACGATTGAACATTTATTATAATTATTCTTCGTTCTATAGGTTTCTCTGTCTTACGTATAGTTGCTCTGGCAGCGCGGATATGTGCTGATCGAATCGCTCAGTATCGAATGCACGTCGAGCGATATAATGTGACATGACATAGCATGTATCCGAAGGTTGCTACTATTCCGGAAAATCGCGAAAACCAGGACAAGTCGGGAAATTCTGGAATTCTATATACGTGATGGAGGAAAAACTTTGGAAAATAAAAATTATTAATTTTTGGAGAAATTCCGTAACTAATTTAATGTTTCTTATGTTATTCTCTGTTTTTTCCAGTGCAGCATTTTAGTGATATTATAAAAAAAAAAGAAAAAAAGAGAAGATAAAGATAAAACATACATATGTATTTTGCAGATAGTAAAGAGATGATTACTGTTGCGTATGTAGAGTTTTTTTTATTTCAAATACGTAAACGATAACTCTCAAAATATATTTTTAGAAATCAATTATTATGTAACTCGAAAGTTTCGGTACTTGAATTATATTAATTATATTTAGCATCATGAATTTGACAATATTGATTTTTTATTTGAAAACATAACAAATATTTTCAGAAATCAATTCGGATGTAAATTAGACTATTTTTCACAACACAACACAACTGAAGAGTGTAAGTAAAATATCAAAGTTATATTTTGAATTACAAGAGAATTCAACATTTCAAATTTTGCATACAAAAGAGTACTATGTACTAATTTAATAAATCTCAAGCAATTTAAGAAATTCAATTAATAATCACTTTAATGCTGCAATTATAATCGGAAAAATATTTTTTTGTTACGTACGAAGAATTATTTTCGTGTTCAAGTGAAATTTAACTTTCATATGGTAATATATTTCTGGGACCTCTTTGTTTTTTAGACACTGTCATATCTTGTGAGACAAGGATGATGGCATATCATTTTTCAAGAAAATCCTCGCGTGCTAAAGGTTAATAGACCACAGAGTGATTTTTAGATCGTCGCGAAATGATGTCGCGTAAAAACGCATATCGCCAGCCGACTTAACGGAAGCGAGCATAAATCACGACGGCTGAGAAATCTGATCGAATTAAGCACGATACACGGACGGATCTTTCGCTTTCGTTTCAAAGCGATCACATTCTATACAACTCGTACGTATAAAAAGAGCATGTGGGATTACGGCTCGCCTAAAAGCGCCGCGAAAAGGGATTATGAAAATATCCTCGCAATATTCATTTTTACGTTATAATGCATTTATAATTTTACCTTAAATGCATGATGCAAAGCAGAGCATATTAAACCGTTATTTGCCGAAACTGATTCTACAAGAATACAGGACATGAACAGAATATATGCATGTGTGGATGATTTTTTAAAGACAAAAAAATTCTACGGGAATAGATTTATCTTTAATACGTATGTCGTAGCAGTATATAATTTTTAAATTATAAACTGAATTGTTATACGAGAGTCTTTTCGAGAATTGAACTTTGAAGGTATAAATAGAGTGATGGAAGGACATTATTCTTGATTTACTTTTGTTTAATAAATTTTACTTTCTAATTTGGAATTTGGTTGCTAAGACACATCTAATGTTAAAATTTTGGAAATTGTAACAAGAGGCAGAGATTTTTATTCGTCAATTTTTATTTTCGTTAATAAAAATTGACTATAAATTCTTAAAGTATTTCGTCTATAAAATATGACCCAAGTACTACATGCACTGATTCTTTTTGATTTATTATTACGCGCACGTAAAAATTAGAGATATTGGAAGCGACAGATTTAAATTAAAATTATTTATATTTCGCATATTGTAAATAAAGAGAAGTGCATATTATAGAAGTGTAAATTTTGGAAAAATAAGACATGATTCGGTAACTGTATCGAAATCTCCGAACTGATAAAAGGCATTGGCAGAAGACAGTAATTACGAACGAAGGATGAGAAAACGTAAGGGTTAAAAAAGGAGAAAGGAGAGAGAGAGGGGGGAGGGGAGGGGAGGGGGAGAGGGAGAGGGAGAGAAAGCGGATAGAGAGGAAGAAAGAGAGTTCGGCCAGAGGGAGGGTGGCGAAGAGGAGATAGATGAGAGCGAGAGAGGGAGAGAGAGAGGAAAACGAGGACTACAATATGGGTCAGTTATTGATTGCTCCCTAGTCGACTCTCTGTAACGCCTACCGTATACCTCCGTCGTTTCTATCTTGTTATCTTAGATACCGAAATGTAGCCACCACTTACCGTCCTTTAACTTCGTCTCAGTCCTTTTATTGCTACGCGAATCGGCCGTTACGGGTAAGTTCACAGCCGGAACGGTGTTTTTGCATAACCAACGACCGGCTTTATGCGCTCGCGTTAAACTTTCGATGCGCGGGAGAACGATAAAACATATGATATTGCGTGTGCTGTCTCGGTATCTTTCAGATTCCCACGTGTCGCAGGATTTAAGTCATGCTACATCAGACGTGCACGTTCACGTGTCGTGTGACTGTGGAAGTTTGGGCGAACGTCTGTTCGTAACTTTCCAGCTGTCAAATCCCGAGCAAACCATATATCGAGAAATGCAGCGCAGCATATCTCGCGGCATATGTACATAATAAAATATCCCTTCGCGTCTTTCCATACAAAGTAATATCCTATCTGTTTATCGAAACGAGAAGATATATTTTTTAAACAATTGGATAAAATTGGATAGATTAAGCGGGATTGAATTGTATTTTAGATAAGACTACTATAAATACAGAAAATCTGGATCAATTCAAGCTGACCGAAGCATACTTCAATTCCTTTGGGAAATTTAAAATTTGAATTTCGTTCTAAAAGAAAATTTTTTTTGTCCAATTTCATTATTTGTTTCAACTTCTTAACGTTCAGCAATAAATATGTAAATTGTAAAAATAAGAGTTATAATCAGATATCTAAACGAAGAAGAGAGGAGAAAAAAATTGAGAGATTCTTATCCTTGCTTTGCCCTTAATACCATCCAGCGTGCTTGCATTCGTAAAGAGACTTCACCACAACATATGATTTTTTCTATTTTTCATAACATGAGCCATACTATTAACTGCATAAACGAAAAAATATATTCTTCAAATATTACACAGAGAAATCTGATCGCTGAGTGTAAGCGTATCGAATGACATTAATGCTCTCGATTGTACACGATTTTACTATTAAATCTTGCTGTTCCGGAAAATGTATATGGATTTTCGGGACAAGTACGCGCAAAAATCTCGGCAGACAAAAATGTATACTTAATTGAAAAAAAAACACGTGTGACAACATCCGCGAACGAGACACCTTACAACAAAGAATTACAATTTAGTTTATCCGAAGATTGATAATAATTCGACAAACTTCTTGTCAGAGACCTTGTTTCTCGTTCATCGTGGATAAACTTGAAATTCTCTCTGCTTACCGATCTGATACATCGCGCCGCCCGTTCGTTTACAACTGATTCCCGTCTCGATATCCTAAATCCCTACTATTCATCTTTTCTCCCATGTTTTCCTTTTTTTTCAAAACACTATGCCCGTCGAACACGAAAACAAACATACAATTCATCGATTCTTCCCATTCTTTCACAAAATAAAATAATTTCGCTATACTGCTAATGGTATATAAGCAGAAAGATAGATATATTTCTTAATTATTACACACCGAAAAATTTGATTGCTGAATGTAAGCGTATTAGACAGTATCAATACTCTCGATTGTTCACGCAAAGTATCTGTGCTCCAACTACTGACTCATATTACTCCGGAAAACGTACATATATGGATTCTCGGGGCAGATAGAATCCATATGGCTGACAACAAAAACACAAGCTTAATTAAAGAGAAAACACGCACGGGAATATTAGCGAGCAAGACGCCTTATAATAAGGAATCATAATTTAGTAGACCGAGGAATGAAAATAATTTGACAAACCTCTTATCAGAAGTCTGGTCTCTCGTTTATCGCACAGACAAACTTAAAATTCTCTCAGCTGATTGATTTGACACGTCGCTCTGCCCGTCCGTCCTACAACTGACTCCTGTCTCAATATCTGAAATCCCTACTATTCGTTTTTTCCGTAATTTTGTCCCACTCCCGTGTTTTATTTTTTTCAAAACATTTTGTTCGTCCCGAATGCGAAAACAAACAAAAAGGATGTTTTGATTTTATCTTACACGTTTTCCTTCTTTCACAAAACTCTACGTTTATATAAAACAAACAAAAATTATTTCAATTATCGTACAGTGTGTTACTAATTAAACTTTAAATTAAAACTCTGTAAAAGCGTTTTTAAAGTGTAGAATAAAGTTTTGCTCTTTTATTGCAATTCCAAGCTTATGAAAATTTTTTTATTTTCAATTGCTTATAACGCAAAAATCCATAGTATTTTAATACAGAAATGCAATCATCATTAGCATCAATTTAATTATTCTATCATTAAATAATATCATCGTAATATAAGCCGAAGAATGAAAAGCATATTTATGATTTATTCGTATTAATAACGACATCCCCAAATTGTGTGCTAACCATCATTAAATAAATTCTTTATGCTTGTCCCAAAGAAAAGCGGTCAAGGCTGAACAGCGCAGGAAAGATTATGCAAAAATATTTTTGACTGAAAAAGTTACTTCAGCGTCAGGCGCACAGTGAATCGAGAAAAAAGAAACGCATAAGAGGATTAAACATATCAATTAACGACAACGAACGAGCAGGATTACTAAACACAGTTTCTGATCGTGATAACACCGTCGATGGCAAATTCCGCGTTAAACAGATAGAAAAAGATCCGTGATAAACCGATGTATATTATCGTTCGCTGCAATTACGTGATTTATTGTTGATATAGAACAATGAGATTTCATTGTTTCATTATTCAATGGAGTTTTGTAATAATCTTGTATGTTGAAGTTTTAACTTACTTTTAAATTTAGTTTTGAATTTAATTTTGCTATATCTCGTGAAAATAAAATATTAGTGTTTTATAATAATCAAGAAAAATGAAAATAGAGAGAAAGCGAATATATTGCTACATATTATCAGAGACAGAGAAATGTTTAAAAAACTACTTTTTTTATTATCACATGGAAACTTTCAAGTTCTTCATTACTTTTGTTAATATAACTAAATTTTTACAACTCTCACGTCTAAAATTTAACAATTATAATGTTTGTCTAGAAATCTTTTCCATTTTTTGTAAGTTTTTGGTTTAACAACAGAATCTTATGCAATAAAAAAGTGTTCACATGAATTTCTCAGATTATTTGGATCCAAAATTCAATATTCTCAGTAATATTAACGACCGAGGTTTTCTTTCTTTGTTTACTCGACAAATTCGTGGCGTTAGTACCTAATTCTGAAAGATGAGCATGTGCCGCGCGAAAAGCACACTCGACATTTCCATCAAAGATACAGGAGCTTACATTCTCTCCTTAGGTCAGAATATATATATATATATATCCTTAATACGCTGCTCTCGATAGATAAAGATTTACAACGTGTGAGATTATTCAAAGAATTTCGCACGTTGTACAAGGATCGTCGCCGGGCGAGAATGAAACAAGGTCGACGAACAAAGCGAACGATGACAGTTCAACAGCTGCGAGATTTGAATCAGCCTCAAGGGTGCGATATATATATTGGAATAGGGAAGAATCGCTTGCAACGGAAAGAAGATTGCAGCGATTTTTAAATGGATCACAAAGCTTTGCTCGTAGACATCATTGTTATAAATCAAAGTTGCGAATACTCGAATAATCATATTATTCGGATAATCCTGACTTAAAAAATATACGATTTTTAATTGGGATTATTTCAATATTCCAAATATTGAAATATGAAGGGGAAATATTAGAGTACAAAGAGCCTGATGCAAAATATTTTTGAACATTTCATGTTCGAATTTTCTCGAATCATCAGTGATGATAATCAACGATAATAATCATAATGTTATTTTGTATAATAATATGAATTGACAATTATTACACGAGTCATACGCGGGGGTTAGAAAATTGATCAGAGGAGAAACTTGTCGTTCGTGTTACAATAATTGATTGCAATGTTAATTTATTGCATTATAATCGCGGTTGCGTTGCTTTCCGATATTACGGGACATTTGATCGACCGTGCGCGATATATCGACTGTCAATCGTTGTAAGATTTATTCGAGTGTGGGACTGCGGGACGGGAAATGACTCCGACTGTGGACAGGGTCACGAATTAATTGATTTTCTCTGTGACAAAGTTACATCACAGACAGAAACAATAGTTGACGACTCGCAACTTCGAAACCGATTTACACAGATATATGTGCCTGTTCTGTTCCATTTCGCTAGGATACACGAACATCGCATCGTCGTAATACCCACTACACATGGTCGACATTGCATATCGATCCCATTGCAAAAAAGAAGAAAAGAGCTCTTTCAGAGTGCGTTAAAGCATATTCTCGTGTCATGTACGGTCAATCGCGGTAATCGCAACAGCAAGATGAGCACGATAAAAATTTTTCAATGATAACATTGATAGCCATCGTTATTTAACGATTTGTACAGTTATAAATAAGTATCAACGTGTTTTATATAGTCTTTTACGTAGTGATGGGCAAATATCCAGTGCTATATATGTATATAAAATAGCTTATAATCATATATAGCGCTTTATATATACAGTACTTATATAGTTGCAGATAGGTCTAAGTAAGTAGTATATAGTAGATAAATAGTAAATTAAGCGTTTACGTCAGCCGTTGTTAAATAAAACGTCAGAAGTGAATAAAATCATACGAAATGTGATTCTTGCAACTTACTTCACATAAATGACTTTTCGTCAAAGAAGTCTCTTTAGTTCGATAGAATTTTCGCTATATCGCGACCCCCGACATATCGGCTCGACAGAATAATTTCCGACATCGATTGTAGCTCTTCTAAGTTTCGAGTCATTTTGACAGCTGTCTTGTTTTTAATCATTTTACTTTTCTACGTTATATGACAGACTTTTATGTGCAAGGAAATTGCATGAATCGTCGATTTTTTTTCTAAAATTGAAACAATTGTGGATTCTTGACAGTCGCGCAACTTTTTTCACGATCTTACGATAACTCTTGATTTTATCGTTGAAAACTATTGCGTCGTCATATATATTTCTTCGACGCAATAAGCCCGCCATCGATTCTGTCATTAATCGGTTACACGCGAACCACTTTACGTTTTTATTCGAGTTTTTACAAGTACGTCCTTCAATTCAGGCACGGTTGACTCAACGAAGTAATCTGAGTAGTGGATCACCCTCCTTTAACAACTCGAAGGTGTTATCCGAGCTAAGAAATGCGCGAACTTCCAGATCATTAACGACAATTTTGAAATATGTATTAAGAACGCGGTACAGAGTCTGAAAGTTGTTGCCAAGTATTAAGTAGTATGACTCGATTTAACTCTGCCATTCTGCGACGTCATGAATTAGAATCGAGAGATTAAGGTTGGTGCACGGTTTAGATAACAATAGCATCTCGCATATTGATTCGACAAATATCTACAATAATTCTCCGTCCTAACGTTCTGTCGCGTTAATCTCTAAAGCTAGAAACGAGCGTCGTGAGTAGTTAAAACGTATTTAACGTGCTCCACATTTTCCATGTTGTCGAGTGTCCGCGCGCTGCAGTTTTAATTCATTAAATTACTTTGTTGTATATGTATTTCCATGAACTATCCCGTAACATAATAATATTCACCGAGGTATTTTCCAATGACATACATTGAGCTCAGGAATGAAGCATGATTAAATTGAAAGGAAAAGGATTGACCGATACGCGTTCGAAAATAGACAAGCGTTTCTCCGCATTCTATATGAGAAAGGTTAATGGAATTATATAAGACATTCCAGATTTGAGTTTAAAATAAATAGTAAGTAAATTTATGACTGATGCAAAGTAAATTGATAGTTAAAAAGAATGAAAATTTCTTTTCGTATAACGAGTTTCTTGATGATTTTACTAGTGTCATATTCAATCTCAACAGGTAGATACAAGTCTACATTGAATGATACCATGTGTATGTGTCTTTTGCACGAATTCATATTTTGTTAATTGAACATGTAAATATAATGAGCTAAGTAAGTAAATAATTAAATAAATACAAGTATTAAAACGGCATATGAAGCTCACTTTAGACGATCTATAATTGGGGACAAAATAAATGCGACGAGTTTCTTATTCGCGTAATATTGTCATTGAAAATAAATTTTCAACGGCTATTTATATAGAAATATGAACAAAAATTTTTATGACGAATGCGAATCTATCGCGTGAAATATTTCCGGTGTTCTTATTTTACGATACAAGTTATCTGCACGACGAGATCTCAGTTCGTAGATTCGAAGTTTCTCAATTGCGCGCAGATATCGGAATCTTGTGTTTTACTGCTGGTCATGAGCGAAGCTAAGTTTAGCGATACGAGCACCGCATGAAAGCTTTCGAAGCGACTTGATTTTCGATAACAGAGGTGACGTCATTTGCTCGCAGGTCTCAATAGGATAGGAGGATGCATCTGCGTTCTTCGGAGGCTTAGATCACTCCCTTTTCAACGATACTGTCGCATCAATGTTATTATTATTTCGCGACAGTTGAAATAAGTCTACGTCTACATCCTAAATTGGAGTGCTTTCGAAAAATATTGTGTGAAATGCATAATAAGATTTGAGTATTGTTTCGTAGAAGTCATGTGACTACTTCATTTTATGTTATTTATATGCTAATCTAAATCCTGCATAAAATTCTGCATTCGTGAATCACTACACATTCTTGACGTTGACTTTCTGTGGTTTCGTCTCGATATAATAGAGAAATCAATTTACTAATAGCATTGAGCGAATGAAGAGACAGCGCGTTATCATTTATGAGGAAACTCTATTATTTCGTAAAATTACTGATCGTTAATTGGTCTTGCACGAAATAGTCTCTATCATTAGTCTTTTAAGGAATTATCTTGATCCGTTATAAGCGGATCGTGTTGGAAGCTTGGCGTGCTAAGCTCTCCCAGCAATATGTCATCAAATAAAAGGTACGCTACAGAAGGGAAATTGATCGATAATTTCATTTTTGATAAATTTAAACCTCCTCACAAAAACCGAAAGCCTGGAAATTCGCCTATGATCATAACTGTCATATAATTCTTTAATCGTGTCGTAAATCATCTCCCCTAAATCCTTTTGAATTCAGTTCTCTCCCCCTCTTGTCAAATTATTGAAGCCGCAAAAAATCAACGTCACGCGAACCATGCAAATCCCTATCAGAAGTCACGATTGTCTCATCTCTACAATCCAGATCGCTCCTCATTCTCATTATACGATCCGAACTAAGAACTAAAACTTGCTTATTTTAACTTTTTCGGTATGGACACATAGCAATAGTTAATATCATTTATTTGCTATTAGATAAGGCCAATAAAAGATATTTAAAAGATATTTAAAAAATATTTAAAAAATATTAAGAAATGTATTTCTTTTGATAAAGAATATCTCAAATTAAGAATCATAATATAAAACGTTATTCTCGGATAAGAAAAGCAATAGCATCGAATGAAATTTTTGAAACCAAGAGATGAGAAACATTAATGAAATAATAAATAAAAAAAAAACATTAGTGACAAGAAATTTATCTTCTTAGACTTGGAATATCAGAAAATACGAAAAATAAAAGTCGCAGGAGCAACAGAAGTAGATGCTTTAAGAAAATCGACAAAACAATATCTTGATTGTATAAAAAGAGAAGTAAAACAAAAACGAATCCACTTCCCCGCGTATGTATATAATATACAATATTATTTAAACCGTAATCGTGTCATCCATACCGAAAGAGTCAACGTCGCTGATTGCTGAAGACCAACTACTAGCGATCTCGCCCATTCTCCTCAGCCCAACGACGAGCAGGGTAAAACTTGTGTCTGCACGTGGGTTGGTAGATAATATAGAAACGGACGAGATAACCCGAGGCGTGCCCCAGGTTCCGTCCGCTTCATAACGATAAATGTGTGGACCATTACTTACGGATGAGAGACGCGCCGATGCAGGCTTCTCATGGACATGGCTCTGTTCTTGTTGCGACTCGTGGTGGTAGCCGTGGTGGTAGTAATGGCGGTGGTAGTGGTGGTGCTCGTCGTCGTCGTTGTTGTTGTTGTCGTCGTCGTCGTCGTCGTCGTCGTCGTCGTCGTCGTCGTCGTCGTCGTCCTCGTCGTCGCCGCCGCCGCCGCCGCCGTCGTCGTCGTCGTCGTCGTCGTCAGAATACAGCCCGTAGTCGCCGAGCCCGAGATCGGGCTGGCACTTCCGTTCGGCGTGACGCGGCGTGGCGCAGCTGCTGGGGGAGCGTGGGGCTCCCCCTGGGCTGCCACGGCCACCGCCGCCGACGTGAGGCCCGCCGAGGTCGCCAGGCCGGTACGCCGGAAGGGGCCCGAGGTAGCTAGTCGGCGTGCTAATCTGCGGGCGAGCCGACGGGCCAGGCGCGCCCCTGCGGCACCGGCACCCACGCTGACGGCGTTTCTGTGCCACCCCCCGTGCCCAGGGGGTGGTACACACACTGGGCTCGGTTACCGCACCTCACCACTACGTTTCTCTCGCACTTCCTCACCTCCGCACGCGATTTCCTCTTCTCGGTCCTTCCTCGCTCGCGTATGCGTCTTTGCCGCGCGCGCAAAGTCTTATTTTTCTCTTTCTTTCGTTTAAGAATCGTTAATTATTCACACACACACCCCCCCCCTCTCCTCCCAAACATATTTCGACCGCGATTTCATCAATGTTCGCTTCCGGACTAATCGTCAGTCGAACGAGTTCTTCTTCCTTCAGCGAACGTCGCTCTCGATGAGTCGCGCGTGCGTGCGTACGTGCGTGCTGCTGGAACACAGAAAATGGAAAGGTATAATAAATGATGCGGAAGTGAGGATGGAAAGGGGTGATTAATCATACTGAGGGTGGAGATTACAAAAGACAGTTTAGCACGAACATAATTTAAAATTACATTTTTCTGATTTATTTTATCATATCATTCACTGTGCAACGCAAGTTATTTCGTTAGAATGATAATGCTACTTGGATGCATTTTTCAATACTAAAATTTTAAGAATTCTTATATCTTAATCTATATTCTCTCTTTATATGGATTTTTAATTAGTATTAACGATGCAGTTTGCAATAAAATTCAGCTTTAAAAACTAAATGCATTTAAAAAGTAATTTTTGTTCACATCTACTTTTGATTTTTCGGGTATGAAGTTTAGGGTTGTGACATTATCACTAGTTGAGTGTTACTGATACTGCATGTTAGCAACGATGAATGAATATAACACAGTGAAATATCTACAAAACGACAAAATAGCGATGTTTGAACGTATAACACCGAATGACGTTACAAAATTTATCGAGTTAACAAATGTTTACGATAGTTTGTCGATTTAACGACAACGTGTTGGAAAACCGATCGAGCCGTATAGTCGAGCCGGAGCCACTTTGCGAAATAAGCAATAAATATGTGCGCGTTGAATTTTAATGCGCGACGAACTTGACAAAGGAGTTTGTCGAAGGTACGCCACTTGTTTACTTCTATACGATACGAAAATTGTTACCGGATCGGCTCGTATGGAAATGTTGCGATATTCTTTGTCTGACGTGTAATCAAAACGAGTGCATCGAGAGGGAAGAAAAGTATTATTTCGATCGGTTTATGTAGGGTTCACCATCCAACCATTTTCTTGATTAATGCGGCAAGTAATTCGAGAGTCTCGCAGAGTGTCGCTATTTCCCTGCTGGCATTGGACGAAAAGGAGCGCAGGAAACGATGATACTCTCTCTCTCTCTCTCTCTCTCTCTCTCTCTCTCTCTCTCTCTCTCTCTCTCTCTCTCTCTCTCTCTCTCTCTTGCTTTCTCTATCCGATAGAAATTTCAGCTCTCGTATTAAAGATAGTGGGCCGTGGCCCTCGTTAAACTTTAAATTGGAAAATACCGTTGGGTATCGCGTTATTGGAAAATTCTCTCCGCGCGCTCTTGGAAACTTTTATTTTCGTGATGTGTTTTGCGCCGCGAGACAAAAATCAGATTTTAAAATATTTTGCATCCAGGGTCTAACCTACGCGTGTATCGGATTTCGCGCATTGAATATCGGATCAACTATAATAATCACACGTAAAGTATCGAGTTGTCGTGGAGCGCCATGAGGCCGCACTACTACATTTGCTTTCAGGTAACGATTATAGTATCATGAAAGTGGTAACGTAACGAAATCACTTGTATCACTTGAATATTCTCCTGAGAATATTATTAAAATTTAAGATATTTATTATACTTATTTATTTTTATTTATAAAATTATTTTTATTATATTATTATTATTTATATTATAATTATTTACTTCTCATATATTATAACTATATATGTATATAAAAATTGTTACAATTAACTCTAAGCTACGCTACTTTTTAATTAAAACTTTCTTGTCGTGTTCTTAAAAATCCAGCATGGTATCCCTTCAGGATACGCATTCACTTTCGACAAAGTTCCGGTGAGTCGTTTAAGAATTATATAAACCGGTGGAAATAAGTCGTTCTATTCTCCTTTTTCGTTGCTTTTGTGTAATATATATTTAATATTCCGATACTAATATTTAACGTCAATAATCATGATAAAAGTACTTGTGAATTTGCGATTCCAATATTCGGCATATCGCACATGTTTAAATAAATATTTTGGCATAAAAATTAATAATTGGTCAAGATTACAATTTAATTGGTATACTAAATGAAAAAATAATGAGCTTTCTTTAGAATCATTTAAAAACTGACAATGATAACAGCTTTAAAAGTAGATAAAAATTGGTTCAAAATTACTGTAGATATGTATTGTAGTAATATATTGCTTTTGAAGATTATAAAATCCTCTCCATTTAATGAGATTTTTTTGTAGAAAACAACTGTATTCTATAATAAATTTTAATAGCTAATATGTAATTTTTATAGTAAACGATTTTTTAAGAATGTATAATGTAAAGTAAAAAAATTCTTTTGTGATAATTATTACAGTAAAGAATAACTTTTAGTAAAGACCTTTTTTTTTTAAAGGAGAGCATAAATTTAACGTGGCAATAAATTTAAAAATAGATTCTCACACAATTGAAATGTAGTCAATATATCTTCCAGCTAGTTATTAAAATAATATTTTTAGTTATATCGGGACATAACTATATCGCCAATGTAAATATAACTTCTATCAATATTTCTTCGCTGAATTAATTTAGAAAAATAAGGCAATTTGCATTAAATTTTATTCAAACTGCTGAATAAAGCTGGTATTGCAGTACGATCTTCTGTAAAGCACATATAAACTCTGCATTTTAATGAAATACAGAATCGATGTGCCAAATGCTCGATCGTGGGCGATTTATATAGCGCGGTGTATTTTATTAAGATCGCCTCTCATGTAATTTTTAAGCAAATTATTTAAATAATTAAAATATATATCAAAATCCACAAATCTAGACGTAACATTTATTTAAATTTTAATAGAGGAACATTTATTGTGATGTTTTGGCCGAGAAATTAAAATCAATTTTTATAAGTTTTATTATTATATTGTAATTTCTGTATTTTTGCGAGTTAATTGATTCTTAATGTTTATATCTCTCAAAATTTTCTTCTTTCTAAAAGAGACTTTTGTGGATTTTTTTTCAAACTCTCTTGGTCATTTTTGATTGCTCAATGTTAGTATCACGTTACCTTTTGCTCATCAAAGACACCTATTACCGAACACTCTGTATTTTCCATTAGCATAGCTACGCACCTGACAATTTATCACGATATAATGGCAAACAAAATTCCGCATCGGCGGTGATTCGTCATTCCGTCGTCCCTTTCGCTCTCGCTCTTTCTCTTTCTCGTCCCTGCGCACCCTGTGCAGGCGCAATTAAGCCGGCGCCCTCTCGATGAGTCGTTGATGAGATCGGATAACGGGTCTTAGATTGTATTAGTGTATCACAGTCCGCGAATCCGACACGCGAACACCGCGATCAATCATTATTATCCCGATCGAACACACTCGCGTCGCGTGCCGCACTCCTCGCCATCGCGCCTCGCATCGCGGCGCGATTCATTCATGCTTGTAGCAGCCCGTTGGCGATTCCCCGTGAGAGCGCACGTGGGTGCTTATCCACCCCTCCATCCGCGTATCCTCGTTTATATATCATAATATCACAATGGACGATTTTTGTTGTTTTTCTTTGTTAATATCTCCTGACGACTTTTTTTTTTTTACGATACGTGTGGTAATAATCTTAAGCTTAGAAATCACAGTCGCGAATTGATAACGGGTCCTCGTGCGTGTCTCCTTGCGCGGTGTTTCCTCGCGACGTCCTCGCCATGTTCTCGTTGTACACCGAACATACAACTTCCATCTTCGATGGTTTTCTTCTCGAAGAAAGAGGAGCCGCTCTATCCTCTCTTTATCCTTTTCCCTCGATTTCTCTATCACGCTCGCTGACGACGACTTTTACGGAGTCAATCAAAAGCTTACAACGTTTTCGGGTTTTCGCGTCGAGCGCAACGACGACGACGAACGCCTCGAACCGCGCTGTTTATTCTCCTCTCCTGCTGCGATTGCTGCGGACGGATTGCTGTGTCTTCCTCTCCTAACAAGCTCGATCGCCGATTCCGGCCTCCGACACGGCGGCAACGTTATCGATCATCCCTTCGCTCGTGTGTTTCCCGGTCCTCCCCTGCAGAAATTTTCCTTCCAACACGGCGACTCTGCTCGATGTATGCGCGAGATTTCTCTCACCCTCTCTCTCTCTCTCTCTCTCTTTCTCTCTCTCTCTCTCTCTCTCTCTCTCTCTCTCTCTCTCTCTGTCTGTCTACCTTCTCTCGTCCTTGACTTCTCGTCCGGGGGAAAAGGAGAAGGACTACCACTCGAGGACGTCGGGCCGCCAAACGACGCGACTGCTGAATCGCGGAAAACGTCGTATGACGGTGGCCACCGATCTCGTTGCTGCGTCGTTAGCAACTGTCTGTTGTCGCTGTTCTCTCTCGTACACTGCTGTTGCTGATTCCAGACGACGACGACTCGTACTACTGTCCGCGTTGTGGCGCGAGTCCGCGCGCGAGCTCTTCCGCGGTGTCGGCTTCCTGGGGGAGCGCGCGGCGCGCGATGCCATCGTCCTCCCTGCGTCCGTGCAGATCGCCGACTGTGTTGCCGGCACACACGACCGCCTCGTCTCTCGACGACCGCCAGGAGCGCGCGCTCTCAGTTAGTCGCTTGGTGCCGCGACGAGACCGGCGACTTCCACACGCAGATTCTATCCTATCAATTGACTGCTGTCCACCTCTTCCTCGCGCCAGTAATATCTCCGAGCTGACGTCTGAGGTTCGTCATAGCCTCCCTCGTTGCCGATGATCGGATGGAGCATCGATGGATGAAATTAATCGCCGCTCTGATCAATTAATAAGATATCTGATAAAGATTAATAAGAGATTCTCTATGCATATATATATAATACTGTGTATGTCCGAGAAAGGAAGTGAAGGATGTCCGAGGAAGGAAGGGATCCTCCTTGGTGTTTCACAACGAATTGGCTCGCGCACTCGGTAACGTCGATATCGAGAAATCTCCTTGAGTTCTTAAAATGTCACCACGAGTTCTTACGCGATGACATGTTCACCTTCGGTCACGATGTTACGCGTTTGATCGCGTTGTGCTGTTCTTCCGTTGCACTCTCACTCGATCGCGACAACTCGTCCTCTTCGTCGTGGTGGATACGACCGCGTCATCGCGCATTATCCGCACTCTCACCAAGAGATAGACGTGAACCCGTTCGGTGACTGTGATACCGATGTTGTTGTCGTCGTCGTCGTCGTCGTCGTGAGGACTCTCGTATCGTCTTTGGCGGAGAGGCGTCGTCGTCTGAGGATGACTCGACTTGAACGAAGCCCGATAGACGGGATGGATGAACAGCAGGAGAATTTTATCGGGTGACGGCTGCGATTCTCAACGAGGGAGGATTTCGTCTACCGAGAGCGCGACTCGCTGACAGCGATGATGACGATTCCGTGAATCGAACGCGGGCGGAAACTGGCTGCACGACGTCGGTCCCCAGCTGGCGAATACCATACTCCGAATGCCACATTCGGCACCACGGTCGGTCCTCCTCCACGTTCTTTCGCCTCTCGCGCAAGCTCTTCTCTCTCTCTCTCTCTCTCTCTCTCTCTCTCTCTCTCCCCCTTCTCTTTTTCTCTTTCTTTCTCGCCCACTCGATGCTCCTTCCTTGACTTTTGTCAGGCTCTCTGTCTCTCTCTTTTTCTTCCTCACCACCCACGTTTTCACTCTCTCTTCTCTTCTTCTTTTTTTTCTATCTTGTTCGATGCTTCTTCATAGATTTTTCCCTTTGTGCTTGCTTATCACACTTTCTCTCATATTTTACTATTCTCTCTCTCTTTATCTTGATCTTTTCTCACTTCCTTTTCTCCTTCCTTTCACCCCCTTTCTTTCTTTCTTTCTCCTTCGCCTCGCCCTTATCGCACTTTCTCTCTGTCGTCGTCTTCTATCACGCGCTATTTCTTCGCACTTCTTCCGGAATCGGAATTCTTAGTCATTTCTCAACCTCATCGCGGGACACCAAGCAACTTTTCGTTTTATTATTACTACTGTAAAATAATCGGTGACGTGCACACGAGCCCTTCGTTTGCCCTTATCGATTACGACGCATGCTACGCGGGTTTGCGAAAGGTTTCGTCCTTTTCAATTCCCATCGATACGAGAAAGAGGTTTCACTATTTCCTTTTGTTCGTTATTCGTTACTCTTCCATGTATGTGAATTCGGCGGAATATACAGTGGTAACCCGCGTAGGAGGCGGGGAACGCGCGGTGTTATATAATGCCTATCTGTCTGCTTGTCTGTCTATCTGTCTGTCTGTCTGTCTGTCAGTCTGTCGATCTGTCTAGATGTACGTGCGTGTTTGTACGTGCGTCTGTAGCAGCCGTGTTACGTATACAAGTGTAACCCCGACACGCCGATGTTGGGCGGCTGATAGCCGGCCTCGCACTGCTCCTCCGATATGGCTACACGCCGTACAACGGCAGCGACCTGGCCGTGCGTTCTCCACTCCTCTCGAATCACCCACCCCGTCGCTTCGCTCCAGAGTCCGGAGCAAAAAAAATCACCACCCTCTCATCGACGACCCGGGCGCCGCGCCGCGACGCTACCTAGAAGCGATTCAAGCCCGGTCCCTGGTACAGGAGTTTATCCTTTTATCACAAATTTCTCCTTTTTTTTGTATTCTTTAATATTTTTATATTCTCCTTGATCGAAAAAAAATTTAGTATGCTCCAAATTTTTAATTTGCATACAATATATGAAACATAGATTATTTCAAGTTTTTAATTTATAAGTAAATATTACAAGCGCATGTATAACTCGTAGAAATAATGTTTTTATGAAAGATGCATTTATCTAAGCGACTGCAATCTGATATGTTGGATTATAAATGGGGATCTATATTATAGTAGAATTAAAGATCAATTTTTATTAATGGCAAAATTTGATTTTTTTTTAGCAATGCACAATGCACACGACCCCGATCGATAGAATGTAATACTATCTTTTATTTTAAATATTTTCTTTTTTCTGCTTCTAAAGATATTGACATTATGTATCACAGTCTACTTAATTAATCGGTTTGAAAATATAATCAATTATTGTACACCCCTTCTAGTTCTATTCGATATTTCAAACATTTATTTGTATTTATATTTATTTGTTTTTATATTTTTGAATTTATATTTATATTTTATCATTATTATTATTATTAAGATATTTTATATTTGTGGCTTTAATCAACATAACTCTCTGTCGTTTTATTAGTTTGGAAAATACTTTAAACATTATTAGATGTTGTAATTTGTTATTATCTAATACAAAATTTTTATTATTTGGAATAATACAAATATACTCATGATATATTAACATGAGCATATTCTGCAAACATATATTGTGCTATCAAATGCAATTAGAATAGTAAGTATAAAGAAAGCAAAGTTATATATATATAACTTTGTATTAGATAATAACAAATTACAATATCTAATAATGTTTAAAGTATTTTCCAAACTAATAAAACGACAGAGCTACGTTGATTAAAGACAAATATAAAATATCTTAATAATAATAATAATAATGATAATGATAAATACAAATAAATATAAATACAAATAAATGTTTGAAATATTGAATAAGAGTATGTCTATAATTGATTTTTTATTTGTTTATTTACCATAGATTGGTTTATTTATCATAGACTTGTATGTAGCTTTATTTCAATCTGAAATTTTCTTTGAATATGTGAATAATTTTTTTTATATTTCTAATATAAAATGCTATACTAAATTCTCCATAATTATCTTCTAACAAATCTTAATTTAATTAATTTGAAACGTTTCTTGGATTCAACACGAGTATTTAACATCTTATGTCTCAAGGCTTGCTGATAATGAAAGAGGGAGAGAGAGAGAGAGAGAAAGAGAGAGGCAGAGAGAAACGGAAGCGATGTCCTCAATCGAGCGCGACGTCGATTCTCTGCTTGTCTGACGAATGCGATACCGTGACTACTTACGGGAGATATAGACTGTAAATTCGCGCTTATATGTGGAAAATGTGACATCTGTTCTTATGTCTCTCAAATATTGAAAATCATATCAATATTTTCTATATAGATATGTATAAAATTTTTGCTTTTGTATGTATTTTTATTAAATATAATAAAATAAATTGTTTTTATAACAATACTTATTTTTTCGGCAATATTCCGTATTCTCTCAATTAATATCGGAGTAGATGTAAATTTTCGACGATTCAAGTAGCATTTTGGGATAAATTGCGAGATTGTAGTGTCGTTTATTACAATATTAAAGTTCATCAAGTAGAAATATCGTTGAGAAGAGAGAGGCGACGCTCTTATTTATTCGCGATAACATCTAAACACAGCTTACCTGGATCTATTATCATTTCTAGCGTTGCTGATAAATGTTGCACTAAGGATGATATACGTTAACACTAATGAGCACAATAATGTAATTGCTTACGTTATTTTTAAAGAAGATGTGATATGATGCGATACTCTGTCGAGAGATTTAGCGCGCGTAAATGCTTTGAAAATGGCGTCTCGTCACAGTAGAAGATAGTACTCGGCGCGACATCTCGTAGCTCTTAATTGTATTAAGAGACACTTGGCCATTGGCTATGCTTATGCCTGTGATTAATGTATACTTGTAGATGCACTACCTGTTGAACGCTAAAGCCACGTTCTAGGTGCGTTCGAAAATCTACTCTACCCCGACAACTGGATTTTCGAACACAACCCTAATTCGACACAAATGTTTTATATTAAGATTAAATATAATAATTTATAGATAAAAGTTCTCAACAAGAAAGTTTGACTAGGAGAAAGTGACAATATAAGAATATCTAAATATGATGTTCTCGACAAAAATGTACTACATTTTAGGCGAAAAGACATACACGGACAATACGCGTACGAGCGTAAAAATACGCTTTACCATTACAGCTGATCTGAATTTTCGCGAAAAGATTCTCTCCGCGACTGTCAGGTGGACACGTCACGAAAGAGAGAGCACCATCTCTTTCTCCCGCCGTGTTCGCGTCTTCGATGGATCGACAGATCGTTCAGTGGTATCGATCAGCGCCTATCGGGTGCAGTCTGTCAGATTTACGGGCTTCCGCGCGCGCGTTCCCGTACTTTCTCGGAATCTCAGCTGTCCTCGCGAGTAAGATGTCAATGAGATTTCTGTGCCGCGCCTTATACATGTAGCAACACGTATGTCAATCGCCACGCTCACATCGACTTTATTGTCATACCATCGTACCGCGGTCTCTCTCTCTCTTTCTCGTAGATTATTTTCCCCGTAGATTTTCTCTTCCTCTTCTTTCCCTTTCCGCGATTTGTGATTTACACAACACACCAACGGGCCATTTTTCTATCTCCTTGATCCCAAAACAAAGTACCTCTCGCGAGGCGCAATGACCGAGACAAATGGGGCCGCGAATCTGAATACGAAGAATGGCAATTTCATCTGCGGTGTGGTGGAAGGTATATAGACACATCAGGGAAAATAGTTTACAAATATTCGTAGTGTATTGTAATATTTTTGGTAATATTTTTGCGTTTTGAAATGCTCGATCGAATGGGCACGATCGGAGCAAAGAATCTGCACCTCTTGTAGTATGACATCTTCAATCCTTTGCTAAATGCATATTTCTTTGTTTGCAGGTTTTTATGGTCGGCCATGGACCACCGAACAACGAAAGGATCTCTTTCAAAAGTAAGTCTCAAGAATAAATTTATGCTGGAAGAGAGAATTAATAAAAATGTGTGTGAGACATTAATATTTGTCAAGAGAGCACAGTAATTGGAATATTTCTTTCACTGACCTTAATTTTAATTATATAAGTTTTCCAATCATTATTTGGATATATTTCGTAGGATATACTTATATATCTTAAAATTTCACAAATAGTTTTACAACAAAAAGTAGTTCCTATGTTTCTCATATATTATTCAAAAAGGTGCACAATTGCTATTAATTATATAATAAAAATATTAATATTTTTGTATCAATAGCTAAAGAGAAATGTGATATTATATTATCTTTTAATTAGAAATTTATAATTTTTTTTTATAGATAGCAGATAATATGTACTATTGTATTTTTTGTTCCTTTCCAAGCACATTAGTTTTGTTCCTTCTTTTCAACTTGAGCATTATATTCATATATTTTATATATTAATAATGATATATTGATATCAATTAAATTATATATATTATGCTGAATTATGCAGATTGAAAAAATGGGGAATGGATTCTTATCTGTATGCGCCAAAAGATGATTACAAACATCGTGCTTATTGGAGAGATTTGTACACAGTTGAGGAAGCGGAGCATCTAACTGGTCTGATCACAGCTGCTAGAGAATATGGGATAACCTTTTATTACGCATTATCCCCAGGATTAGATATCACGTATTCCAGTTCAAAGGAAGTCACTGCCTTGAAGAGAAAACTGGAACAAGTCAGTCAGTTTGGTTGTACAGCATTTGCATTGTTATTTGACGATATAGAGCCAGAAATGAGTGAAGCTGACAAAGAAGTGTTTCAGTCATTTGCACATGCTCAAGTACGTATACAGTACTCAAGCAGTCTAGTAACAAGTTTAATATTAGTAATTTTACATCTTCCTTACATATTATATATTTTTAATATTTTGTAGTAATTTATATTATTTTTCTTATTGTTTCTGCAGGTTTCTGTCACAAACGATATTTTTCAACATCTCAGTCAGCCTCGTTTCCTTTTGTGCCCTACGCAATATTGCGCAACCCGTGCAATGCCAAATGTCGCGTCTTCAGAATATCTCAACACTCTAGGAAGTAAATTAGCTCAGGAAATCGATATAATGTGGACTGGACCTAAAGTCATATCAAGACTTTTAACTGTAGAGTCCATCGAAGAAATCACAGAAGTGCTCAGGAGGCCACCTGTTATCTGGGATAATTTACATGCTAATGATTACGATCAGAAAAGAGTATTTCTTGGACCATATTCTGGTCGTTCCCCCGATCTTATACCTAAACTTAGAGGAGTTTTAACTAATCCCAATTGCGAATATGGAGCAAATTTCATAGCAATTCATACATTGGCTCAGTGGAGCAGATGCAATGTGGATGGGAAGAGAGACCTAAGTTTAAGTATGTCTTTTTATTACATTTTATTTTATAGAATTATCTTTCTTAGATAATAAACTTCTGAACAAGAAAAATATCGGGCAAAGATGTTTATGTCGGGAATCGAATATTTTGCTTTCTAGACAACTGCTATAGACGACTGAGTTATGTTAAACAATCGTCATGATTTTTACATGTTGTGTCTAAAAATGTATAAAAAGAAGGGACAAATAATATAGAATAATATAATTTAACAGTCATATATTAATAATAAAGATATAGAAACTGATGAGAATTATTTTATATTACAGATGATACTGTATCTGCAGATATTAAATTAGAAACCGAAACAGAGGATGGCGTTCTCGGTGAAGATGTTCCATCGACATTATCGCCGAATATGTATCATCCTCGACACGCTCTGAAAAGTGCAATAAGCGAATGGCTATTGGAATTCAACAAAAAGAAAGCGGCCTGGGGTGTAATAGTCAAACCACAACCGTGTGTCGCGCCTACGATACCTATTCCAATAATACCTTCTGTCAACACATGCATGAGTGTCACGTCGACGACAACAACCACAGTTGCTGCGACACCTACGCCTCTAGCGAATTCTAATCACCTTCAAGCGTTGGCGGAAGTTTGCTCAAGTGTAAGTAGCGATAGCTTCGCACAGCCTTCGTCTGGACCTGTGATGAATTCTCTAGTATCGGACATAAAGGTGATCAGCGAACCCGTTCTGACTACATTATCCACTAATATGAGCGGTGATCCACCATCATCGGGATTATCTTCCATAGAACCTATGGATTGTAATACAACTCCAAACAATTCGCCGGCGCACATAGTAAAAATTCCAACGGAAGATGACGCTATGGTAGATAATACTTCTGTAAGTTATTACAATTTTTGAAAATTTAATTATGCCTGTATAATCGTGCAATTTTTGTTTGTCAGACGTGTAGTGAAGCTTCCGGAAGTATGCAAGTGGAAGTAGATGGTACTTCTCCCACGGTCAATGGTACACAAATGATAATAGAAAATGATAGCGAAAATCATGAAAATTCCGATAACGCAGACGTAATATCTCAAGAACTTGTGAATATCGATAAACAGCTCACGCACGAGGATTTATCACTTCTGTGCGATCTATTTTATTTACCGTTTGAACATGGCGGTCAAGGAATTCAATTGTTGCAAGAATTTAATTGGTTGAAAAGTAACGCGTACGTTGTTATGAAAAAATCTAAAGAGGAAGAATCAACGTCTGAATCAGATGTGAGTTACATTACGAGCAAAGTTATTTACTTATTTATTTATTATTTATGTTGTACAATTCTTATATCTTTTTCTTTTTTAATCTTTCAGATTGAAGAATGGCATCTTCGTGCAGCTAAATTAAACGACATGTGTAATGGGGTAAATAGATTATTCCAAAGGCTCACATACTGTAATAATCGCGAGTTGCTATACGATCTGTATGCGTATGTATGGGATATGAGGGGAGTTGTGTCTCTCCTAAATAGTTACGTGAAATGGCTGGGTAAGTTGTATTTGTATATTGATTCATATGTGAAATATTATCTGATATATTGACGATATTAAAAATTATATTGCATTAAAGATTCTCTCTAAAAAATAGTCTGTTTTCTTTACAAAGAAAAAAGCAAATAAAATTAAATTATATTGAAGATAATTATGGCATGAGAATTTGCGAAAATTATTGATAATTGATATAACTTCTAGAAAATTTAAATACGTTTTTATATACAAATTCAAATTTGCTTAATTAAAATAATCTTTTTAATTTTGTAAACTTGTGTATTACTTTTACTATTTTATATACGCTATATATATATTAAATCTTGTCAGATATCAGAAATTTATATGAATCAAAATAAGAATTGATGAACGATATAATTTTGTTATTATTTTTATACATAATAAGTACAAAACTGCAAAGAAAGTCAATTTGAGATGCTAGTATGCTGGTGCAAATGTATGCATGTGCAAGTCTATGATATTATTAGTTTTTCTAATTTAAAATATATGTACTTGTTATACATATACTCTCGATCTTATTATATGCAAATTGTTATTTATTTTATAAAAATTAGTCTTTCCAATTTGAATTTTGAACGAGCTTATATCCATTGTACTGCAGACAAGTGCTGTTGTTTCGACTTTTTTCAGAAATATTATAATTTATTACCTATACTTATATATTTCAGAACAAAAGTGTCTTGAGTATCGGTAAGTGAACGTTATCTTATTTTTTGTTATATAACTTTATCTTTTTACAAGGAAAATATTTTTGAATGATTTGATCTTAAAGTTGAGATGTTTATAATAATATACTGTATAATGCTTGTTTTGCTGTCTAAAAATACGATTGATTGGTCAATATTAGTTTCACATGAAATTTAAACTAAAATCTTGCAATGTTAAGCACAATATATATACATTATTTATTATAAATGTTTAATATATAGAATATTAAAAACCATTTACATGATATTGATATTGTAATATCATTACAAAATTAATATAATAATTGAGTTATTTCCTTGTGAATTGATGTATATTGTGCTGCAAGTTTGCTATACATATCTATTTTTTAATCTATTTATCCGTAAATTACTGATTGGTTGATATATGACTTTCCACATAATTGTCTGCTTTTTAATAATATATTTGAATCATTTTTATATATGCTAAAGGAAAAAGAAAATTTACATGCTTTCAGTTTAAAAGGTAATATTGTTTTAGGGAATATCTAATATTTTTCAAACTTGTAGTTCTCTTTCTTTAAAAAACTGATGTAAATGATCACTTTGATGAAATAACAGAGTGAATATTTCTTTTGCTTATTTATTGTATTTATAATATAATACAATATAATTCTTTTGTAATTTGCATAGTAATTAGTAACACTATTATCAGTAATATTCGGAAATGCACATACCCCAATCTAAATATTCGTGAACTCGTAATATGCATTTGTTTCTGCGCATTAGAGATAAATGCATTGTACTGTGCGCATAGAAAGAAAAAAATTTGCTGTAAGTCAGAATTACACACTTTTGACATACATAAATTTATACTCACACACATTAGATACTTTCCGAGATAAAATGCGTAAATAGATAGGAATTTACCGAAATCTATTATATGTTACAAATACGCACGCACAGTATTGATACTTGTCTGAAAAATTTTGGCAATTTTTAGCAATTTTTCATTTTTAACTTTTGTAGCTCTTTTAAAAACGATTCTGACTAATGGCCGCTGATTTTTTTGGCAATTATCACATAGGCAAGCCACAACATCTATTCTTTTGATTTTAATGAAATTTATACAATTAGCTTTATACAATTAGTGAAATATGTTTAATATTTCAAAATATTTTATATCTGTACTTCAAATTACTTGATCTAAATGTAATTCACAGATGACATATGTCTGATTATGAAAATATGAAATGAATTGATGTGGCTTTCCCGCACTATGGCGAAAAGATCATTTGTAGCAATGGCGAATACGCTGATTTTTATGAGATGGCATTCAACAGCATCTTTAAGGAGGAAAAAAAATATGCTGAATTTAAAAAAGTACTTGAAGAACCAGCTATTAACATGTCAATCGACTTTCTTTACAGATAATATGAAGCAGGAGTATGTTTATGTATTAATTCGTCCACTTATGCAATCACTTTCAATATTAAAATTATTGAAATTGGAAATTGATTTGCTTTAATGTTTATTATCTTTTAATATTATCTTTTTTCATGTGCCAAATTATTTATTACAAAATTGAGATAGCTAAAATCTAAATAGTTTGTTTTATAGCAAACATCCTCCTGCAAAATGTAAATAATCAGGATCAGTACAGCTTGAATTTATTTACTAACTCGCACTTCTGTGTTTTTTTGTCTTGTTGATAGCATTTGGCAGATTTCCATCGACGATGACGACGTTTACCCAGGGCAGTTACACATGTATGCGGTCCAAGTCTTTGAGTAACATAGCAGAAAGCGCGCGAAATAATAAAGTTCCAAACATTGCAGTGATAGTTGTGTTCTTAAAACTTTGTTTGGGACTTTACAAAAGACTACCTCGTTTTTAACGAGTTGAGCGAGAAATATGCGCGTAGAAGCGGCGTTATATAGCTCAAAAAATCAATGTGTATTAAAGCACATTCATTTTCGTGTTAATAGACGATGGACGTACTTCTCATGATAATTTCATTATTAATATTTTATTTCTTACACATTTATATAATAATTTGTGTCAGTTTTTGTATAAATATGTAATTAATTTTAAAAATATTAAATTTTCCAAATTTATATTTAGAAACAAAGTGTACAGTTAAATTAATAATATTCAACATATTCATTTTAATATTTTTGCGTCTTTGAATTAGGTCCATCATATTATGTAGAATTGGCACAGTTTAGTAAACAGGTATAAGCTCTTGAACATCTCCCATGTACAAATCTTTGGTCATTTGCGATAAAAGATACTCTTTTGATTCTTTTAATATACGATAATATTTTATGAATTGCAAGCAATGATATTACGGTAGAAAATATTTATTCTTTTTTTTATCTTAAATGATCAACTACTGCTCTCCTTTTGCCAACTTGCCTGCACTAATTTCTTTTTTACTTAGTTTCAGAAACTATGTTCTTTTCAGGCGTGATAAGAATTTTATTTCAGACGCATATTGGCAAACTGGACTATTATTCCAATTTTCCAATACCCTAATCCAATGTTTCAAGAGTTTAGCATTGCACGAGCTTTGGTGCAGCATGTGACATCTGTAATTCTTTTTCTCTATTTGTTTGTTTCTCTAATGTTAACTTTTTTTGAATCAAGCAATATTTTTGGATAATTATAATTAAAACTTCTTGAAATTTGACATTATACAATTCTTTCAACCTCATATTATTCTGTATTGCTCATGCTATACAGTGTCAAATATTTTCATAAAATTTTTATTTCTCTACCAATCTTTTCTTTTAAATCTAAAGAACTTGCTGCACCTTAGTTGTCCGATTGGATGGATCATTCTTTCTCTCATACTGTAATTGACATGAGAAGGCATTCCGAGATAAACGGGAGAAAGAAACGTGAGACAACTCCAATCGAATTATATTTTTGCATGTTAAAAATTTAAGCAAAATTGATGCTCAAGCAGTGGAAGCCAATTGAAATTAAATTTTACGCATAACGCGCGAATATTTAACTCAAGTGTTTCGTGATTTATTAAAAATGATTTTGTGTTTTGGGCTATAGGGTTTTCAAATGGTTGGAAAGAAACGTTTATGAGTGGAGACCAGGAGCCATGGGTTTTCCGCGGTGGACTTACAGCTGATTTACAGGTGCGTTTAATTTTCTTATCGCTCAGCTAATCATAAGAATGATGAGATATACATTGAAAAAATATATCACTTGTGTGTTTAGAGATTAATTCCAGTGGACAGTGGTAACGACTTATTCGTCTATAAAGCACCGGAAGTGCCCAGTAGTAAAATATATGCAATTCGGCCATATTTACCTAGCGATGAAGAAGCAGTCTATGCAGTGTGCAATCAAATTAATAATTGTACAACTTCATCAGCAGTTGCAGACAGGTATAACATTAATGTATGATGTATTAAACTAGAGAATACATATTAATTTCTCTTTTCCAAGAATTTTCCTCTTCTCTAGCCAAAGTTTATCAGAGTTCTACTGCATATAATCTATTTTTTGCTTGAAAAAAAAATTGTTTTAATAGATATTCTTTTTATTATCTAGATTTGTTGGAGGATATCTAACCTTGAGTCCAGAGTTATGTATGGTTGTTGAGGATGAAAATGGTATAGTGGGTTATGCAATGGCTGCGTTGAATGTTAAATCATACAATCAGAAAATGACTGTTTCCTGGATTCCTGAATTGCGAATGAAGTATCCCTTAGATAATAGCATTAGCGAGTTGCCACAAAATGTTCAGGTGCGAATATTAATGACTTTTTGTATGCATTTGTATTTTCGTACATTCTTTGTACGATTTTTATACTGACGATTTCCAAATTAAAATTTGCGCAGGATGCCATACAATATTTCCATTCATTTATTCCGGATGTGGCAGAACAACTATGCAGGCAACATCCATCGAGACTTATGTGCGCTGTTTTACCAAGTGTAACAGATCAGTCTATCTGTAAACGTTTAATAACCTGTATTCTTGCAGCTTTAAGAGCAAACGGTACGAGCTTTTTACTAAAACATAATAAAATAGATAATAGAAAATTCGATCTTTATTAAAAATTGAGTTATATTTTTCCAATATATAATTAGATGTTCCTTAATATTATATTTTATATTTTTTGAATATTATATAAATGTTGGTATATGGGATATGTTTCAGGTTCTTTCGGCGTACATACGTCGATGTCGTCAACGGATAAAGAATCTCACGAATTTTATGGCAAACTAGGTTTCGTTGATTTGAATCCGGCACACGAGGAATACCCTGGAATTAAGACTATGTGTAGAAGTTTCTAACAAAGAATCAGTCCTCCGGTGATCTTCGTTAACAAGGTATATTTACTTGGACCATCTCCTAAAAAAACGATGTCTTCTTAGGATAATAATTAATAGTCTAAGAAAGACTATTAATAAAATTGAACGCCTTGGTTTAAATTGTAAGCACGCCAATGAGATAGGTTAAAAAAATAAGTGTACTTCTTTCAGAAGTATGTTGCGCAACCAGATATCATTAATATTTTGATGTGTAATCTTTCTTATAGTATCAAACCCTTTAGAAATCTTTGTTTGATACAAGTGTATACAGATGTACATATAACATAATTGATGCTAATTAATATCATTTTAATATCATAATGATATTTCATTAATTATATAACGATATCTCAGAACACATTAATAAGAATACATAGTGCAATAACTAGATTCGTTTTCAACATAATATGTAAATTCGATTCTTTACTTTATTAATAGTCACGTCAATTTATTGAAACACAACGTTATGACAATTCAGTATCTCATTGGTTTTAATAATATGTATATAAAATTCTGAATAGAGAAAAAGAGAGAGAGAGATAGAGTGTGTGTGTGTGTATATGTGTGTGTGATGTGAAATGCTATGTGTTCATTAATGAGTCGTCTAAACTCTCTAATTCATTGAAAACTATTTTCTTATCAAAATCATATATAAAAATAATCGAATATAATTTTAAAACACATCTTCTTTCAAATGCTTATAATATGTATTGTATAGCAAATATTACATAAAAAATGATATATAATTTAGATTTTAAATATATAATTCTAATCTAATGCATATACAAAAATATATTTCGTAGTGTTTACTGCTCAGCCATAAATGTAGTACATGGAATACATTGGAATACATTGGAATTTTCAGTGGGAAAGCTTTTTAGATTCTATAATTTTACATTTTATAATTTTTATTATGGATTATCTCGATCGGCTCTACAATTGCGTGTGCAATACATATGTATATATGCCATTACAAAATGTGGTGAGATATATAAGACACTTATATAAAAAGTATCATTCCTTTGTCGTAATCAATTATTATTGGGCATGTGAGCAAGATATTGTAGATGTTATCTTCCATACGAAAGTCATATATTCGGCATTATAAATATGCAGGAATTATATATATTATTTTAACTTATTTTAATCGCTTTGTGAAAGTGCACTATTAATTGACATAAAATGTATTAATCATTAGAAGAAAGACTTTTTTATATCACGAGTAACGCCACAAGCAAATACAAAATAGAAAGCGCAATATTGTAATGAGAACAACGCACGTTATATATATACATATATCTATATATATAAAATCCATTTCTAATTATGTCCTTATTAAGATATTATTATTAATAAGTTGACCATTATCTATCTATCTATCTGCATAAGTTATAAATACATTAGAGCGTACGAAATGTACAGAATTAATATAAACGGTAAGGATATATAAAAGAACTCTAACCACAACAATATAGATTATTTGCCTCTACCGATGGTACTGATTACAGTAATAATTTACTGTGCTGTTTGAGATAATTTTCCAAGATAATCCTGTATAGTATATACTTCCAAACTTTATTACGAGACTTGATTAAGTGCCATGTACAAAAAGAAGAAAGAACATCTGTGGTTGTCGCATAGATATTTGCATATATTTGGTGGTGATTATGGCTTTTAAGATTTTTATACTGAATGTAGCGATAACAGCAAAGAGAATCGAATGCACTGGCGAGGAGATTGGAAAGAATGCGTGCGAATTCTATCATAAATCATTTCAATAATATTTGTAAGTACTTTCAAAATATACACACGTGGGGAACACATCTCTTTCAATAACATCTTTTTATCATATGTATATTGATTGTAGATATTATATGTTTGTCGAATATAATGCAAAAAATTTCAGTTTTCTTATATTATATGATAGGTTCGTTTCTTATAACGGTAACAAATATGTCTGTCCAATTGTCTCGACAAGTGCTACCGATAAAATTAATATTGTAATACGCGCGTGTGTGTGATTAATACTGTTTTATTTAAATAAATACTTCAAGACTGATACTGAGCTTGGAATTTTTCATAAATAGTAATAGATACAAAAGTGAAATCTCCGCGCGAATTAAAATCAGAAAAGAAAACATTGAGATTAACTGTTTGGAGAATTCATTGGAGCTGATATAATTTCGTTGAATCTTCTTAGATTTTGAACTTCCTTTTGAAACTGCGAAAGCTATGAAATAAATCATAATAGTAATTATTTTCTTAATAAATTTTAACTGAATACGCGCGAAATAACGCAATGTACCTTTTTAATCTCGGTTTGCAGATATTTTTGTTTGGATTTAGGTGTCAATATTTCTGAAGATTTCGTAATTTTAAAGTTTTGTAAAGATCCTAGTAATTCTTGAATCTTGTTATTTATATTTCTGAAATATAATGTTTAAAGTTATAGTGAAGAATGACTGAAAATTTATATCATTTATTTGACTTACACTGGTGCAGCAAATCTTAATTTTCCATGTGTGTTACTCCTATATTCTCCCTAGATCGGATAATAGTTAGAAAGAAGATTTGTTCTTATTAAATTCTTTTAACTCATTATTTTCTCAGATAAAATATGTATATTAAATTATTATACCGCTTTTTGTGGTTGTTTTTGTATCCCAGGATAATCTTTGATGTCGATTGCGAATGGAATATCGTCTAATAAATAAATATCATGAATCATAATATGATCGCGCGGATATTTTGTATTCGCGTTCCGATAAGTAAAGAATGCAAATTATAGATTCTACTTTCTCTTTCTATTGTATAGATAAAATATTGCTGTATACCTTCATTTCTTCTCGATACTTTCTCCATGCTTTTACTGAAACTTTGTTTATCACGTCTCCATTCTTTTATAGCGCTCGAATCCCTACATATAACACAATTCATGTATATGTGTGCATTATTTGCAATTATTGAGAACAATTTCGATAGATGTCTTACTTAATTCTTTGAATTGTTGCCGATTGTGCACTAAACAAATCTCTCGCTTTAGACATCCATTGCAGTCGTTGTTCCATAGCAATATTGGTTCCTTTATTCTCGCATCTAAACGCAGAAAATGCCCATTGCATATTTTTTACATGTAATAATAAAATAGTACAATTGCGAATAATTCTTTATATATTTTTTACGAAAAATTTCAAAGGGATTTGCCATGTAAAGATGAATTTTTGCAACGTTTTATATCTTTAAATTTCGTTACAACTCCTATTATTATTTTATTATTATTAGTGAAATATAATTAATATAGATATTGATATATAGAAATAGATATTAATTAGAAGTTATAGAGTTTATATCTAATCGGTTTTGATACCAAGATAATTCTCCAAACACGATAATATGCAATGCGAATCTTTCAGTTGCATCGGACGCAGTTGCATTCTTTGCATGTCTTTCGTGACAATATCGAAAACTAACTCCGTGTGTTCGGTGTTCTTGCATTTTTTTTTCTCCTCACTGAATACCGCGGGATTATGCGACTTTGCAAGCGTAATGTGTTTAGTCTCGTTACTGATCGTTTGAATTCTACATTGCTTTCCAGGATAACTTTTATATGTTATCAACCCCGTAACATTTTGCCTAACATAACACGATCTAGGCGATGGCCCGATTAGATGCAAGATTTTCGCATCCACTTCGGCGATCTCTTTTCTGATGCAAGTTTTGCTGACGTCGTGGCACGAAGTTATCATTTTTAAAAATGTGTGTTGCTCGTCGTGTTTCTTATCTTGATTATCATCACTTTCATTTTCCTTCATGCTACTCTCGTTCTCGTATCGGATATCAGCAAGATTTCGTGCACATGATGCGCAAAGAGAACTTGTTGCATCATCGTTACGCGTATCGTTTATCGGATTCTCTAGGAAAGTGTTAATTTGCGAATTGATGTACCTGTTACTGGGTTTGTAAGCTCTGCTCCTCTTCCTGACTGAAACGCCCTTCAATGAACCGCCGATATCATTCGTGCTTCTCAATACTCGTTGCGGAACTTTTGATAATTTTTGTCGCTTCTCGTGAGGAGATTGATAATACAAAATCGTTGATAATTTTGGTTCAATTTTTTCTAAAATAAATTTGTTTTGATTGTAATTTATATATTGACGATTATATCAATTTAGCAGTTTGTTTTATTCATATAATCATTAATAAATCGTTAGTTAATTTAATTGGAATTGATAATGTATATATTATGATAGAGAATTAGAATATATAAATTCAATATTCTTACGCTCCACAGATGTCACAGATTCATCCGGATGCAGTTTATTCCATTCAGTACGGAGATAGTTGAGAATACTCGAACATCCGAGAGCTATAATATCCTTTGGTGGTGTAATGATAGGATTATGTGCTATATTGAGTATTTTAAGATTTGGCACCAGGCCTGTGGAATAGTACCTCAATTATTATTTCAAAAATAAAAGAAAACCGATTTCGAAGAGGATAACAGAAACACAATTGATAAAATAATTATTACTTATTGATAAAATTATTATACATCCGTTTATTTACTTACACAGTTCTAGTGGCAATTTCTCGAACTTATTTCCTTGTAGCAGGATGCTCTCCAGCGAAGGATGGTCTCGGATACTCGTAGGTAAATTTGTCAATTGGTTATTTCGAACATCCAGCCATTGCAAATGTGGCAAAGAAACGAAAAGCTCTTTAGGAAGCTCGGAGAGATTATTATTCTCTAGATATAGCATCTAGAAATGAATAAGAATATAGAATATCTTAATGGATATAATCAAAGTCACTTTATAAGTACTAGAAAAAATTTTTTGCATACATTTCTAATTCTAAAAATTATTGTATTAATAATTGTAAAAATTATTGTATTCGTACTTGTATTGTAGGATATTTCTCGAGCACTTCAATGGGAAATGACGTAAGACCAGCGCTCGTTAAATCTACAAAGGTCTCGTTGTATATTAAAGATCTATTTGGCGGTGGCGTTGAGGGTGAGACACACATATCTGAAGACTTCTTCGTTTTTTTCTTTCCCGCTACCGAGGAAACGTCTGAAGCGCTATCCGGCAATGCATCTTCGCTAAGTGAGAGATATAAATCGTTTCCTTCGTTGTCTTCCGGATCTTTTTGCGTATCACAGTAAAAAAAATGATATTAAAATATATTATCGACGAGAAATTATGTAATTTTTCGTTTACCTAGAGTGAGGGTTTTCGTGTTGTGTAAGACAAGATCTTGTATCTCTTTACCGGGAGAAGCGCTCGTATTTTCATGTAAATTGCTCGCTGTATTTGCTTCGAAAATAATATCGAATCCAGACGATGTTTCTTCATCATCTTCTAGTGCTTCCCATTCTAATGCTCGCGAGGATCTTGCTGGAATGTCAATTTTGGAATTTCTTTCGTCGCTCTCAACGTCGTTTCCCTACAAACATAATACGAAGATATTAATTTATTATTAATCGATTTATATATTTTCAAGTCAAATTGTATTAAACTTCGCACCTGCACTTCCGTTTCCCTAGACGTGTCATTGTCGTCCGTATCCACGGTCGATTGTTCGCCAATCAATTTCGCTGCGTTATTCTCCACATTGCTCACGCATTCGTGAATTGATAGAAATTTTTCAGTTTCCGATTTCTTGGACAATCCATAATATTGCGCGAGAAGATTTTCTGCGATATCGGACATGTCGAAGTTGAACGACAGAGTTTACGTGAATTACGCATTCGAATAATATGATGAGTAATATTCGACAGTAATCACGATCCTGTTGTTTATTTGTTACCTAGGCAATTTTCCAGTATTTGATCAATATTTCACAGATTTTATTCTTAGTTTTCAACTTTATATAATACGGGAATGAATTCTTTATTTATATTTATAAGTCTATTTTTTTAAAAGATACAATAGAAAATTGAGAGATGCTGGTTATAAATAAATCTGTATATATCATCTCTCTTCTATTACTCTCTTTCCTCTCTATTATTGTATTTTATTTTTTATGATAAAGTGCGGATATTGAATTTGTATGTCTGATGAAATTCAGATAGGAGATATAATTGAGATATATAATTCAGATATAAAATAAAATTGAGATATAATTCAGATATAAAATAAAATTGAAAGAAAACATAGACATTAATAAAATTTCAAAAACTATTCAGATTCTAACTGAAATAATTCTATTTGAGATAAGATATAATACATTTTCGGGTCGGAACGTATTTGACATTCATGACTGTTAAACAGCTGTCAAGCTTGACAGCTGTCAGCTGATCAGATGCTGTTCGTTGAAAATTAATCATGATGCGTGAATATCTAGATACGATGCGTCCAAATCGGAAGTGAAGGCATTATCGACACTTTCGTACATACCTATTGAGTAATATCTTCTTTTTAATTCCAGAAATTTTCATTAGAAGCGCCACTAGACTTTACCACTCCATCAGACTCCATATTATCTGTTTCAACCTTATTCGGGGATTTGTTTTTAGAGAGTACGTTTATGTTTCTCTAATTTCCATTTTCACGAGCAAACAATCTCGAAATGTCGGATTCAGAAGGTAATAAGTGATAATAAAAGTGATAACAGCATAATAGTATTAATATCTGATACGAAAAATGTATAATAAAACTTATGCAGGTGCCAGCGACGCTGGAAGTCCTTCGCGGAGTTCGGGGTCCAGGAGTCCGTCCAGGTCTCGTTCACGTTCCCGATCACCATCTGGGTAAGTCAAAATTTCAAATCTCGGATTGTATTTGCATATGTAACATATATGTTACTTGTGCAGAATCCTTAATATCTTTTAAATATGTTCAAATTAACTTATCCTAAGCATGTGCTACACACACACACACACACACACACACACATTATAGATGTATATTTGGATTACATTGAAATATATTTTATTGTAATTATGTGTAATGTTTATTTCATTTATAGTTCAGAGGATGGAGATACAAAGGCGGACGAAGCAGAGGAAGTTAGATCGGGAGACGAAGAAGCTGTGGAACCAGAAGAGGAACCTGAAGGTATAAATCATAAAGTTTTTAATATTGAGTAAAGTATAAGAAATTTTTGTTTACAATTTTCTTAACAAATTTTAAAGTTAAATTTTTCTTTACAATTCTTGTATATATTTTTTGGTTGCAGGAGAAGACTTGAATAGCAGTGAATATGATGAGGAAGAAGAGGAAGAAGATGATGATAGACCAAGGAAGAAAAAGAAGAAAGATAGATTTAGTTTTATTATAGATGAAGCTGAAGTAGATGATGAAGTCGAGGAAGATGATGACTGGGAGGAAGGTGCCCAAGAAATTGGTATTGTAGGAAACGAAGTGGATGAATTAGGGCCAACCGCACGTGAGATTGAAGGGCGACGTAGGGGTACAAATCTGTGGGAGTAAGTATTAAAATTTTGAAGAGAGATATTACAACTTAATTAATATTTTATGTAAATAAAAATAATTGAGTCCTTAATAAATATATTTTCTATTAGTTCACAGAAAGAAGACGAAATTGAGGAATACCTTAGAAAAAAGTATGCTGACGAATCGATCGCTGCTCGTCATTTTGGCGATGGTGGTGAAGAAATGAGTGATGAGATCACTCAGCAAACTCTATTGCCTGGCGTAAAAGATCCTAATTTGTGGATGGTGAAATGCCGTATAGGAGAAGAAAAATCTACTGTACTCTTATTGATGCGAAAATTTATTACGTATCAATTTTCGGGTAAGATATAAATTTTAAAGAAATTGAACCTCGTATTCTCGTTGTATATATTCATAAATATTTCTTTATTTATTAAAATTTTAGGTGAACCTCTTCAGATAAAATCCGTTGTGGCCCCGGAAGGGGTGAAGGGTTACATTTACATAGAGGCTTACAAACAGCCACACGTAAAAGCTGCTATCGAAAATGTTGGAAACCTCAGAATGGGTATATGGAAGCAGCAAATGGTACCGATTAAAGAGATGACGGATGTGCTACGAGTAGTTAAAGAGCAGACTGGTTTAAAAGCTAAACAATGGGTTCGTTTGAAACGAGGCATTTATAAGGATGACATAGCTCAAGTCGATTATGTCGACTTAGCACAAAACCAGGTTCATCTAAAATTATTGCCAAGAATAGATTATACTAGACCGCGTGGTGCATTGAGAACAGCACAGAGCGAATCCGAAGCATTGAAACGCAAGAAGAAAAGAAGACCACCAGCAAAACCGTTTGATCCTGAAGCGATCCGTGCTATTGGTGGAGAGGTTACTAGCGATGGAGATTTTCTGATTTTCGAAGGAAATAGATACAGTCGTAAAGGGTTTGTTTCATCTTGCTGCTGTATTCTATAATATATATTTTATTTTATTGTGTATGGTTTTTTATTGTGATTAATTATTTTCTGCAGCTTTCTTTATAAAAATTTCACCACAAGTGCTATTATCGCAGAAGGTGTTAAACCTACACTTTCCGAATTAGAGAGATTTGAAGAAGCTCCAGAAGGTGTTGAGATAGATTTAAGTGGCGCACCAGGAACTGGAGCTTCTGGAAAAGAAGATCAAGCTATAACTCATTCCTTTAGTAATGGAGATAATGTAGAAGTGTGCGAAGGTGAATTGATAAATCTACAAGGAAAAATCGTTTCCATAGATGGAAACATGATTATGGTTATGCCAAAGCATGAAGAACTCAAAGAAGCCTTGGAATTCCAAGCTTCAGAATTACGAAAATACTTTACACAGGGTGATCACGTAAAGGTAAAATGTCCGCAATGTCTCAATTATGCTTTTATTAAAATAAAAATTTTTCTTTTATGTTATGTATTGTACAGTATTGTTTTAATTAATCTGTAGGTCGTAGCCGGAAGATACGAAGGTGATACAGGCTTGATCGTTAGGGTAGAACAAAACAGAGTAGTTTTGTTCTCTGATTTATCAATGCATGAACTTGAGGTTCTTCCAAGGGATTTGCAATTATGTTCTGACATGGCGACTGGCGTCGATAGCTTAGGACAATTCCAATGGGGTGACTTGGTGCAACTTGATACACAAACAGTCGGCGTTATCGTGCGATTGGAACGTGAGAATTTCCATGTACTCTCTATGCATGGAAAAGTGGTCGAAGCGAGACCGCAGGGTCTTACAAAACGTCGAGAGAATAAGAACGCGGTCGCTTTGGACTCGCAACAAAACACCATACAAAAGAAGGATATTGTTAAAGTGGTTGACGGACCGCATGCAGGTCG